>CM055267.1:8273042-8873042 GCA_029237695.1 Conchocele bisecta
AAACAGCAAACGACAATTTCCGTCTCACGCGTAGTGAGGGTTAATACTGTTTACTTATGATTATGTTAAAGTATGTTCTTTGAATGTGCAAAATTGCAGAATTGTGTTTGTACAGAATAAGTAAACGACATTTCTCATGAACAGTCAAATGTAAACGCTCTGCTGCAGAGTAAATGGAATCAACAACTATAGATGGTCAACAAGGTCAGCAGGTGTTACATAACAGATGACCATTCCACACGCTGAAGCCAATATCTGCTAGTTGGTATATTTATTAAGTGGCAAATTTCTTCTCGATCATGAGAAAACACACAACATTGCTTGCAAAGCGCATCAACTAACAATATGAAGAAATGAACAATGTAGACACTGATAGGGTCCCATTTATTAGGCACGAAGTGTTCTTTATACGAATTCAATAAGTGTATAATTATGTAAGTACTCCATCTGTTTTAACCCTTAAAATGCGGGAAACGTAAGTTGTCGTCTGCTCTTGTTGTACACTTTTGCTTCTTTGCTTAAAAAAATACTTTCACAGCGCTTTCAAATGGAAATTAAAATGAAATGTTGTAAAAACATGTTTTTAAAGAGCAAAACGGAAAATACAAGATAAACAGCAGACGACACAATTTAAATCACTCGTGTAATGGTTAAAATATTGCTAGTGCCCGCTATGTAGATATAATAAATTATTATTATTTAAATGAATAATACACATGCACGGTTCAATAAGGCTGTTTTATATACAAATAAGCCAATTTTATATTATGTATATCAATTAAATGCGTAATCTAAATAAGTATGTGTATCAACATTATGTACAATTATGTTCACAAATGTGCTACCTGTAACCAATTTGCGTTTAAACAATTGTGTGGAATTATGTTTGACCACTTTATCGGAGACCCAGTTTATTTAAACAAAAACATTGTCATGGTTGATAATAAGTGTCATTTAATTAATAACAGTAACAAGTAATAAATAGCTGTAAATTGATGTTATCTTTTTTTACAGATCTCCAATCAAACAAAAAGTCGATCTACTAGTATTTGGGTAGTAATTATCAGGATTTACATGCAAACTGTGTTTGTCGCCTCAAACATCTGCACTATTTTAATTTGTTTGCACATCAGGCTGTGGCGTTTTAGTATTACTAACACTAAATAATCCGATATTCATGCGCGGTGTAGTACGCTTATGACCAAATCACACCGCCGCTAGTTCTAGCTGCGTCCAAGAAAAAAGGCCACGACGCAATGGGAACTCCTACAACGTACTCAGAGCGTATTGGGAACTTTTATTGACGTGACATGGTCTCCATGGTCTCCGGACTGACCACCATACTGCCTTCGACTGACCACCATACCGCGTTGCTTCATGCCCTTAGCCAACGGTGCCGTCAGAGACGGGGGTCTATGCCACACGTCACCGTACTAGTCGGTACCCGGCATCTTCCTCTAGAGGGCTAGCCGCCATGCATACCCTTTTGAATCGACCCAACGGCGTTTTTCAGATTTCGTGAAATATTCTATGGCATCAACCGGCCACCAACCGGCCCTAAGCCGACGGTGCCGCCGGACACCAGGGCCTCTGCCATACCGCCCTAAACTATTCGCTGCCCGGCACCTTCCCCTGTGGGTTAGCGGTCGCGCCCTTTTCACTTGCCCCTTCCCGTGATGGTTTTCGAGAAAATGCCATGACTTAAACTGACCACCATACCCACAAAGTTACTTCAGGACCATAGCCGACGGTGCCGCCGGACACCGGGGCCTATGTCCTCCGTCACCATACTAGTGGGTACCCGACACCTTCGTCTTAGGGGTGGGGGGTGGGCTAGCCGCCATACCCTTTTGATGGTGGTCGTGAGAAGTGCATAGTCCGATACCCTTTTGCAATCACTGTGTCCCTTTCTCCGTTTTGCATTTTCCGGAAGTACTATTTAGCTGTTATAAAAAGTAGTTTTTATGGTATATGATATGCGTTGCTTGCGATAACTTCCGGCAGCGGAATTAACCCGCGAAAAAATGTTCGGTGTAGGGGTAAATTATAACCTATTCAGGTACCCTTCACTTCCGGCGGGCAACTTCAGCTTAGGGTGTTGCTAAACACTCTAACGCGAATTTTAATCTAACAACAATCTTATTTTGAAGGCAAGAAACATTGAACAAAATGTTTATCATTCTATTGAACTGACAATTTAGCTCATATGTTGTTTTCTAAAAACCGCTAGTTGATGAACTTGTTAATACCTAGTTCTGTGTGACAAAATCTCAGCAACTTTGTGTTTGTTGTTGTTGCTGAGTTTTGTTCATCGGTATGAAAACCCATTAGCATTTTTGCCATTTCAAAATATGCCACTGCCACCTCCAAAACTTACTCTATTTCATAAAACCATAAATCTGAAGTGTTAATGCAAGTATCCTTTCCTGGTAGATGTAGATCTTAATATAATAAATGATTTAAATTGAAACCGGTGTCTTCAAAACGTCCAGCTCCTGCCATTTTGGATAAATACAAAAAGAAAAATCTAAATTTTAACGAAACGAATTATTTAGATAAATGAAAGGCAGTAAACTACTAGAGATAACAACGAAAACATTATGATAAAAAAGCGCATGTAAAGCTACTAAGTAACAACAATAATATGAAACAGGCACTACCTACATGTATAGCGGGCGACGTTAGTGTATGAAACTAAATTTAACAATTTATAGCTTTATCATGATGTTATGCTGCATGTATGAATGGTAGGTTCGCGTGGTGGGGGGAACGAGTACTTCGGTTGTTCAAGGCCGCTTTTAGGGACCTACCAAAGGCCGTAATCGTAAGGTTCGTAAAGGCTGACGGTTTATTGATAAGTCAGTAGGATGAAAAAATCCACCCAGAAACGTAATAAACACGTTTCTGGAAGAATAATTTCACCAAACCGTAAGCGTTCGTATATATAAATTGTCGATAGTTTAGCTCAATAGCAATTTATTTGAACACACAAGAAGACAACACGAAATATAATGCGTTAGGGCAAGTAACAAGAGTGAGAAAAATGAATATATTATGTGGAAAAGGTATTTTGCGACCGAATAATGAGCGAGTTTGGGGACGAAACCTACCGGGTACGAGCGAGTGAGCAAGAGAGAGAGAGAGGTCTGAAGTGATGTGATCAGTGTATTAGTCTGCAATAAGCTGACCAGGTACATAGCACGAACAGCGCTTATATAGCGGTTTGTAGGATTAACCTCTATGACCCTTGAAACACGAAAGACAATAATTGATTGGTCCATTTCGACCAATCAATTAATTGCGCAATTAATCGCCAATTTGGCAGGTTGTAAAATACCGGAAGTTTTTGAAAATTATTGAGTTATTTTCTCCATCCTGATGGTCTTTGAGCACATTTTGACTGTGAATATAGCACAGTCCGTGACACAACTGAACAGGTGCGATAAAACCGCATTTGCAATGTTTCTTGTTTCTGTTAAGTCATGTCCACTGATTATCATGGATCGCTTGGCTATGTCTTGAAAACAAAATCACAAATTCACAAACAAAGGTGCCTGTGGTGAACGTAAATGTTCAGTGTTAATTGGAATATGTTTGTTTTCCAATTAGTTGAAAGAATGTACATATGATTGCTGATGGTGTAAATTGGCTAATCTACGGAATATGAAAGTTACAGTTCTCTCCATTTTCCTGAATATCTATGGTCACAATTAGCTCCGTTCATTATGCGCGTGTGCCTATTTACACCATCACCCTCTGATATAGTTGTGGAAACTGAACACTGATTATGCTCCAGACTACTGTACAGGAGAATGCTGTGGACCGCACTATAGCTCTACTACCGATCGTACATGTAAATCAGGGTAACATTTTGAGCAACTAATAGATCTACATAGGTACCCATACTGTCAGCATATTTCACTCAATGACTCTGTCAATTAATTATGCATATACTTGGCTGTCATGCACATTAGTTTAAAACTGTATTTATTTTACAATTATTACAAAAAAATCATGAGGAAACTTGTCCAAATGCTTTCCTGTTGGCACAGAGAGATACATAAAGGGTGGGTGTGGGCACGAAGCTAGGGTGGGGAGTCACACAGCGGGACTCACGAAGCTGGGGGAGGGGAATAATGTTGGGTTGGAGTCATACAGCGGGAATTACGACTGGGTGTGGGAGTCACCCAGCGGGTCTGGGAGGGGACACGAAGCGATGGTAGGGAGTCACACAGTAGGTGGGCACTAATAATGGGTGGGGGATGAATCAGCAAGGATGGGAGGGTCACAAAGCTAGGGCGGGGAGTCACACAGCAGGGGTGCACGAATCTGGGATCGGGAATCAGACAGCAGGGGTGGGAGGGAGTACACACAACAGCTAGGACTCATGACGATGGGATGGGATCAGATAACGGGGTGGGAGGGGGCACGAAGTTAGGGTGGGGAGTCACACAGCCAGGGATCACGAAGCATGGGTCTGGAATCACATCGCAATGGGGAAAAAGTGGGTAGGGTAATGGAATATTGGCATTGTCATATTTACACCCAATATTAATATTAAATAATGCCAGAATCACATTCAAATCATCATATCTAACGATTAACGGACCATGGGTACTATCGTCGGTGAGTAATAGGATAACATTGTTAGGGCCTTACAAGTTTGCACTCCTATTTATAGGTTTTGCCAGTGATTGGCTTGATTATGTAGAAGGAAAGCTCCGACCAGACACGAGCCAAGACAAGCAGAACCAGCAAAGATGGTGGTTGCATTCAACACATACAGTAAATGTCAACAAACTATTGTGAATGATAACTAACTAAACAAGTTTCCTTGTGTATGAAGACGACAATAATAAACTATTGACAATTGTGAACATTTAGACATGCATCAGAGATCGTGGTAAGTTGTAAAAAATAAATTATTTATTGAAATAATCAAATTGACCATGTAAGCGGAATTTACAAAATATTTATTTTAATAATCAAATGAAACATTTTACTGTAATCAAATGAAAATATAGCTGTGTGTGTACTCTGGTATTTCTGAAGTTATTATATCAGAACTTTTGGCATGGTACATGTATCAATGTATGCCAGTCATGATAACAACAACAACTACAGTACAATGTCCCACCAGCCTACAGTGTATTGATATGAAGAAAGCGTGCAAAACAATCAATTATCTGCCTCAATCTGAACCTACAAATCATCTTTAGTAAAAGTTGGCATGGAACTTCACTTTAGAAATTATTTTCAACTTTATCAATTAATTATTTTACAAAAACATATTGAAATACCCAATAAACAAAATATCAGGTGTGTTTTTTTTTTAAAAGAGGACATTTTAAATATCCACTAATTTACTTGTTCACAAGTATAGCGTAGCAGTAAGTACCAACTCTCCTATTCCTTATCTGGAGCCCCACAGCATGTGCTGTTTTTGTTGAAAGAGCCAACAAGCAACCAATAAATCCGAATAAAATGTGGTATGTTTCCAACCTACAGTAATACTATGAACAGTTATCACATATTTTTGCCCGTTGATAGGCAGTGCCTATTTTCAAATTACGGTAATATTCATTTCGTTTAAATAATTCGCAAAATACACATGACCTTATCTTGACGTGATCAAAATATGTAAATAGCTCGTAAATGGGTGACCTAGATTTGCATTGCTTGTACCTTGCTGTTATAATCCACGTTTTAAGATCAAAATACATGCCGATTTTGCCACGGTAAGCAGTAATATTGTTAAATAAGGTTTCTAGAACAGGATTACAAATGGGTTTAGCAATTTGTGGCTAAAATAGTTAAAAAACTTGATGAATACGTTCCGCCCTCGATTCATGGCGGAACTTTGCTAACGGTTTTTGGCCTTTAGAGATAGAACGGTGTGCAAATAAAGAGAATAACAGATTGCAAAAATAGATTTGCAGCCGTTCTATCACATAGAACTAGTTAATACCCCGAAAACAAGACCCACCATCATATCAATAATTGTAATGTAAATAAGACGAATGAACAAAGCAATCAGCAGAATGGACATGTAAGAAAGACAAATACAATTACAACACGCAGATTTCAAATGTAATACATACAAATGACGAATAAAATAACATGAATATAAGTTGTAATGTCATCAGCACGCAAGCATCAAGTCACATAGACATAGCACTATGGCTTTCACTACCGTTACATAGACCTCAAAGATACCTACTGTAGCGACTTGATTTCAAGATTTGAAATCTGTCGATTATTGTCTAAATACGCGTCTAATGGTGCTAAACCAGCAGTGCAAAGCCAGAAATTATATTAAATAGCCTGTATGAGTTACAAAGGGTGACTTGCCTATTAAAATAAAGTGTTTATCCCTTTTGTCCGACTTCACCTGTCATAATGCTCCGAACGGAGCGAGTACAGTATCCACAGGTGATGGGAACAACTAATCTGATAGTCTGTTGTTACTTGTATAAGATACAAGGTGCGCAACAGGTAAATCAACAGGCTATTCAAATCCCTTGAAATTATAGAAATCGTCACCTGACTGTAACAATTTACGTTGCTTATTGTTAAAAATACATTAATCAGCGTCACAGAGCCGTTTACCGTGTTAAAAAGTGCCCTGTGCTTGCGATACAGGTAAGTTTTGTCAACCCATCAGGCCTAAAAAAGTCGTCGTTATCGACGGTCCCTGATTTGCCCTGATTTACAAAAATAGAATATGTTTACTGCTGGCATGGAGACCAATCCGCAGTGAATTATAAGTCGTGTTCTGGTTGGCTGCTGTTGATGAGCGACCGGATCGCAGCGTATGGTACACTTGTTTTACTGACATCCACGATTTGAGATGGAATGTCCTCAAATCAAGTAAGCAAGTGTTGTGTTGTTCGTAGCGGATTGCGTATTAGAGTCCGTTCTAGAAATAAATTGTAACAAAGATGCAATATAAAAAAAATGTATTTGGCTGAAATCAAGTAAAAAATAAATATAATTTTTCATTTTTAAAATTAATATGTATCGGTAACACTCGCGCCCGACCCACGGAGTAAACCGGATATATCTATATATATACACCGTCATGTGATTTTTTTTCCCGTCACCTGTGACAGTATCAATAGATAGATAGACTACATAAAGTGTACAAAGTTTACCCGCTACCACAGGTGACGGGGAAAAAAATCACATGACGGTGTATATATATAGATATCTCTACACGTATACAACAGACTATCAGATTAGTCCATCACCTGTGCACGCGAGTTCCAGTCAAAACGTACCCAAGTCAAAACGTACCCAAAAAAGTAAAAACGTACCCAAGTAAAAGTCAAAACGTACCCACCCAGAAGTCAAAACGTACCCACCCAGAAGTCAAAACGTACCCTACCATAAGTCAAAACGTACCCATGGGATAATATAGAATAATATAGAATAACTGGAAATAGATTCATTCAGTAAATATTATGAAATTTAATTTAAGATTCAAAAATATATTCTGTCATTAAATTAATAAAATGTCTTTATAAAAAAAGGTTGATTCAATATGAAATGATTTGATCACATCGTTTCATATTGAATCAACCTTTTTTTATAAAGACATTTTATTAATTTAATGACAGAATATATTTTTGAATCTTAAATTAAATTTCATAATATTTACTGAATGAATTTAATAGACATATTTCTTATTCCTTAATTCATTCAAATTCACTTTTCAAACTTTTCTTTCATTCGTAATTTAATATATATTTTAATAACTCTCTTAGTGTCAGTATTATAAAGAAAAATTGAATAAACCTCATTCAATTCTTCTTTATAGTAATAAAAACGTATCCAACTTCTGCTCAAAATGTCTCCCGATTTTGGTTAAAACGTATCATTTTAAAGTCAAAACTACAAATTCATGTTGCTAAAACGACCCAGTAGTCTAGTCAATGCAAAATATATCAACCACAATGATATATTTTACTATCTATTTGGGTACGTTTTACTTCTTGAGTGGGTACGTTTTGACCAAAGAATGGGTACGTTTTGACCAAAAATGCGGGTACGTTTTGACCAGAGGTTTGGTACGTTTTGACTTATAGTTGGGTACGTTTTTACTTAAAATGCGGGTACGTTTTGACTTGGGTACGTTTTAACCAGCACCCGTGCACGCTACTGTCGCCATTTTGCCCGAATAATTTCCGGCAGAATAAATTAACTTCCGTAATTCTGTTTTTAGTCCGGCGGCCAAAGGCCGATTTTGGGGCTTAACTTCGTTTTGAACAACTTAAGTTTTTTATTACTGATTTTGCCTATGTAGACTTTCTAGTTTTAGAATCCGACTGATGAAAATCTGTTACCCTTGAGCATTTGGAGAAATCTGCATAAATTCAAGATGGCTGCCACCAAGATATATTGTGCGATATAATTGTATCCCCAGGAGGAAATTAAACCATCTAAGAGAGTATAGTGAATGTATTAACGTGTTGACACAAACGGGCAACTTTAAATTCAATTCCTTAACTGCATATAGAAAAAATCCAAAATGATAAGAAAAATAAGAAACACTATACACTTGCAATCATATCAGAGCGAATTTGCATACCAATATTCTATTTAGGTATATAATTATTCCAATACATTGGGTATGTATTTAGACACATGTTTCAATCGCATTACAATACAATACAATAGTTTATTGGATGATGTAGGCCTCTGGCCCATAACATGTACAATTGAACAAATATCAGCGAACATCTAATGGAATTATATCGTGTTACGCTTGTTTAACAGATGGTAAATATATACGGAAATTGTGTAAATCGTTTTGTGAGTATTTGAACCAATAATTCTATAAAATGTGTCTAAAGACCTGTTGGAATACATTTGAGCAGGTAGGTAGATCAATCTAATATCATCGTATAGTTTACAATGAAAAAACGCATGGTATTCATCTTCCAGAATTTCTCGATTTGTATGTATTAGGCAATACGGACAAATCCGGAGCTCTCTCTGTATTCCAGCATGTCTGCCGACTTCAATGTTTAACTTGTGGTTGGAGCACCTAAATTTTGCCATCGCTTTTCTCAAATTAAATGGTAAAGAACATGTAATATACCTTTCTCCATTCAAAAGACTTTTAAAATGTTTATAATGAATACGTTTAGCAGAGATGTCAACATCGCTAGGCCAAGTTTTTTGACAACAATCTATAACACGTTGTTTGAATTGATGTAAAAACATAGTTAAGTCCCCTACATCTTGAGATAGCCAGACTAACCCAAAGCCATATTTGTATAGAAGTTTTTTAACATTACTGGCCCAATTTACCCGTCCCATATCATCGTGTGCTTTTAGCATCAAATAACAGTTTCTAGGATACCGATGGTTTGGCATTTGTAGAAGACGGCACCAGTATGCTATGCATTTAGAGTAGTACGATGTATATAGTGGATATTTACCGCAATCTCCAAGCGCCATTGAATCATTTACTGTACGGAATAATCCAAGAAATGACTTACAAAAGCTGGTTTGTACTGACTCTATCTGTTCTGAAAGTTCATAACCCCATATCTCAGCCCCATAACAAAGGACGGGTGTAACCATGGTATCGAACAGTTTAAAAATATCTTGGTAATCAAAGTAACCGAAGTTGCGTTGATATCTATGTATTGCCATAATTGATTTTCGCTCTTGCGCTGCTAACGTATCCTTAGCACGTGTCCATATCAGTTTTGGGGTGAATAAAAGTCCTAAATATTTATAAAAGGAGACAGTTTCTAATTGTCGCGCTTGGTAAGACAAGTTCTCGTATGATCGTAATATACCGCCATTTCGAAAAACTATGACCTTTGTTTTATCCGTGTTAACTTGCATTCCGGTTTGTTGGCAAAATAATTCGATTACGTTAATTTGTTGTTGCAATTTTACAACTGATTCTGCACCGTTTGCTATGTCGTCAGCGAACATAAGACAAAGAATATCAGGTATATGTCATTATTAATAAATATGCCAGCGCCACAACGTTCACGTAAGAGTGTTGAAAGATCGTTTATAAATAATGAAAAAAGTAGAGGGCTACTGACACACCCTTGTCTCGTACCAATCTGACGAGGAAAATAGGCTGTTAAACTGTCTTAACACCTGCTGACAAATTGCTATACATTGATTGTAAAGCCCGTAAATATGTTCCCCCTATTCCCTTTAATATTAGACTTTCCCATAATTTATCATGTGGACAGTCGATAACGTGGTAATCGATGAATCACAAGCTGGATTCGTATCCTATCAAATGCTTTCGAAAAATCTACAAATAAACAATAAAACCTCCCTCCCTGTTTCGATAAATATTTCTGCGTCATTGATTGTAATGTAAACATATTATCTATCGTAGAATACCCGGCTCGAAATCCAGCTTGTGATTCATCGATTACCTCGTTATCGACTGTCCACTTGGTTAGTCGAGAGTTCAACGTAGAAGCAAATATTTTACTCATCGCATTTATGAGAGATATAGCACGGTAATTATTCGGATTATCATAAGACCCATGTTTATGGATTGGACATATGATCGACTGGCCCCAACATTTAGGAAATATTCCCGAATCAAAAATGGTGTCAAACATGTTTGTCAAGAAAGGTGCTACAGTATCTGATGTATGTTTGAAGAAGTCAATTCCAAGACCATCAGGGCCCGTAGATTTCTTAGATTTCAGTTTAGATATAGAAGCAATTACCTCTTGGTCTGTAAATGGAACATTGAGCGTTTGTGCACTGGGCGATGTTTTCCGAATCACGTGATTCCGTTTCCGCGTCTCCGATAGCGAAAATAAATTTCTAAAATATTCAAGCCATTCAAGCGGTGTAAATTTTGTGTGTACGGCTGATTTCGACCATTTGATGATTTAATGGTTTGCCAGAACTCTGTTGGATTATTTCGAGAGTTTACAAGTTTACGGCGTTGATTTGATTCGTATGCTAATCGTTTATTTTTACAAAGAGATTTTGAACTATTTCGGCAAATAATTATAGGCAGTGAGATCTGTACTTTACATTAGAATTGCGGAATTTTTCTAAGTAAACATTGTTTTTGAGTTTTCTTCAATTCACACTCCGCGTCCCACATACTGCATTTTGTGTGGCGTTAGCGTTGCTAGTTGTAGGTGTATTACGCGGTCTCATGCATTCAGCAGCGGACTGGTAAATGTTGACAAGGGCCATAACTCCTGAGTCGATATTGTCATTTATCGTAGTAAATAGAGTATCGCGTTCATGTGTTATACTAGCTGTAAAGTTTGAATGAAAAGTTTCCGACTTCAGTTCATTCCAGTAAAAATTTTGTATAATGTGTACTATAATCTTCAGTATTGGACGTAATTTCCGCTGTCTTGGTTATTCATTTGAAAGTGTAAACCGCAATATGGGAATGGGAAATTGGTCTGAATCGTCGCGTTCCTCTACTCGAAAATGTAGAATTTTGTCAAATAACTCGGTTAGAAGCAATATTGTAGTCCACCAGGCTACATCCGTCGTTTTGCTGTACATGTAAATTCCCCATGAGGATCCCCAACAGTTCTGCCATTAACAATATGTACATTTAAAAGACAACATAGTTGCACCAAGGACTGACCAAACGAATTATACCTAACTTTATCTTTGGTCTGTCTCGGGATGTCAAATGTGTCACCATCATATGGAACGTCACCGAAAATAATATCTAAAGAATCATCTGGTATATAATCTAGCAATCATCTGGTATATAATCTAGCATTTCCTTACATCTTGCATTAAAATCTCCAGCAATAAACAGTGAACAATCTGGGTATTGAGCACGTGCAGCAATTAAATATGTTTCTAACTGCATTAGTCCAAGGTGACCACCAAATATCATATTACCTGATAACTAACTTGTGTAGTATGTGATTACACCTTGATATACACCATTAGACAGCATCGGCACTAACGTAAGTCTAATATGGCCGCCGGATATGAATATAGTACCTTATAATAGTAATACAATTATATTATAATATAAGATTTAAACTCGTGCATTCAGTTAGATATTTTGATATTGTTTTGTCTTGCCATTCCATAGCAGTATTCATTATTCATTTGTTGGCAGGGAGATATATTGTACTTTACAACATACTTCAAGGACTTCCCAATTTGTAAAAACACCAGATGTCGTCGTTTATATCATTGGCTCCAAAAACGCAAATGCTCAATGTGATTTACTGTGCAACATCGCATGAAATGGCTCCTCTAGATAATGTCATTAACAACTTGAGTGTCTGGATATAGCAATTGAATAAGTACAACTGGATGATACGTATATATATTTCTGTCACAATCGGTGACTACGTACAATAACATAGTTCAGCATCCAGTAGCTTATTCCAGTTTCTGGCTACCATTACGTGCTTTCAACCTACTTAGTACAACCACATAGCTGATATATAGTATTGGCCACTTGTTTTCTTTCTGTGAAAGTAGTCAGTTTCCACAAAGCGGCTGTATGCACATGATGGTTGATGTACACCACTTTAATATCAATTATTACTTTGTAAGCTGCAAGTAATTGATGTGTTTTCAGACCACTATCGCCGATCTAGAGCAACATATTTATATGATGAGGTAATGTATGTACACCAATTTTCTCTGTGTATTGTTTCAAAGATAAGCAATACAAATACTTTATTTTTGTCGAATTATTGTGTAGTTATATGTCATTTAATGAGTTTTACTTATGTAAACATATGACAGAATTCAGCACCTGTGAATGCATATGATATGTAAACAGTACTTAAGACATGACGCCGTCAGTATACATAAATGTGGATAAAAAAAAACAACCGTAATCACAAATATAATAATTCCGAGAAGAACATGGAGATGCTATATACAGTGGAACCCCTCCAAACCGAACACCCTGGGGACAGACTGAAAAGTTCGGTTTATAGGGGTTTTCGGTTTAGAGGGGTTTTCTATTTCCAGTTAAGGAAATGTATGCTTTCCATCATTAACTCTTGGATTTGTATAGTATATACCATTATCAGCATATTGAAAGCATATGTACACATTTTTCAATAAATATGTGCAGATTCGCAAGGGGTATAGCAAATATTGTGCAGATTCGCAAGGGGTATAGCAAATAGTGCAGATTCGCAATGTAATCTGAGTCTACGGTCTACACTGGTCGCAAAGAGCATATGACACATTTCGCGTGTGCTGTGTAGTTACCGCGAGCTGCTACAATAGCCCACAGGCTAGTCACGAGTTTACAGCCTGGTTAAGGAATTATCAGATTATCTCAATTAATCGGTCGGTAGGTTCACAAATAATGTGCCGATTATTTTATTTCCGTAATTGTTACGTACGCGTATAATTCAATTGTCAACCATGCTATTGTAATGAGCTTGTAAAACAGCAAACATGTCTCGTATTTACGTCGCATGTATTGTATAGATTCTTAACTTTGTAATGCCGCTTATAACGTTAACAAAACACGCCGCTTAGCGCATTACACGCATGGATAGCGCTTGTACAAGGCTCAAGTTAATGTGCGTAATTTGATCAATTTTGTTATTTCTTCCACACAAATGTCAAGTTGGGAGTCCATTTGAATCGTCTCATTCTCGTGGCTCTGCATTTTGGGAACCAGAGCTGAACAATACTACCGGGAACCAGTCTATTGTAAACACGGTGTGATTTTGACACCCGCTTGAAACAACAATATTGAAATTGGGCGCGGTGTATTTCTTGGATAACATCCTGACAGGTGACCGTGTTTCCGGTTTTCCGGGGTTATTTTAACGCTGAAATATGGTTTTGGGACTTGAAATGGCGTCCGGATTACGGAGTAGAGGGGTTCCGGAATAGAGGGGTAGAAACTAATGTGTTTATATAGCAGAATAGCAGAATATTCGGGACGTGGTCGTATGTTCGGTATAGCGCGAATTCCGGTATAGAGGGGGTCCGGTTTGGAGGGGTTCCACTGTATTAAATACCAAAGGTAGGACATAGCTAATACAAATGTAATTGATATTATATGACAGACAATCTAGTTGTGCCACTACTAAATACTCACGGTAACAAAAACGATTATAGTACATGCAGACAGCAATACACATGGTACACAACCATATATAGAACGTGACAAACTGCAAGGTACCATAATATGGATATGACGCCTACAGTATTCGCGCAATTTAATAGACTAATATGAAAATGCTGTTGTCATCATAATTATATCATTGTTTTCTTATAGTTATATTTACAATATTAGCTTTCAATTACGGAAACCGATACATTTTGTGTAATTAATGTCTTTTTGTGTACAGTATGCATGCATTAATCATTTTTGATTCATCATTACCTTGTATAATACTGTCCTTTTCACTTATGATGGAGAGGTTTGCGGGAGAAATTACATGGTGTCTAATCAGGTTCAACCACCCAACTGGACTGTTTTAGCAATACCAAAGCGGCATCCCGGCCTTGTTGTCATGTCTTCGTGTACTGCACTTCAATATGATTGTTTTTTTTAAATGTTGGGACTGTTGGGTAATATTTGTTGTCCATGTATACTGCATCCATTAGCCATATATTTATTTCCTTTGAAATGTAATATTTAATCATTACACGATATGATTGCCATTGCGAGGTAATTTATTTTTATATATACGTCTGCCATGTATATAAGTATCTAAGAGATATATTTACTTATAATCCTAGTAATCATATGCAATTTGTTGAATATAAGGCAACATTATTTTTATATTTGGCGGCCATCTATGATTTCTGCTATTGGTAGTTATCTAATTGTATTCCTAAGTTAGTAAAAACGTTCATAGTATACATAACTTCGGTACTTTTATTCCAATTTACTACGACATGTGCAATTATATACTTAATTATTATTCTCTGTGATGATCGTCATGGGTTAATTTCTGTATATATGGCGGCCATCTTGGAATTTCGCTCTTCAAAAATGTGTGTAGTTACTATCAAATTTACTGTAAGCGTTTATCATGACAATATATCCAAAATAATGAAGATTAGTGTACATGTTGTTTTCACATGGAGTGTACGTGGGAGCAGTCATATGCAAAATATCATGTTACGTTTGGCGGCCATGTTGGATTTTTACCATTTAACAGTGAATTGAAATTTAATGTTGATCACTTATCTCGATAAGTCAAGTAAATCCACTTTATGCTGTTAATGTATTCTAATACCTCATGTGGAAACAACTATATATGACACACTATAACTGTTTGGCAGCCATTTTGGATTTATGCAAATTTCTCAAAATGATCAAAGTTGACATAGTGTCATCAGTCGGATTCTTGATGTTGATGATCTTGGCAATCAAAATCGCCAATAAAAAAAACTATTTTATTCAAAACTAGAAATGTGGCCTGTCGGCACACGAATGCCCCCGCTGGCAGCCAAAGAAAACAAGGCATATTTGAATGTGGATTTGTCACAGGGTGGCAGAGGACCATTGGAGCAATGCGTGTGTGAAATGAGAAGCAGATCCGAGCAAGGAAACAGAAATTATAAGCCATTTACCCGAGCGTTAAGGTTTCAAACGCACCAAGTCTGTAACCTTGACCCTGGGCTTCGCGGGGGCGGGACGAATGTGGATTTGTCACAGGGTGGCAGAGGACCATTGTAGTAATGCGTGTGTGATATGTGAAGCAGATCCGAGCAAGGAAACAGAAATTATAAGGCATTTACCCAGCGTTAAGGTTTCGAACGCACCAAGTCTGTGACCTTGACCCTGGGCTTGGCGGGGGCGGCACGAATGTGGATTTGTCACAGGGTGGCAGAGGAGCATTGCAGCAATGCGTGTGTGAAATGTGAAGCAGATCCGAGCAAGGAAACAGACATTATAAGGCATTTACCCAGCGTTAAGGTTTTGAACGCACCAAGTCTGTGACCTTGACCCTGGGCTTGATGGGGGTGGCACGAATGTGGATTTGTCACAGGGCGAGGCCATTGTGACCCGTGGGACTTCGAGAAAGAGCGAGCAGGACGATGTAGGCCAATACAAGCGTGTCGAACCGCCAAACAGTCTGTGACCTTGTCTTGGCGGAGGCGGCACGAATGTGATTTGTCGGGTGCAGAGGCCATTGGAGCAATGCGTGTGTGAAATGTGAAGCAGATCCGAGCAAGGAAACATAAATTATAAGGCATTTACCCAGCGTTAAGGTTTCGAACGCACCAAGTCTGTGACCTTCACCCTGGGCTTGGCGGGGGCGGGACGAATGTGGATTTGTCACAGGGTTGGCGAGGACCATTGACAATGTGTGTGAAATGTAAGCGATCCCGAGCAAGGAAACATAAATTATAAGGCATTTACCAGCGTAAGGTTTCGAACGCACCAAGTCTGTGACCTTCACCCTGGGCTTGGCGGGGGCGGGACGAATGTGGATTTGTCACAGGGCGGTAGAGGACTATTTGAGTAGTATATAAGAGTCACAATGATACCATCACCCTATGGAAGCCACCGGCTACGCGCGGTGCCTCCCAACGCATGATGGTATCATTGATGACTCTTATATACTACTCAGATTTTCCCCCATTTTCGGCAGGTATTTATGAGAAAATATTTGTCATCAACCGCGAGATCATATATTTCCTAGAGCAAACAAAAAAAAAAAAAAAAAAAAAAAAATAAAAAAAAAAAAAAAACAAAAAACTAAATATAAACCTGAAGATAAAACACCAGGTAGTGTTGTACAATAATCGATAAAGTAAAATACACCCTATTAAAGATAAGAAATCTCTATGTTATACTCAGTATATACAACAATGGTTGGAGTGAAGAATAATTGTGCGTGGTTGAAGACAGGTAGTCACGAGAGATGTTTTCGTACCGGTATTTACGAATATTGCAAACATCACCGTGCATGGATGCGAAGAGGTTCCGTTTCGCCTCGCCCATGTCGGCATAGTGGGGTAGGGACCAAATCCGAGTCATTGCTATGTCCACCATGTGGTGGCACTCAGGCTACTCATCGAATGGTTAACAAGGGATTACGTGCTCGCAAGTATTATCGTTTAGTAATAATTCAAATCGGAAAGTCAGTTAGAAAGATAGAATAGATGTGTAGTTTTTGATAAGTCACGGTGTTTCTACAGCATTAAAACACTGTAAAAAAAACAACATTATCAAACTAATTTTATAAAATTGGAAATTGAACAGAAAAAAACAACTACCAATATTATTAGAGAAAATGGATAATATCAATACAATTGGAATTGAAAGTTTTTAATGCCTGTATTGAAGAAGTTTACGAAGAATACAGGGGTTATAGTCCTATATATAAATTCTATAAAATGAGAACACTAGGCGATATCGAATACATGAAATATCAGCGTAATTTATTACGCTCCGATAAAAACGTTGCATTTACAATATTATACCGACAATTATGTGAACTATACAAGAGGCAAATACAAACATTAAGACGGATAGTGTGTATCGGATATGAAACTAAGGTGTATTATTTAAAATTGTTAAAACCCAAAGATTCGTTTACGAATATACATTTCTACGATATCGCTTATAAAGAAATTGAACAAATTATTATTGAACAGAACTAATTTATGTTGTAATCACACCAAGTAGACGACAATTACGGGTTATGAATATTTATAGCCGAGTTTATTTCTATGTAAACTGGCTATCTGAATTTAGTTTTCATCAACCTCAAGCTGTCGGATAGGAACGCCGTTGTCATGCAGTTGTTTACCATAGCGACCACATTTGTAGGGATAGAAATAAATAAATAAAAATCTTTAGCTCCAACCGCGGCGCGAACCCACGACCCCCGTCTCTATAGAGTATCGCATTAACCCACACGACCACGTAGGCTGTTATGATAAACCTTACCTAGTGTTGTACAATTATCGATTTACGACAATGTTATGAACCATACGTAAATTGATAGCCGATGTAAACAGACAGTTATTTATAGCCGAGTGTAATAGCCGAGTGTATCAATTTACACAGGCGATTACAGTGTAATCCTCGACTGAATTTGTTATGCGATTACGGCGTAATTCTCAGTGAAAAACACATATCTAAATTTGTTTACTGCACCAATATAAGAAAATTAAAAAAAAAATAAAAATTATTTTATAAAATATCACAATGGTGACTTTATTTCCTCCGACTTTATTTTGAAGTTTTACCCTAAATTTATCCCAATCAGTACTCTCAATCTTGGACATGGTGACGCGCGCCTTGAGTCTAATATCATTTTTTAATTCTTCATATCTTCCCATTTCTTCCACCACGGATTCAAACTCTAAATTTGATATTTCATTATCGGCCAACGTTTTGGACACGATAACATCGATGCTATTTTTCTTAGACCTCGCGAGAATGGATATTCTATCATGTTTTATACTTGTTTTTATATAGTTTTACACCAGCCACCCTAATTCTCATACAAAGTACTCCAGATATAACTGTAATTCCACTCAAAACCCCAGCAATTGGAACTGTTACAATTGTAGATAGCTTGCAGCAGTCCCCGCACCACTCATTACAGATAAACCTGACAGAACCGTACTAGATACTTCAGCTATGTTCGCCGCGCGCTTATATTTTTTAGCATTTATTTTTCTATTTTCACATTCTCTAACTAAAATATCCTGCATAGCGACGATATTATCCAACCTAAAATTTGAACTTCTTTCGCCAATATCATCCAATTCGTTCATGATATTCAATATATTGGTATTTTACAAATCAAGTTCAATTAACAATGTAACAATAGTGGAAGAACTCACTGGGTCAGCGATTTTCGTAACAAAGTTAATAACACTACCTTCTGAAAGTCTAATTGGATCGTCACCGGCGAACAAAATCACCGCGGAATTATCTCCAGCGGGTTTATTGACTCCAACCCCCCGTTCTTCCCCATCCAGTATGAGATTTATCAAGACCGCGCCCACAGGTTTACCACTAGCATTAACCGAGCAGACCGCCATTCGGAGAAGCGTACATGGAGCTGTCATGGTGTATCCCCCATATTTATTGTTAGCTTTGGCACCGAACGAATATTCAGAGACCCCCTCAATCAATGGGCCCCGCTTCTCAGCCCAAACTGTTATGACACGTTTTTGCGTTTTCAATAACTTAAACTGCTCTACAGATGTGTTCAACAATCCGGCAAGTCCCCCGATAGAGGTATGGGCCTCAGCATGAACCTTTTCAGCGGTCTCTTCAAGCGCTTTGTTCGCGGCTCTACGAACACGTTTTAGTTTATCGGAAACTTCCATAAACTCTGTATGTGTCTCGTCCCGAAATTCTGTTATTTTCCCGCCTAGTTCAGTAAGTGCTGCATGATCCTCTTCCCCAACTTGAATTATTTTTACACTGAGATCCTTACGTCCTGTATGTGCCTCTTCGCGAACTTGTGCAGTCGCCGTCAGTACGTCTACTTTAAGCTGTGCTATACTCCTGTGAATCCCGTTTGTGGCCTCTGATATAGTTTTATTGATCAAGGCCTTTGTGTTTTCGGTAGTTAAAAAGTCGCTCTCTGTCGGGATGAATCCCCCTTCTACCGGTTCCAAATTATGTATATCTGTCACCCGTTCAAGGGAAGAATTACCTGGTCCGTATATACTCATTTTCAATAATTATATTACGAACATGTGTTTAATTAATTGGAAATGTCGAGAACGACCGAAATCGGGTAATAGTTATTCAACTTTCTCGCTTGATCATCAAGAATAGACACCGTAAATTCGTGGATATGTCCCGATTCTAAAACTTTCATCTCGGGGTGTGGGAAGTCTAAGGTCACAGTCTCTCCAAAGAAACAATCACTGGCTTGCACGGTTTTCAGTAATGTGCTGGGAGCTCCGTCTACCATGTTGTACGATGTGTTCACCCGATCCAGGTGCACCCCGAGAGTTTTCGTGAAGGGGAAGTCGACAGGGTTATCACCGAGGTACCCACCCGGGGCAAACAATCCTTTATTCGCCGAGTATGTCTCCTTAAAACCGAGTCGAATACACAACGTCGGGGATATCCTTACCCGGCTGTCTGGGCCGATGGTCATTGTTGCGAGCCCGGTAGCCTTCGATACAGTGAGGTTGATTTTACCGTCAAGCTCTGAGGCGGCGACAAAATCTTTGACCTGTCTAAAACTCCACAGTCCGGGAGGCAGCTTTACACCTAATGTGCGTCCATCCTTCACATAGCCAAACCCTTCACTATTACCCACATTCTCACACCCAACCGTGAACGTGATTGATCGGAGGCCTACCCGACGTTTCCCACAGCAGTTGTCGATTGATTTTTGAAGATTAGTGATAGTAGCAAACATAATATCTTTCAATGGATCCAAAGCATTTAGCTTTAATTCTAATGCAAAGTACGCGGTCGGAGGTAAATACACACAAAAAGACGTTGTTAACCACCTTGTACACCCAACTGTAACAGTTAGACCGGACAGTGACTTTACCACCAACTTTCCCGACATCTTTGAACAATATAGGCTGCCCAAGATTACTACGATGGAGGCGGTAAACTGGTGGAAAGCAACACCGATGCAGTTTTGGCAGAACCAAATAAATTTCGCTGTATGGTGCGCAACAGCCGGGTGTGGAATTTCACATAAAGACCATCTGACATCCAAGAATGTCATGCTCCGAAGTGTCTACAACTTTCATGTGTATTATACTATTAGGAGGATTCTCAAAGAACTAGGTATTTCACTACCTCAAGACGACGCCTGGGATCCCATTTCCAATGCATACGACCGTATGGTGTTTGAAAGACTGTGTAACGAATTTAATGTTTCAAAAGACGCGGACTGGAGACAGAAAGCATTTCCTACCAGCACCGGCCTCGGGGACGTTCTCATTCGGGGCCAGTCCGGGAATTGGACGCAGACTCATTTTAGACACGATCACTCCGGCGACCACATTGTCAGTCGGAACGCCGGGAATTTTGACCCGGCGACGATGACTTTCGGGCCGGAAGTGTCTGGAGGTCGGCACTGTGGCGCGTTTTCTTGTAAAATGTTACCTCCGAAACGGGCTCACGTCGATTACATACAGCAGGCTGCTGAGGTTCAGGACGCGTGGGATACATTTATGTTAGATACGGGTCTAGAGTTCACACAGGCCGGGGTTACTCGCCTCAACGACTCCATTCGCACGTACGTCTGGGCCATCCTCGGCGCACAGAAGCAAACTCGCAGTTCTATACTGGGCACGGGAACGGCGTTTGATGACACAACAATTCTTGGCACTTGTAGAGGCGCCATCTCAGCTAGGGTGGACCTGGAGAAAGCGATCCAGAATTATCAAGACGTTTTGCAGAATGCCAGACAGTAGACTATGTATTTGGAATAGGTCTTTATATGTCGCCGAGCAATATGATACTACGTGACGATCCGGTTGACGGTTACAATAATCAGATCGTAATCGCCACCGCCAATCAAAAAATCGGCCACAACGGTAACGTGAACACGGATATCATCAAGCGCACTCCCAAGAGGCCCGGGTTCAACAGTGGAACCGATTTCATAAAACCCCCAATTCACGAAGGGATACACCCACCACACCAACCCCAATTCACGAATTGGGCCCCCCATCAAGTTCATTTGAACCCAGTGTTCCACCCGCAGCAAGTTCCCCCAATCACGATTGGATTGGAATAGGAGCGAAAACACCAATCATAAACAATGTTGAAATTGGAAGCACAACCCACGAGGAGGAGAAATTAGGGCTCGTCGTCGCCCTCGTGGTGTTCGGACTATTTGCGCTTTGGTTTTAGGAACTCTCGGGAGGTTAAAAGTAGGAGACCGGCGATCGCCACGATTAAAGCCCAAGCATTCTCGACAAGCCATCCGACGGTTTTTGATAATATAGATAGCAAGTAAGAAACAATACCACCTATCAACCCAGGCAGCGCGGCAGCCGCCTTTCCGGCTAATTTAGCCAGGAGACTGGCGAGGGCTTTTAGTTGTTTTTTTACCCACTCCTTGACTCCACCGGATGGCGCGGGTGGTGGTGTGGGTGCCGGCGCGTGTGGTGGCGCCGCACCACCAGTGAAAGCTAAAACTATGGTCGATATAATCATGCCGAAAGCTGTGACGATGCTCACTATTGTGATGCCCTGCTCTCTGAACAGAGTGCGAAGACGCTCACCGAGTGTCGTGTCCTCCTGCAGAACCCTCGATATTGTTTCGCGGATCCGACTTATTTGGGTGCGGAGAGCCTCACGGTTAGTCGATGCAGCGTCTAAGCGAGCTGCTCTTTCGTCCCGCAACGACCGCAGGCGTTCTGTGATCCGCTCAGTAGATTCTCTATCGCCACGGGCTTCCTCCAGTTTCCTTTCTTCTAGCGCGATATGTTCATCCAGTGCCGTGAGTTTGGCGAGGTTATGGACCAATTCGCCCCGGACTGTTTGCATAGCCTTATCAAGTCCCAGGAGTTCACGAAGAGGTAACGGGGGGTCATTCATCGTACTGAGTATTGCGTCTATCTCGCTTTCGTTGAGCTCCATTGTGTGAATAGCGTCGGTGGCTACACGAGGGACCTCGCTGAGCTCGACAGTTTCTATCATGGTGGCCGTCTTCGCCATCGTTTCGTCTGTAGAATGTAGGGTCTCTACAGCCCGGGTCGGCATAATTGTTTTACCACGCGCCCAATCTACGAATCCTAGTTCGTTCTTTATGATTTCGCCACCGCCCCGGATTCCAGCAATGGTGTTCAGCGATAGGGGTTTTCCGTTCTTCATGTTGACGATCGGGACATTTGATGCTTTTAGTCGCAACCTACCACGCATATCCAATTCCAACTTGGAGTAGTCGCGGCCGACAGATGGGACCACACCTTTTTCTGCCAAACTGTTGTAGTAGTCGTCTACAGCTGAATTGATTAATTCCCGACTTAGAGCAACGGTCTTGATAGTGGCACCTATTTCATCGCCGGCTGGTGTCTCTATGAATGTAGTTTCGTCATCGATGTCATCACCACCATCGAGGTAATCGTCTCTGTCGATTTCATCCATGTCAATATCGTAATCAGCCATTTTTTAATTAATAATTTTCTTAAAATTAATTGTGTATTAAAGACAAAACCATACGGGTTTAATAGAGTTATTTATTTTAACTGAAATTATGTCTTCGAGTCAATACGGTCGCAAACTCAATCCATACCGCAGACTGCGTGAGCCCCTCGGGGCAAAAGGCGTGAGACAGAGTGTCGTTATTACGAACAACCCATCGACGATCGACCAGAACCAGCAGCTCTTAGTCCGCTTCCCCAACCTCGGAGCTAGCGACGTCATTGTGCCGGGTACTGTTCGCCTCGCTTTCACTATTTCACTGACGTCGACAGACGCGGACCGAACCGTCGTTCAGAACCTGGGTCGCGCCATGAAGACCATGATAAAGATTTCTGGTAATGAGGTGATGTCGATCGACGACAGCGACGTCTATCATTGCTATCAGGACCTGTGGTAGACGACACAAGAGCGTGAAAACGCGGTCTATCAGGGTATTGACACCAGCAAAAATAAGAACGTAACCAAACTTAGAATCGGGGCTGGTAACAAGGCAGATAACGTCGTGAGCGACAACGCGATCGCGGCCGCTTACGGCAACCGATTCTACATCCCGCTCGAATTTGAGTTGCTGGAGAGGCACATGCCATACTATCAGAGTGCTTTGGCTGACCGCCTCGAATACGAACTAACGTTCAACGACTACGGTAGAGTTATCATAGCCACCGACATAACATCGACGTATGCGATCGATAATGTTTCGCTGGAGTACGACATGGTCATGATGCCCCAACTCGCTCGATTGATCAGAACCCAGTACGCCGGGCCCGTTGCCATACTTTACGACCGAGTTCTTCGTCACCGCAAGATGACGAAAGATAAAGGCGACACATTGTGGAATATTAATGTCAACGTACCCGCCCGCTCGATGAAAGGTATACTGATGCTGTTCGAGGATGCTCGGTTCGCGCTCGATGCTAGAAAACCAGACAAATTCTATAACCTCAAAATCACAAAGGTAGAGGTGACGATTGAGGGAGTCCCCAATCAACTCTACAGTGCGGGTCTTCGCGCACACCAGCAGTGGGATGTAGTAAGAAACCAGTTTGCTGCCGGCTCTAAGCGCTCCCCGGAGGTTGGCGCGGTTGCCAAAGACCTGCAGCTTTCAGCCGTCTCCCTCATGGAGTTCCTGACTACCAAATACACGTTATGGCTAGACATGCGAGCCAGCGACGACGACCAAATGCACGGTAGTGGACGCCAAGTTGAGAACGCTAGCGAGGGTGTGACGATCCAAATAACCAAAGAGGCGGATGGAGCCGGGCCATTGAACGTGTACTTATATATAATTACAGATGCACAACTCAACATCGAAGATGGTCGATACGTCTCAGCTTTATACTAATTCTAAAGA
The DNA here is from genome assembly GCA_029237695.1 of Conchocele bisecta. Classification (NCBI taxonomy): domain Eukaryota; kingdom Metazoa; phylum Mollusca; class Bivalvia; order Lucinida; family Thyasiridae; genus Conchocele; species Conchocele bisecta. The sequence continues at coordinate 8,297,483 of CM055267.1, forward strand.
ATATCAATACCAATTCACGATTGGAGATGCCCACTCTGCCATAATATGTGGGCAGACAGGATGCGGAAAAACGGGTTTCATCCTCGACTTACTCGAGGGGTCCTACCGCGATGTCTTTCGTCACATTGTGATCCTATGCCCCACTGTGAGGCACAACGATACTTATCAGCGGCGCCCTTGGATATGGACCGATCCTGAGGTATACGTTATTGACCCCGGTGATAGGCTTCACGATTGGTTGCGTGGTTTATACCAAATATTTCAGGGCGAGCCCACCCTATACGTGATTGACGATTGCTCAGCCAAGGCGGCGATGACCAAAAAGAAGGACATGCTCTCCGAGCTCGCATTTTCTGGCCGCCATGCTATACAAAGCGTATGGATATCCACTCAAAAGTACAACGCCGTCCTCAAGGATCTGCGCGAGCAAATGAAATGGGTCGCCCTCTTTCACTGCAAGGACCGAGACTCATTCGATGACTGCCTTCGAGAGAATGACGTTATCCCAACGCGCGAGGAGCGCCTTGAGGTTCGACAGATGCTTTCGGAAACTAAGCACGCCAAGCTTCTGCTAAAGACTGATCAACCAACTGCTTATAAAGTTATCAATTAATTAGCAAAGGGGGGGGGGGGAGGGGGGAGTAAGCACAAAATTACAAAGCAATTGCTTAACAAAATGCTGAACAATGCTTAGCAATTGCTGAACAAATGCTAATTTTCTTAAAATTAATTGTTGAACAAATGCTGAACAATGGATAACAATGTTAACAATTTGTTGCTCCGCTGCGAGCTTTGTTGCGAGCATAACGGTGATCATAAGTATCGGGTGGTGCGGTTGGCAATATGTTAGACTTATGAGACTTGTCAGAATAGTAAAATTAATAATTTTAAGAAAAATGAACTGCGACGAACTTCTCGATCAGCTAATGGAAAAAACCTCAACGGAGTTGAACCCCAATTCCAATCGCGAATTGGGAGGCCTGTTGAATCCGATTGCACCTAAACTCCGTTGATCCCGACAGATGGAACACCTGTCGGCATGAATGAAAATGAAAATGCGGCGCGACGCGAGCGGCTAGCTGCGCTGGTTGCTGGGGGACAATAGGAGCATTATCTCGGTAGGCGTCTATCAGTTTGTCAGGTGGATAAGATGTCAGATGCGGAGATTGATAAAATGTACGCGCGATACGAATCCAAGTTGGGGGCAGAGATGACAAAAACTCTTGGATCGGCGGCTATTCATTTGTACGCTACCACCGTTAGTATACTTCTCCCTATACCAGATACCGCGGGGTTGATTCGCGATCTAGAGAATGACCCTTTTATAGGACACACTCTTAGAACAGCCTGCTGCTCAATTTATCACAAGTTTGGAATGTACTTAGCTCCGCTGACAACAGCGTTGACCACGGGAAAACACTGTCAATTTGGACATATATGCCCACGAACTATAAGCTCTAATATTATAAATGATGACACAAGACACACCCGCAAGAGTGACGGAACAGAAAACTCCAATTCGTGAATTGATGGGGATTGATCCTCCAAAGGAACCATCAACCCAATCGAAATTGGAGTTGGAGCAATCTGTTGCACGACATAAAAACCCAAACAGACAGGCAGCTGGGCGGGCGGCGGCTGCCATCCGAAAAATTAAACAAGATAAAATACTCGCCGAGCTTCGAGAGGCCAAACTCCAATCGAGATTGGAGACGGAGACAGCAAAACACCCGATGACATCTGTTTCTCCCCCTGACGTTGGAGTTGGATTGGAACCGATTGCTCCAACTCCCAATCTCTATTGGGTCCCGTGGGTTGTTGGTGGTGGTCTGTCGGTTGTGGGCACCCTGTATGTGCTTTACCGTTTCAACAACAGGTTACACCAATCCCCGATTGCTGCGAAACACCAATCATCAACAATGTTGAATTTGGATGCGCCCCATTTAAACATTAATCACGATCCCTTTTATATGCAATAATGGCTGAAAAAGATGGTAAAATGATAGTGAATGCGCTTTATCAAGCCGTGGTGATATCAGGTTTCAGTATCGGGTATGCTCGACTATCAAAGATGGCCCTAGGAGGGTCCACTCCCAAATTGGACTTTACTGTGAGAGACGCAGGGCTCGCGACCTTAGATGTAGCGGCCTCAGTTTGGACCCGAGATTATATAATTAAAGCTGGAATTCTACCTGTTAATATATGGAAATAAATGGCTTCAATCGCAGTAATAGTAGGTGGTGCTCTTGTAAACGCATTGGCGTTCAGCGGTAGCAACTTTATATTCTCTAAATTGCGCAGCTCGAACGTGGATGAGGAGCGCAAGCGTCACGATTTAGCTGTAGAACAACTCAATAGTGCAAAGGAAGCATGGTCGAAAAAACGAACCACCCATCTGGACTGGGTCAACGAAGAGCTTCGCCGCGAAAATCACGCCGCGCAAACTTTTCAGAACGTTCAAGAAGCCAACCGCGAGTACGCGCTGGCATATCCACATAAAAGTCTCGATCCAATGGATCGAGAGCCCCAACTTTCAGATTTCTATGTACCGTCAGAGCCCCAAAAAGACCGCGAGATCACTTTCATCGTCATGGGAATGGGTGTGGTGGGTCTCGCCACCTACTATATCCAGACGAAATTAATTAATTAATCATTATTTTAAAACTTCTTTTTTTTATAAATATATATATATAACGATGTCAGTTGACGAACTTTATTTTGCTATGATCGATGTAGGCTACACGGCCCTTAAACACCGTTTACCTGGTGCAAAGAGTATGATTCGTCTGGCCCGAGATTCTCTCGAGACGTGGCGCGAGGACGAAAAATCGGCCTCCCTTTTCGCAAAGCGAATGTTAGGTTCCTCCGAGTTCTCCCAATCGCGATTGGATTGGAACAGGAGCGAAAACTTAATCCCCAACAAAGGTTTATTATTATCGACTCAGTTACCGGACTATCTGATGAGGGCATGTTGGAGATTGTCCGATATATTAGAATACTTCGCATACGATGAACACGCGCAAACTTGATACCAAACTATCGGTTCGCCTAGCGCGCAAGCTAGCAAACACATACTACAGCCCCCGCGGCTATTGGAAGGGACTCGCGGCCATCAAGAACCTCGCCGCGCCGACCAAGGTTTCAGAAAACGCTGTCAAGGAATGGCTCAAGAGGCAGGCCATCTGGCAGATATATTTACCCGCGCCTCGCAGTATTCCGCGTCCGAAATTCGACGTGCCGGTGCCGAACCAAGTTCACCAAGCGGATCTCCTGTTTCTCCCTCACGATCGCGTCGGTCGCAAAACGTACAAGTACGCACTGACAATCGTTGACGTAGCGAGTCGTTATAAGGGGCTGAGCCGCTGGCCACTAAAGAGTCTAAGGAGGTGGCCGAGGCTCTTTCCCGAATATATAAGAGGAGTCCTCTCAAATGGCCGAATCTTCTCCAGGTCGATCCCGGCCGCGAGTTCATGGGCGCGGTCTCTCATCTATTGTCTAAACACAACGTTTCTGTCAGACGCGGCCGCGTCAACATCCACCGAGACCAGGGAATCGTGGAGCGATTCAATCGAACCCTGGCTGAGAGACTGTTCGGTCACCAATACGCCAAAGAGCTGATGCTTGCGCAGCGGGACCCTCATTCGCGATCGACCGAGTGGGTGGCCAGACTGCCCGCCGTGGTCTCCGCACTGAATGGAGAGGTGACCAGATTGATCGATAAGAAGCCCGTAGATGCCATCAAGTTTAAAAGGGTGACGAGCAAGCCATCTGCCGTCTCGCGAGGGCGACCCGTTGGTTTAGAGGAGCAACGACTTCCCTCGGATGTTGACGTCCGGTACCTCTATCAACCGGGAGAGCTCGAAGGTGGCAGCCGCCGCGCGACGGATCCTGTGTGGTCTCTCAATGTATATCATCTAGATCGATCTATTACCAAACCCGATGAGCCCGTGCTCTACTATTTGGCTGATGGTCCATCTCGCGGGTTTCTTATGAACTTCTTATGGTGCCTTCTGACACCCAGCTGCCCCCGGATCGACAGAGTCTTTAGTAGTCTCTCCTTTTTTGTTTTACCTATCCTATAGGCTCGGTGTGTAACCCGTCTTCAATCACTCTCCTCTTGTCGTAGTACGCCGACAACCCCAACTTCTCCTGATTGTACGTCTTCATCACCCCGTTAACCATTCGGAATCCCCTGTTCTCCGCCATATCCCTACCCCCTTCGAGAGCACTCTTGTACCTTCCCAATTCAGATCGTTAGATCTCTTCGTTACATCCCCTTGGCCGAGTGCTTAGATTTTCCTTCACCACTCATGTAGTAACACTTGCTACACAGAGCGATGGCTCTATCCCCTTCGAATTCCAGCTTGAACAGTCCCGGAGTTCTGTTGCTCCACACGTCATACGCCAACCACTCGGTCTTCTCCTTATTGAACTTTCTCTTCATATTCTTTCTCACCGCCGCCGCCAGCGTCTTCTCCGACAGCGCGAAGTACATGCTGTCAGTGTTCATCTGTATCAGCTCGAAATCTCCGCGATCCACGTACTTGTCTAAGAAGTCGTAGTAGAACTCCAACATCCGGAGCTTGGCCAACTGGTAGACCGCTATGCCACACTGAAACGGTCTGTTGATCACCACTCGAGTCTTCCTGCTCGATATCTTGTAAGCCTCCCCAATCTCCTCCAGGTCTTCGAACCACGCCGACCTCAGTGCCCGATCGACAGTCTTCCCATCCTTCGTATATGTGGTGTTCAGGTGTCTCTCTTGTGCCTCTATCAGCTTGCAACAACACGCGTTGCCAACCAGTTTGAATATCTCCGCCAACACCGCCTTGCTCTTGTCGACGTCCCCCGTCCGTCTGGCAGCGGTGACCTCTTTAACGAACCATTGAAACGGTTTGCCGGGCGTGTAGTCTATCAACCTATGCACCGCCTTGACGATCAGACCGTGCTCCAGATACCACTTTAGCAGCGGGGAGTATATGATCATCTTCTTGGCGGACATTGCCCCCACGAGCTTTCTCTGTCCTTCGACTCTTTTCCTCCCGGTCCCGGCCAGGTAGTCCTTCATGTGCTGTGGAACCTCAGTCTCTTCGATTTCTCGATTAACGAACAGCGGCGACATTTCAGAGAACTTGTCTCTCAAAGTTTCCGGGACCTCTATATCCAACTCCACAAATCCGAACCACTTTTCACTCCTGACCTCCCTCACGAAACAGTCTATATACGACTGTCTTTCTGGGTTGTCACACGTCCATATCGTTTCCTCCCCGCACGGCATGTCTTTCGACAGGGTAGACAGGTACAGCGCATTGGCGTCCTACCCCATCACCGCCTTGCACATCTTCTCCTCCCGACTACCTACCTGACCCCTGATCGTCGACCTGCCAGCCTCTGCGTATCTGGAGAACACTATGGACGGACCACCGACCAATCCCTGCTTCATCATCTCATAAGTTTCAGACTTCGGTGACCACAGCTCAGGCGTGTCCGCCTTCCCATCGATCGACCCGCGGAGTAGGTACTGAAGGGAAATACCGGGCAGAGACACAGCATCCTTGAGTATGTCCACGCCTCTTCCCCTGTAGAACTCAGTCATTTTAGTCAGAGCCTCCAGGAACGGTCCTACATCTAAGTCGTTGTAGTGTTGCAACCATTCCTTGAACGTCTTCATCCCATTTTCTCGGAATACCTTCTTACACTCTTTCCACTCGGACAACGACAAGTAAGGAAAGCTCACCCCCTTCAAACTTCGAGTAACCACTCGGGATAGTCGAGCAATCCCGGATGGTCGAGCTTGTCCGCGCTATCGAACCACTCGTACGGAAAGTGAGACTTTACCGTTTTACAGTCGTACGCCTTAACCCACCGGTCGTACGTGGTACCGGGTCCCAGATACTGGATGATGTCGAGAAATCTAAACTCCGGGGTAAATAGAAACATCGTCGTGTTGGCTCACTTTCCGACCATCACTTTATTCACGGTGGCCGCCAACTTCTCTACAAAGTACTGCTTGATGAGGTTCAGGTCGTACCTGCTACAGTTGGACCCCACCACTGGGACTTGGTCGATCCAAGAGATAATCTTTGTTTGTTGAGACTTCGATAACATATCTATGTCGGCCGGCAGATACTTCTTCCTAACCCCCTCCCTGATTGCATTGCCTCTCATCTGCAGCTCGGTCACGAACTTCTCGACTAGCGTGTCGGGATCTCGTTCGCATATGTGTGTGATCCCCTCGTGCATCGTATCCCCCAACGACACCGATATAGGAACGTGCTCGACCTCGAAGGTCAGGTCTTTGGTGGGTCGCGTGGTTTTCGACTTGTCGAGATACGCCTCGAAGTCGTAGACTATCTGGTGAGGATATAGAGTCGTCTCCTCCTCTCGCGGTGGTGGTGGATAGTGGATATTCCTCTCATTCAACCACTCGCACTCCCATATCACCACCAGCTCGTACCCCGCCTTCCTTATCTTGGCGTCTTGTATTTTCGTCTTCTTGTACAGTGATCTCGCGTGACCTCTCCTGCAATGCGTCGGACACCCGTGCCAGTAACATCCGTGAAACTGAAACACGGTCTTGGTCTCGTGACAATATCCATCGACCGGATCGCCGACCACCCACCTCTCTCCACCGTGACCGCATCTCGCGTGATGTATGTGCTTTCCCACCCTCTCTTCTTCTCTATTCAACCATTGAATCGACCTCTCACTCTCTGACCCCTTGGGATAGAACGCCTTCTCGTAGGCCGACTGCGGTCTCTCTACCCTCTTACCTGGACATGTCACCACAGTCTTCCCACCCATGCAGGTGGTCGCGTTCCTGTGCATGTTACACGACTTTGTGAACCGTTGTTGACATCCGGTGCACCCGTACTCTTTCGTCATCTTGCGGAGATTCGTTATGAGAAAAGAGTGACCTCCAAGCATTCCTATCGTCATGATCTTCTCCCCAACCACGTCGTAATTTGCCGGAACCTTCATGAGGTACCACACTCCTTCGTCGGTGGGCTCGTAAACGCGAATGCCCATCTTGAAGTGCTCTTCGACCTTCTTAATATCTTTCAGGGGAATTCCCTTACTATCCGGTCCGTTATCGTGACCGAGATATTCGTGAGCTAGAGTTCGTGCCTTCTCACAACAGCGGTCTGGTCTCCCTCCACGGTGGATGGCTATGCACCTAAACAGACACAAGTAGTCGTCGTACGTGTCGACGGAATACATTCCCTTTTTCTGTCTTAACAAGTCTGGGAGTTTTCCCGCTCCCATGAGAAGTTGTTGAGCGTCGATGATCATCTTCACCTCGACCGATATCCAACGAACGAAGGTCCATTTTGTGTTTGGTCTATCAACTTTGTCGATGTCCATTCGACCTTTCTCTCTATCGGTTATCCAACTCTCCGCTTTGGGAATCTCGTTTATCCACGGACTGCCCTTTGATTGTTTGTGATAGATCATCGTTTCGTCGTTCTCGATGTTCCTAATACGATACGAGCACGAATACCTCAGATAACACGCCGTGGTCATCTCTGGACGAATTTTATTCATTATGCGATTAGCGATCTCCCCATCTACCCCCCTCTCGAAAGTCCATACTATTTTCCTCCTACCCCTATCAACAGTTTCCCTAACTTCGGCTTCTTCGGCGAGAATCCTGGGACCCTCCTCCACCAAAGCTCTGGCGATATCTCTCCTACTCTTAGGAGGTCTCCCCACCAACCCTAGATAAATCTTATTGTAGTACGCCTTGCATAGTGGTTTTCTACGCGCGCTGGGATCTTCTTTTACACGCTGCACGTAAGCAGTGGCACGCAGACTGGCCGTCGTCTCGTTCTCCAATTTCTCGGAGCGTTTATCGGGGTCGGCGGGCAGTCGTCCGGTCGAAACTGCACGCCGCAGCCTCTCCTCATAGACGACGGCTCGCGCGTCACTTATCCTATCTGCTATATCTTTCTTGAGTCTCAAACCTCTTAGGGAAATTCCCCAACTCTTAGCTTGCTCTCTCATTTGCTTTATGGTAGACATTATACTGAGTATAACCAATAGATTTTTATCTTTAATAGGGTGTTTTTTGTGTTTTTTTTGCTCTAGGAAATATATGGTCTCGCGGTTGATGACACATATTTTCTCATAAATACCTGCCGAAAAATGGGGGAAAATCTGAGTAGTATATAAGAGTCATCAATGATACCATCATGCGTTGGGAGGCACCGCGCGTAGCCGATGGCTTCCATAGGGTGATGGTATCATTGTGACTCTTATATACTACTATTGGAGCAATGCGTGTGTGAAATTTCAAGCAGATCCGAGCAAGGAAACAGAAATTATAAGCCATTTACCGGAGCGTTAAGGTTTCGTACGTACGTACGGACGTACGGACGTACGGACGTACGTTACGTACGTTACGTACGTACGGACGCCGGTAACATTATATGCCCCCCTCACCATTCGGTGGCGGGAGCATAATAAGCCATTTACCCAGCGTTAAGGTTTCGAACGCACCAAGTCTGTGACCTTGACCCTGGGCTTAGCGGGGGCTGGGAACGAATGTGGATTGTCAACAAGGGCGGTCTACGAGGACCATTGGAGCAATGCGTGTGTGCAATGTGAAGCAGATCCGAGGAAGGAAACAGAAAGTATAAGGCATTTACCCAGCGTTACGGTTTCGAAGGCACCAAGTCTGTGACCAGCACCCTGGGCTTAGCGGGGTCGGGACGAATGTGGATTTGTCACGGGGCGGTAGAGGACCATTGGAGCAATGCGTGTGTGCAATGTGAAGCAGATCCGAGCAAGGAAACAGAAATTAGAAGCCATTTACCCAGCGTTAAGGTTTCGAACGCACCAAGTATGTGACCTTGACCCTGGGCTTGGCGGGGGCGGCACGAATGTGGATTTGTCACAGGGCGGTAGAGGACCATTGGAGCAATGCGTGTGTGCAATGTGAAGCAGATCCGAGCAAGGAAACAGAAATTATAAGGCATTTAGCCAGCGTTAAGGTTTCGTACGGACGTACGGACGTACGGACGTACGTTACGTACGTGACGTACGTACGGACGTCGGTAACACTATATGTACCCCTCACCATTCGGTGGCGGGGGCATAATACAGTTAAGCTCCTGCATGGAACGTGCCATACACTTGGCTGCCAGACTATCTGACATCTGAGCGGGAAACCCCCACATACGTCAATCGATTTCATTGGTCGGTTACTTCGCAGATTTACTATATTGTACCTCGGAAAAAAATGGCGACTGTGATAAATTGAACGTGTTATGCACGCTGTTTTTCAAAGAAATGTTGAGAAATAACTACTAAGGAAAGTAGTTGCATATAAATTAAGAATGAACTTTGGTGTATTAATATTATTTAAGCGTATTGTCAGATGATTTCGGTATCGTACAGTTCACGAAGTGTCAAAATTATGCGCGTATTCGTATCGAGTATTCGAGTTTAGATTTCGCTACATGACCCAATGGGATGGAAGCCAGTCTCTATAGCAAAGAAAATAATAAATGAAAAAAGTCAGATAATGAAAAATAGAAGTTAAACATGATATAGAGACATGGCATGTTAGTCTACAAGTCACATAGAATTATGGCGGATAGTAGTATAGAAGGAGTCAAAATGATACCCGCAATCATTTTAACGTTATTGAGAGGTATTGTAGCTCTCACCATCAACACAAAGTTGGTGGTGGTGAATGATAAAAAAGTGGTCTTGTAGTCCCAATTAGATCGGAGATTGGGATTTTTTGAAAAAAATAGAGGGAGTTAAAATGATACCACCAACCTTCACACCACCCCTACGCTCCATCTACAGTCCCACACCCCTCGAATTTGTGTATATACTGAATAGACAAAAAGTGTGGACCACCTATAGAATACAGAGCCAAGTTAGACAACTGTGTACTTCTAAAACGGGTCGTCCTTGTCAGAGTTGTCTCTCTTATACTATACATTTCCACCAACGAAAGTTAGGTTTATATACGAGAAATAAACACAGTTAAGACGCCGGTAATAATATCTCAGCGCTGAGACAGGTTTCGCCACATGTATTTTACTCTGGCTGCTCTACGCATTCTAAGCGGATGGAGGTAATGAGGAGGAGGGGTCCGCGGTAACAGTCCAATGATGGGGTGGAGGAGATGTGTGACACATCCCACTAAGCCTAAAAAAGAGAAGAGAAGAGATTTAAAGCGAAGGCTTAGTGGGATGGGCCCAGAAGGGTTTTGCTGGCGCGGGTTCGAGCCTCGGTGGGACCTAAAACTTTTTTTGTTTTCTTTTTTAAATTGTTAATAATTTTCCTAAAATTAATTAATAAATTGTTGACTGCACCAATATAATTAATTTTATAATTTTAAGAAAATTTTTTAAGTTATTTATTAAAAATTATTTACTAAAATATCACAATTTCCAGGATGGTGGTGCTGTAACATTTCCTCCGACTTTATCTCCAAGTTTTACCCTCAATTTATCCCAATCAATACTCTCAATCTTGGGCATGGTGGCGCGCGCTTTGATTCTAATATCATTTTTTAATTCTTCATATCTCCTCATTTCTTCCACAACGGATTCAAACTCTAAATTTGATATTTCATTATCGGCCAACGCTTTGGACACTACAACGTCGATGCTATTTTTCTTAGACCTAGCGAGAACGGATATTCTATCATGTTTTCCACATTTTTTCTCGAGTTTTCGACCAGCCACCATAATTAACATACAAAGTATTCCAGATACAACTGTAATTCCACTCAAAACACCAGCAATTGGAACTGTTACAATTGTAGATAGCGTTGCGGCAGTCCCCGCACCACTCATTACAGATAAACTGACTGAACCGTACTAGATGCCTTGCCTAAATTTGCAACGCGCTTATATTTTTTAGCGATTCTTTTTCTATTTTTACATTCGCTAACTAAACTATCCTGCATAACGACGATATTATCCAACCTAAAATCTAAACATCTTTCGCGAATTGGATACAGTGTTGATGGATTGGTATTGACAATTAGTTACAGTGTTGATGGAGTGGTATTGACAATTGGAAGCGGTGATTCGTTCATGATTTTCAATATATTAGTATTTTACAAATTAAGTTCAATTAACAATGAGACAATAGTGGAAGAACTCGCTGGGTCAGCGATTTTCGTAACAAAGTTAATAACACTACCTTCGGAAAGTCTAATTAGATCATCACCGGAGAACAAAACCACCGATGAAATATCTCCAGCGAGTTTAGTGACTCCAACCCCCCGTTCTTCCCCATCTACTACGAGATTTATCATGACCGCGCCCACAGGTTTACCATTAGCATTAACCAAGAAAGGTTGAGGAGAAGTTTAAGGTGGGTATAGAAGTATATCAGCCAACCGAGAGTGAAATATGGTGGTTGAAGAAGGCACCAGCACACTATGAGGAGGTAGGTACGAAACATATGACGATAGGCATCTACAAAAACCACGCGTTCCTGATAACCAACCTAAAAGGTCTGTCGAAAAAGTATACTTGCGACACTTGCAAACAGAGGTTCACGAAGGCTATTAACGTTACTCGGCACGGACCTAAGTGTATGAAGGGCGAGACACACGCCGTATGCGAAGGGAAAGTTATCGAGCGCCCTCGCTCCGCGTTCGAGAAAGCCTTCTACCAGAGTGCTGGCAGCCTAGGGGCACTTGATTGGATGTACTCCGTGGAAGAGAAGGAGGGAATTCACATTCACGACAAACAGTGCGGACACTGTGGTGAAAGGTGGATCTGTGGAGCTCCAGTAGATGGATACTGCAAGGAAAATAACACGGTGTACCAGTATCACGGGTGTTTCTGGCACGGCTGCCAGAAACATCACCCGGCGAGATGGCACGAGTTTCGCACCAGCAACAAGCGGGATAAAGAGATCCGTGAAGCAGGAGTTAGCCTAGTGATAATGTGGGAGTGTAAGTATAACAGAACCGGCGCTAAAGTTAAGACAGGATGTCCCACCACACTGTACCCGTACCAGATAGTATACGATTTTGAAGCGTATCTGAGTAAGGAAGGGAGGACCGACCAAACACCAGACCTATCGTACGAGACAGAGCACGTGCCCGTAAGCGTTAGCATAGGGGACAGCCTGTCAGGAACCGTATCTCACATCTGTGACACGGATCTTGCCAAACTGGTAAGTAAGTTCATAGAAGATCTGCAGGAGAGGGGTAGGGACATTCGCGAAGAAGTGGGTCGCCGGTACAGGTTCGAGGACACGGAGCACCTCATGCCTCGCCAAGTGGATGAGATCTTCCCGTATGAGTGGTTCGATTCTGTAGACAAGCTAGACTATCAAGGGCTCCCTGACATAGAGCACTGGTATTCCAAACTCAGATGCGAGATGCTGGTAACCGAGGAGCAGCTGGAGGAGTGCAGGAGAATTTTCGAGAAGAAAGGAATGAGAACATTTAAGGACTGGGTGAGATACTACAACGATCTCGACGTATCACCTTTTCTAGAGGCATTAGGTAAGATGTGTGACTTTTACAAACATAGAGGAGTAGATATATTCAAAGACGCCGTTACCCTGCCAGGAGTAGCCATCCAATATCTGATGCGAGGAACGGCGTCGGCAAGTGCTGGTATCCCGGGAAAAGCTTGATTCGGACCGAAGACTGGCCAGCTGTATGCCCCAGAGAAAGAGACATACGAGATGTTACAGGGAGCTCTAGTCGGAGGACCGTCTATCGTGTTCACCAGATACGCCGAGGCAGGTGTTTCTAAGATACGCCCAAACAGTAAGGGTGAAGGGAAACCGTGTCAGGCAGTCCTCGGGTACGACGCTAACGCCCTGTACCTGTCGACACTCAAAAAAGAGATGCCGTGCGGTAAGGAAACCATACACCACAATAAGACACCCCACAACCAAAAGATCATAGACAAGTTCTGCCAACGGGTACACAGGGGAAGTGATTACTTTCTGTTTACATAATTGAGGGAAAATTCTGAATATTTTTCTTATTTCTCCTACAAAGTATATATGCTTACATGGTGTGACCATTCATTTGTAATCATAATATAACCAAAATAACTGTCCATAAAGAAGTATAATATTGATATATTGGGTTGTATTTTCGCATTGAAATATTTAAACCTGCAAGTGTACTCCACCATCTAGTAAAATGGACTAAGACCGATCTCAACCAATCAACGTAGAGATGACATAGACTATCCTACGCAAACTAACTTTTGTGGACAAAAATGAATTCTGTCTCACAAAACTGAATTTTCTTCACAAAACTCAATTCTGTCTTACAAAATTGAATCCTTTATAACAAAAATGAATTTTGTATACGAAACGTATGCAGAATTGAATTTTGTGACACAGAATTGAATTTTGTGACACAGAATTGACAGAATTGAATTTTGTGACATTTAGTGTTACAAAACTCAATTTTGTCTGGACAAACTTGGTTTTGTACACATAATTAACCTGTCCTGCATGGCGCCCCGTAGTAGCATACACTAGTATCATGTATGAGTAGATCACGTGTTTCCATTTCAGTAATCCCCGCTGTGTTGGTCGGTGCATTTGTGGGATCACAGGGCGAGTCGTATTATTCCCGCGAATACATGTAAGTTGTCCTAGGCTGTCTAAACCAATCGATGACCAGTATGACGCCCCCACTTGATTACATAATAAAAAAAAAATTCTCCCAATATGATGCATGCAACCATTTATTGACTGACAGGACGTGACCATCAATACTTGGCTTGTGTCATGTATTTTAAATGTAAGGTAACGTCGGTGTTACTAAACTATATTATTATTCATATATTGAATTGCTAACTTGATTTACATGTCGCGGTCACTACCGCCACCTTTAATTAAATGTTTTAAACATGATCGTACAATATAATATTGAAAACATTGTAAAATTATGAAACGGTACATTGTTTCATACTATTATCCATAATTGATAACCACCATGTTAATTTATACAATTAAACAATCCATAGACATATATATGTACTTGCTAATTTAGTTATACATCCCAAACTTCATATGCGCAATGTGCTCCTAAGAACAAATAAAACCAATTAATGACAATTGTAGAGATATTTTCTTACATCCTCGATAATTGAAGAAATGTACCATTCTCGTATTACATATGTATGGACATTGACTTCTATATTACCATGTTTGTCAAACAGCTACATGTGGCCATTTTCAAAGTTACCACCGATGTCTAAATATATGATTGCTCTTCATTGTGCAGGTGTTGGATATCGTGGGATAACTTGTGGTTGTTTCTCGGCCCGGCTATTGGCATTATTGCTGTAAGTATTGGATTATATTATATGATACAATAGACCAAAGTCGTTAGTGCAATGCAACGAGATGACAACCATGTTACACTTTTAACAGAAAGAATGAGAAATTTAACGAGCATAATGATCGAAGAAGACAATATCATGACATTTTAAAAAATCACTGAATACTATAAGTAATTGTAATAATTTAATATTACTGTGCTAAACAGGAAAGTGACGATGCAAAACTCCAGATATAACAGACGGGACGATAACCAAAAATACTATACGTCTAGCTGATGTGAACATCCTCAGCAAACTGACACAGCAGATGAGCAGATGGAATAAATATGCACCAGACGTTCCACTCATCATTGTTAAAAGGGACTACCAAACTTATGTCACGAATGAATTGTCTACTGTCAAGCTTGCGAAACCTTCCCACCGGAGCCGGATCGAGTACAAGTGTAGGTGATATAAAACGAAAATGGTCTAGCTATTCTGAGCGCAATATGATGATAGCACCTGCCAGATCAGCTACACCACATAGGTATCATCATGATAGCTGATCTGACAGGTAACATAATACATTATCATATTAAATGGAAACTCTTTCGAGATCTTCTATGTATTGTTCATAAATGACTGACCTGTTTATTTCCTGTTCCTCGTGTCCTGGCTGGCGTGTTGCTGTACTGCAAGATTCGTATATTCGTCAACTCATAGAATCACAGATGCACACGTAAAACAATGTTCCATCGTACAGTAATAAACATCAGTAAATTTGAATGATTATTCATTTCAGGTGACAATCATGGTTCTTATATTTACTGCCAAAGAACATAATGAAAATTCTTACACCAAGTCAGAGAAAACCAACAAGTTTATTATGTAAATACTAACCAGTTTTCGGCACACTCGTCAATAATACAAAACTAACAGTATAGTCCGTGATGTTTGTAGTTTCATCGGATATTTTAGGGGATTTGTTGATGTTTACATTTTTTGGAAAGTATTTTCAGTGTTGAATCTGAAACTCGTTGTTGGGATTTGCAGAAATCACGTTTTGGCCGTCAGTTTTAGGTTAAAAATGACCGCCAGTTTTCAGATAGTTTTATAGTAGTGTTGTCGAATATATATTAGAATGTATTAATGTGTGCATTCAGGGCTCCAGATAAGGAATTAGCAATTGAGTATTGTCACTCCATAATTTCTGAAGCAATTGGGTATTTCAACATTTTAATTGGGTAAAATAAAATAACACTACTGTTTATATATCAACATACAGCCGTTATTGAATCGCTTGCTTCGAAATGAAAACATGTCTTGGCATTTCATTAGAATTGTCTCCAATACCAAGATGTGTTTTCATGGAAAAGAAGAATAATATTCTGTATTTGTGGTCTGTTTATTGTTTTCTGCAGCATGATAAAGGTACCACAATTTTTTTTATTGCTTTTTGATACTCGCTACTTCTGATTTCAATTGGGTTTTTGGCAATTTTAATTGGGTATTTCAGCAAATAGGCAACTTATCTGGAGCATTGGTGCATGTTTGGAGAGTATTTGCAATGATAAATCTGAAAATCGATGTTCTCATTCGCAAAAGGGTTTTAGCCGCCATTTGTTGTGAAATACAATTGTGCAAATCCTAGCTTCCACTTTTGGATTCCTTCCTCTATTTGTTTTACAAACATATATAGTTCCGTCAATACCTAAACATTCGACGAACGCATTATATTCACCATAACACAACTGACTAGTAGTAAGCTTGTAAACTACGTGACGAATTTAACGGATATCTGATGGCCGCTGATCACGACTGCAAGAAGAATACATATTGCATTGTATGAGTATGGCTTATTATCCCGTCAACACAGTGCGTATGTGCCGTGAAACACGGTGCCGTGAAACATTTTTGAAATCCTGTCAATACGACTTTATCACTGCGTATGAATATGTGCGGTGGCTGGGGTTATTTGTTTGCATTTTAAAGCCATTTGTAGGTGTTTACGGGATAAATAGAATAGTAGGTTAATGCCGTGAATGAGCAAAATATCTGGCGCGGCACGGAAACGGGATGTGCTCGGCAGAGCCTCGCCCATCCCGTTTCCTAAGCCTTGCCATATATTTTTCCCATTCACCTGTTCACGACACTAACCTACTATTCTCTATTTAACTTACGTGTGTGTGCCGAGGACTGTGTCATTATCCACTTAACCTCCATGGCAGTACCATTCGTGTTACCTTTACTTGTGTTGAATAAACATACTCGTATATTTGTATTTTACATCTGCTGTGACATTAGTGTAGTGTGGCGACTATAAAAATATGTTATTATAATCCAAATCATTGATGATCGTTGAGCCCAGCTGTCAGTTCGACAATTATGTACATTGATCTTCTTGCTGTACTACGTTTCCTACCCTTGTACACAGTGTTTCTACTCAACTGGTGCAGAGAATAGCTTTCACAATTATAAATATGTCACAATCCGTGACAAATAGCGAGTAAATTAAAGTACAATCTCCGAACACCACAAAATACATTGCGAAGTGTACTTTTAGTGCACATGTTCATTGAAGCCAATGACAGTTTCAACGAAACAGCACGGTGTCAATGGAGTGTGTTAAAATGGGTAAAAAACATCAGTACAAGCAAGCAGACGGTGGAACTATACATGTGTATAGTTTGCTCGCTCTCCATATGTGTCTAGGAACAGAGACGTATTAACGTATCGTATGTGGCTATTTACTGGGTCATGGGTCTTCAATCTGTGGTCAAAGCATGTGCGTGTTGGCGTTTCAGGCTGTTGATGTAGGCGCTGTGGACACAGATCATTCTCATCACTGTTGTCTGGTCGTTCGGCTTCATCACACTCAAGATGCCAGACAGGATCCTCAAATACTTGTTTGGACTGTTCAACTTCCTTCAGGTAACCGTGAATGTATATATATATCCAACTCACCAAATATTCACTGACCCTCGTAGTATAGAACATGTTTAATGGTTTGGCTGACCGTCATGTTCTAATTTCATTACGTTTACTATTATACAATGTTTCAAAACTGTTTCAAACGAATTTCACTAAGCGATATATGAATGTATTGTCTCCTTCTCATTTAGTAAAGTGTCCAGCGAAGTGTATCACCTATGTTTTGGTCTAACTGGAAGATTTGTTTTGGCATGAAATTGACTATACATTCCGTCTCGTTGTGGATATACATAGATGACCTTTCATTATTACTGATGTAATATTCTATTCATTAAGCGAGTTTACTTATTCCATTATATAATATCATATTATGTTTATCATATATGTTTATTGCATATGTGCACCATCATGTATTGATACTGATCTTCTGTTTTCTGTAGTGGAATATTCATTATACTAGTACATTATGATTTTAGCACTTGTTGCTAATAGCCTACATTGCAAAAGCGCAAACTGTGGTGAAACGTTCAGGTTGATGATTAATAATATCAACATCTCTTTCTATTTCAGGGTGCATTTTTCGTTGTGTTTTATTTACTGCTGAATGAAGAGGTAACTATTCCAATCCAACGTAAAGTATATAATATGTATTGTTTGTAAGCAAAAACACTTTTCTAAAATACATTTTTAATCAAGTATGATATGTGCCGTAAACCTATACCAAGTAAAATACATTTCAAATACATGCATATTATGCAAATATGCTCAAACTGAAATGGTGTGTATACATATGCGTGCATGTTGCAATAACAATAATTTCACTTTTCAATACAACTTTTATTCTACGTCGCCACAGGTTAGGAACACGTTCAAAAGCCAGAAGAAACGTAAGACCCTGACGGCGCAGGGATTTGACGACGTGGAGGACAGATCAGTGGACTCGGCCGTGTCCACAAACCTCGTGGAGAAGGTAACAGGGGCCCGTTTCACTAAACTTCTTACGACTAAAATGTTCGTAAGCGCAAATTTAGGATCGTCTAGAAATTTCAATTGATGGATTTACATTTATTGAGCATAGGCTGCATATGCAGCCTTTGCTCAATAATTGTAAATACAATAATTGTTTACAAGAAAACAGTGTTGATGTGCAATTTACGGACTATCATAATTTTGCACTTACGAACATTTTAGTCGTACGAAGCTTAGTGAAACGGCCACCAGCTGGGTAGCCGCCCACTGCTCGGCTCATACAGAAACATCGTGACACATCAGACACGTATGTGATTTGTACGACTTTTTCATGCAAACTATGTACAGAAACTGTGATATGTTCTGTACATGACATCGAAAGTTGACGAAATTTTCGTATACTTTTGTCATCATTTGCGGAAAATAACGGAAATTTTTTTAAATATTTTTTCATGAGATATCGCCCATAAAAATATCGCATTACCGCACCTACACATGTAACACTCGCTGTACTGGTGACATAGTTATTCTCTTGTTAGTGTTGATAACCATTGCTGTCGTTTTAATTAGCATTGTATGATTGATTAACGACAATGGCACTTAGTGAATAGACTTTGTTAGTGTTTCATAAGCATGCACATAGCATTAGATGAATGGTACATGTAATCACATCGGATAGCCTGGAAAGCGCTCCCAGTGCAGTTATTTCCCTTTGACCCATATATTACTTTGTGAACATTATTCGTAGCTCTGCAAACTCCGGAATGTTATTATACATTGTTTTTTTCATATCCCTTACATTCCTAAACAACTTTTTGTTATGGAAGCTGCTACCCTGATAGTTCTTTGTAATGATTTAATTCCTTGTATAACTGGTGATGTGATGTACGGTCAACCCTGATTCTATGATAGAAACTTGTTAGGATCCCGTCACTTTTTTTTATTTTTTCTTTCCGTCAGTTTGTTTCATATGGTAACGAATGCAGAATGAAGAACATCGGCAGATATAGTTAATACATGTATCTGATCAGCCTTATGAAGAAGTAAATATCGTTGACATCAATATAATTATATGCATGTTTTACTATAACTCATTTCCAATTGAGATTCGTCAGGATACGTTTGTGTTATGTATTATAGATTAATACTACTAACAGTAATACAAGATTCTCGCACTGTGTATTTTCTGGCAATCGTTTTCAGTGTCAGAGTATCAGTGTGTCTCGGAAATCGATTGTTTTTCGTTTCCGATCACTTTTCTAGTGATTTTGTACGATGGTGTTCATTGTTTTAGCTCACCTGAGCCAAATGCTCAAGTGAGCTATTGTTACCGTTTTCGTCCGTCGTCGTCCATCCACAATTTCAAACATCTTCTTCTCCCGAACCGCTTGGCCAATGTTGATGATATATGGATGGGGGCACGTCATATTTGTAAGATTGGAAGTCGTCGTCTCATCCAAGATGGCCGCCGTGGAAAAGTAGGTCAAATTATTTAAACAATCTTCTTCTCACGAACCGCCAGACCGATTTCAACGAAACTTGGCAGAATGATTGATAGTCAACGCTGTTTCGGATTTTCTGAAATGGTGGCCACGAGGTCAAAATGGGCAGGAGGGGTCAAGTAGGGGTCACATTTCATATTTGATCGAATATGGTCATGTCATATATCAAATCGAAGGTATTTACATGACAATCACTCTGGAGCATTTTTGTCGAAATCAGATGATTACGTCATCCAAGATGGCCACCCAAGGTCAGAAGGTCATATTTTTATTAGATATTTCAAACGTCTTCTTCTCGTGAACTACTTAGCCGATACAGGCCAAACTACACAGTTATGGTCTGTGGGTGAAGCCTTGTCATATGTGTTAAAATGGAGGTCGTCGCATAATTCAAGATTTCAAGATTTCGACGAAACTTGGCATGAATGATTGATGGTGAAAGTTCTTTTAGATGTGTTAAACTGTTGACCCCGGGATAAAAAATGAGCGGGCCCGTGGGGTCAAGTAAACGTCAAATTTCAAATTTGACCAAATATGGTCATGTTATATTTCAAATCGAAGGTATCGATGAGACCATCACTCTGGAACATTTTTTTGGTCGAAATCGGATGATTCCGTTATCCAATATGGCCTCCGGAAGGTCGAAAGGTCAACATTTTATTATAGATTTCAAACGTCATCTTCTCGTGAACCGCTTGGCCGATGCTGATCAAAAATAGAGGTCGTCGCATAATCCAAGATGGCCGCCATAGAAAATTAGTTAAATTCTTCAAAAAATCTTCTTCTCACGAACCGCCAGACCAATTTCGACGAAACTCGGCAGGAATGATCGATAGTTAATGCTCTTTCAGATTTGTTAAAATGATGACCCCGGGATCAAACATGGATAGAGCCCCTGGGGTCAAGTCGGGGTAAAATTGACCAAACATAGTCATGTCATATATCACATTCAAGGTATCGAGGAGACGGTCACTCTGGAGCATTTTTTGTCGAAATAGAATAATTACGTCATCCAAGATGGCCGCTGAAATATCGAAAGGTCCATAAAAATCACTTTTATTTAGTAAGTTGCTTAATTTCAAAATATTGGGATAGTCGCATATAGAGGTGGTATATCTTATGATTTATGTTATTATATTTTTATATAAATTGCCTATGTTTTCCTTTTCGGTGATTGAAATGCAAAACTGATCATAAACCAGTTCCAACAGCTTCATCGACTTTTCAATGTGATAATGTTTTTTTGTTTTTTTTTCGTTATTGCAGATGTGTCAGTAGTCTAACTCTGTGACGATTAACCGCCATACTCAATTATTCGCGATTATTAAGTCCATGGTTCGGTGCACCAATACAATCTTCTATTCAGTTCCCATTCTCTTTGTTGTTGTTGTTGTTGTTGTTGTTGTTGTTGTTGTTGTTGTTGTTGCTATGAAAATCCCGCGCTTATTTTTCTGAGACGTTTTTTCACTCTAGATTATTGTTAGTATATTTGTCATTCACAAACACATACTGCGAAAAGTTCAGGACGTGCAGTCCTTTGATTTACTTTATAATGGAGATAATAAGTCCAGGTGAGCGATACAGGCCCATTTGGGCCTCTTGTTGTATTTCATACTTAGTCCCTGACGTCATATTTTCTCGTGCAACACTACCATTTCAATATGCACACAAACGATGATCATGATCTACTTGATCACAAATGTCCCAAGGTACATAAACTTGGAAAAGTCGCGGGAATACTGGAAGAGGCCTTCCGGCCTTCGTCCAGTATTCCCGCGACTTTTCCAAGTCACCGTCGTCGCTTATCTTGCCAATACTTGTCAATTGTTTTATTTCAACATTCTTGAATATTGTGCTGTAAATCAAGCAGATTGCTTGACTAAGCCTGAGCTGTGATACAGCTCAGGCTCAGTCAATCAAACTGCTTGATTGCGAATTACGATTGCCAATAGATGTTCAGAAACGTTGACATCATGACAATCCCACCCGTTGGATCACATGCACGTGCTACTGCATCATTGGCCGTTCTAGGATCGCCGGGAGACGTTGGCGCTGGACCCCCGTCCACGTCGCCGGAAGGACAATGCTACCAGGAAGAAACGTCGCCGAAAGACTGATGCCGATCGCTTCGCCGGCGACGACGACGACGAGAGAAACGCGTCCGACTGTGAAATGATAACATCCGTATAGCCAGTACATTATGACAATACATGTGTTGCTTTATGCATACATACACTTTACTGCGCGTATGTACCATGGAAACAGTTTCAGGGGTACATATAGCCGCCACTCTGTCAGTTTGTCCGTCTGTCTGTCAGCCGAGAGTTGCGTTAAAGTATTCGGCTAACTACTGCATTTGTACCTCTTTTGGCAGAATCGTTCAACCTATCGGTTATTGCGGAAAGCGTATTGTTTGTTATCATCGATATTTTCATTCTATAGCCCACCCACGTGTCCCCTGTGTTCAAGGTCAAGGTCAAATGACTTAGAAATATGCGTTAATGTGTTTGAGGGGTACGTACATCAGTGATGTGTCTTGTTGTTTTGGTGACTTTGCGGCATACCGCTGATCGCATAGTTCACAATTATGAACCTGAAGTGGTCATCGAACAAGGGGGCTAATTCCCACATGGAGTTAGCTCCTTTTAGCCGCTGACCCCTTCAAATGTGGCTGTGACTGGAGAAATGGGCCTTATGGCAGTTGTGACCAGTGTAGCTCATGATCAAATATCACACACCTGAAGCCTGATAATGATCTATAGTGCTTGTTAAAAGCATGACGGGTGTTCCATCGATGGAATAGAGAAAAGTGCAGATCCTGATCAGACTGTGCGGATGCACAGGCTGATCTGGATCTACACTGGTTACAAAACCCATAAGCTCCATTTCTCCAGCCACAGTCACAAATATGAAACTTTTGACGGCTCGTCAGTCACCAAAGTGTACAGTACTACTAATTACTAACTGGCAATACTTTTGCGGACTTTTGTGGATACCGAACCCCGAATAATGGGATATAGCGTTAGTTTAAATGTGGCTGTGACTTCAGAAATGGAGCTTATGTGATTTGTGACTAGTGTAGCTCCTGATAAAATATCACACTCATGTAGCCTGAAAACAATCTGTATTGCTTGTTAGAAGCATGAAGGGTGTTTCATGGATGGAATGGCAGACAGTGCATATCCTGATCAGACTGTGCGGATGCACAGGCTGATCTGGATCTACACTGGTCGCAAAATCCATCAGCCCCATTTCTTCAGTCACAGACACATATACATGTGAACGTACGTACATGTACATGGATGCGTATTTGGGTACGTTAGTAACACCTTTCATTTCTTTATAACTGGTGAATCAATTCACAGATTTTAATAATATTTGGCCACAAAGTATCACTACTGTCTGTTTTACGAAAGCTGCTCATGTATAACGTGATACTAATAATTGAACGTCCGACTACGGTGCTGGCAATATAACTATAAGCCGTGAGAACTGAAAGCCAGGAAATAACTATTTTTTTCACGGTATATTTCATTTAAGACGAATATCTTTTTTTTATTAATTCGTTCCCACGAAATAACAATTCGTTTACTCAATTTAACAATTCGTTCCCACGAGGGAACGAATTGTTAAATTGACGGAACGAAGGGAACGAATTGTTAAATTGAGGAAACGAATTGTTAATTCAAGGTAACGAATTGTTATATCGTGGCAACGAATTGTTAATTCCATGGAACGAATTGTTAAATTGATGGAACGAATTGTTATTTCGTGGGAACGAATTAATAAAAAAAAAAACTTTTCCCCTGCGGGGCTCCGTACTTTTGCACCAAGGCCGCAAGTGTTTACTACATGCATGCTAGTAATCGATGATTCGTTGCCATAACAACGAACAGTGTAGGGGATGCATATGATACCCAGGGTTTCGATTTGTCACAAAAGCCAAGAGCCCGTATTTTCGGATCTTGGCCCGTTTACATACGATATGATTTATAAAACCATATAAATAATCAAAGGACATATAGTACTGCCACCAGAGCCAGAAATAAGGAACGGACATATAGCATGTGACCTTGACCTATATTTTTTCTTTAAATGATTTAGCAATTGTAACCATTGTGTGTGTTAAATTATTTCCTAAGCCACTATAATACCATTATTTGGCAACATTTAACTAGACTAAGTTATATTGCATAGCTCCTTGTATATTCTTGTGAATATATTCAGATATTGTTTACATTCAACCCATTCTAGAGATAACATCGTCTCCGTACTTTCAGTACTTTGATCTAATGTTTGTTAAAGTAACCGCCTTTGTTCTAATTTTAGACTACAACCCGTTGCAAAACTGTTACAAATTACAACCAGTTGCAAAACTTCATGCTGAAATGAACCAAGCGGAGCCAATCATGCTGGGAAACTTATCTTTTCTGTAATTGGGTCCGAATTGTCGTTCTTCCGGAGATCCGAGACCGGTGAACATAATGCTTAAATGTCATTATCTAATTTCAGGGAATGTCGCGTTCTTCATTCCAGTTATCGCTAATTGTTCAATTTAAATACCCATTTGTTACGACGAATAGTAAATATAGCAGCTTCAGTGATAATGTTTCCAAAAAAATCTGCCGATTTTGGGAGAATTTGGATATGTAAGAATACACCACGTGGTGAAGTCGTTTTGTCTTGACTTGGACCGGAGATCGTCTTACACTAAACATGAACGCTCCGGTAAATTGCCTATCATTTCTGTTTCCTTGCTCCGATCGGCTTCATATATCACACACATATAGTTCCAATGGTCCTCTACCACCCTATGACAAAGCCGCCGCCGCTAAGCCCAGGGTCAAAGTCACATACTTCGTGCATTTGAAACTTTAACGCTCGGGTAAATGGCTTATAATGTATGTGTCCTTCTCGGATCTGCTTTATATTTCACTCACGGATTGATACAATGGTCCTCTACCGGCCTGTGACAAATCCACGTTTGTTCCACCCCCGCTAAGCCCATATCAAGGTCACACATCTGGTACATTCGAAACCTTAACGCTCAGGTAAATGGCTTATACATTTACTTGCTCGCATCTGATCGGTTACTAACAAATCTAGTTCCTTTTTTGCGACAAGCTTTAACAGCACTTTAGACTCATTTCAAATGGAAATTATTCTTATGTACTCTCAGACAATTTTAAAGAAAGAAGACAAAACATAAAACAGACGAGAACGTTCGTTTCCCACAAGGATTGGCATAATGTAGTATACTGCAACAACGAGTGTGTGATGTTGAAACAGTGTTACATCGGCGACAGGGTATATTACCCGTGCTAAGCTGTCGTTAAGTATAAAACGGACACATCTTACAACCAATCTATATGTTAGTTTCATCGCTATTACATTTAAGGGTAATATAACTGACACACTTCATTAATCACTGTATAACATAGAATGATAGAATAATCGTGTATTGTTTAAGTCATACTGGCTCTTGAGCACAGTAGTAATAAATAAACATACAATGAACATGACAATGCAAGCAAGATGACAGACAGTGGACATGACAAGTAGTGTATGTGTACACTAAATAGTAATGTATATGGAACATTCAGAAAACACTTGAACGGTTCTGTGAAATGTTGTCAATCGCTAAAGTATGAAAGAAATGTCCACTACTGATCAGACATACGCACGTAATACGAATTCGCCTGCGTATATCTATCAATGTATATATAGTAAATACATGGTTAGTGCCGTCGAATATAAAATATATTCGGTTGAGCCTTAGACAGCTTTATTGGGGCGAGCTTTAGCGAGCCCCTATAAAGTTGTCGGGGCGAAACCGAATATATTTTATATTCGACGACACTAATCACGTATTTAATTTATACCACATACTAACTTCAATTGTTTGAACGTGCGTGACGTCATGTTTTGACGTCATTCCTTCCCATACGTCACAAATCTAGCGACGTCATTCAAATCAAAATGTCGGCGTCCACGCTAGGTAGATTCGGTATTGTATCTGATTAAATCTACGATTTATTTACGATGAGCTTCAATATTGGCTGGTTTTAGAATACACAGCTGACATAATAAGCATTGCAATCATAATGGGCATATCCATGTCGTTGGTTAAGTCGCATATACTGTAAAAGTTGACAAAATTCAGCTGAACCGACAGCGATTTCGATTTAAAAATTCGCCGCCATCTTGAATTTGCTATGGTGACTGACAAATCGTGGCCACGATTAGGGGTCAAAGGTGAACACATAAAGGCAAAAACGGCACTTCATGTATATTAGGCTACTTCAGGTATATTAGGTTACTTCAGATATAAACAAAATTTATTCAACCCCCTTTATTATGCTACATGGAGCAATGGTTGCGGTATAAAAACATTTAAGTTGACATACGTTATAGATGTGACAATATTTCATCTCTCCTTTTAAATGCTTTAACAATGAACGTTCCTATATAGGTTTCTTACTTTCCTTTGATTATTTGACTTGATCAAACTAAGTCATTTAAACGTACTTGGGCGCTGTCGGTAACATGTATCTACATACTGCAAGCGTAAATCAGTGTACATAGAGCATTCAAATAGAAATGATATTCATCTTCTAAAACGTTACATAGATTACATTTTCTGTTTTCAATGGGTATTTTGTTTGGCTTGTGCCATCTTCCCGTTTCTATAGCTAATCTATGTGAGGATACTCTAAGTTTTGTGAAAGAAAGTAATTGTCTAATTGTGAAAATATCCAAATATGACTGATACTCAAACTGTGCAAACTTTCTGTAAAAAAAGTGCTTTACTAGATTCAACCTGGAATTCCAGTTATGGATACAATTATCAGTTAACATATATACCTGCATTTAACTGTATTCATACTAAACCTGTCGTTTGTTGATACATGTGAAACAATAATAATGAGATTAAAAGACAAACGATAACGGTGTGGTGTTTCATTTATACTATATGCCAAGTATTCCCCTCCAATGTCCTGTCCCATGCACTGAAATAAATGCTTCAAGCATTGTCACTGATATAACGCATGTGGTGTAAATAATGCTCAAGATTTAGAGTATGTTTTAACTCTTTGCATGCTAGCGGTGAAAATATCCGCCAAACAAATTAGGAGTATATTTTTATTTCTCTCTGTAAATATGTCTTGGAATTTCATTAGAATTGAGTCCTCATGAATATGTCCTGGAATTACAATTGAGTCCTCAGGACTCAATTATAATGAAATTCCAAGACATATATATATTATGATATTTACGGGGAGAAATACAAGAAAATATGATGATTTTTTTTCGCTAGTTTTGAACTATTTATAGCCCACAAGTTTCGCAGCATGCAAATAGTTAATTTATTGCTTTACACGTTTAGCGTCCACGTTAGATCACATCCGGTTAGCAGGAATTGTGATTTTGCACATAACGCTGGTTATGTGGTTAATCTGTGTTGGTTTTCTGTGAATTGCTACGACAATACGGATAGGGAGGGTACATAGCTCAATATTATAGATAGGGATAGGGAGGGCTCATAGCTCAATATTATAGAGGAATTGATCACTTCCGGATACAAGCATGAAATTTGGTGGAGTTGTAGAGAACAACAAACTTTATTTTTTCAGATGGGGAACCAGCCCAGGTTGGCTAAAAATCCAAGATGGCCGCCAAAAATTGACATTTTTTACCATTTTTCGGAAACATACTGGAGCAGTCTTTTTTGCTGTCTCCGGGTTCGCCGAAATATCAGCAGCGGGATTTCAGACATGCATACATACATACATACAACAACAACAATTAAAGATTTTTGGTCGAAACATTTGTAGGCCTCGGTGATCAATTATGGTGGTGTCTGCAAGTCAAATATGATGTGAGTTCAATATTTAATGACATATGGATGCTGTCTGGTTTCCCAACGCCATTGAAAGAACCCGAACGCAACACCTCACAAATGGCAATTGTCATTTTCACAACACCCCTAATAGTCCAGTGACCCAAATCCATGCGATACCTATTTCCGTGAAAAAAAATTACCTGGCCTGTGTTGTGATACAAATGTTGCAGAGAGAAAACAATTTTACTCTGTCGGGCGCCCTCGCCATTTTTGTTAATGTTGTCCCATTTTGTGTAGGTCGGGGTTGTCGGGGGGGGGGGGGTGAAACTTGTAATAATCGTTTTGAAACATGAACATTTATGTTGTAATCATAGAAATATTTCACAAATTGGATGAACAAACCCTTGTTTTTCTACTATTGATACATTCGTGCGAGCAGGTAAACCATGTTCTTACAAAACCAAGCTTTATCTTTTATCGTTCGCACAGTGTCCGATCAAGATATCTGGCCTAGGTTGTGGTACAAATTTGGCAGAGAGAAAACAATTTTGCTCTACTATAGGACCTCCCTTGGCCGATTTTTTTTATTTCGTGTTGTCTTAGCCACATTTCGGCCCATTTCTTTGTAGAGGGGTAGTGGAGAGGACGCATGTATGCAAACACTCGTTTTGAACAGGGACAAGTTATAGTTAGTCACTGTTTTGAAACATGGAAATTCGTGTCTTGGTCATGGATGGAAAAGTCGTCGAATAATTTCTCTACAGCATCTGTCTGTAGACAGACTGTAACACGTTTGCTAAACGGAGTTATACAAACAATGCTCATATTTAGGTAAATATCTTTTCGGGCGGGGTCTGGCACTCTCTGATGACTATTTTTGTCGCGCTCGCTTGCGGACAACGCGATATGGTTGGCACTTTTGCTTTCGACCATACGTCCTTCCGTAAATCCGTGCGTCCGGAGATATGTTAAAGTCAAATGCCTCGTAGGGCGCGATATAATTAAGAGATAATCGTTTAGGTAATACTTAATATATCTTGCTAATAACAAAAGTTAATTTATAAGATTGTATAGCCAATCGGCATGTATTAAAGTTGTCAAAGATGCCTTGCATTGAGAATAATTAGTAAAACGGCATGCCATCGACTTATTTATACAAAACTATATAGACTATGTTTCTTACATGTACAAGTTTTCTTTTTCAGGTTGGACAAAATGTTTGTATAGAAACAGCCGGGAATAACTGGATCGTCTCTGACATGTCTATGTGTTTCTTGGTGATGGGTTCATTGTGTTTGTCTACTGGCTGCATGAGATACAATGTATATACCAACTACTAACATGTATAATAGAAACTTAATACTAACTAACACTAACAATTCTACTTTACACGAGACTTTATCTGCTCATCAATAATGTCGAAACGTTGTAAGCTGATGGACATGTATGTCGACGCCATGCAATCAGAAGACAGATGTGTGACAGACTGGAGTCGGTGTTTAATTTGCCAGACGATCACAAATGAAAAGTTAATTTGTCCTGCATTTAATTTATCAAAATTAGACATTGGCCAAGGCTATATATCATTGGCTAATAACATTTTAGAATTTTCGGAGCTAAACGCAATGCCCGTAGACTTAGATATAGATAGATTTGAAAATGGGAATGGATTAGAACGGACGTTTGTTGAACATCAGGCCGCTTTAATAAAACATGTGCATTGAAATTCAACAACACAAAACTGGAACGAGAATTGAAGAGAAAGTCTATTGATGATGACCCGTCATGTAGCGACTTAGAAACTAGATCCAGTACGAGCAGACAGAATAGCATTGAGAACAATGTAGATACATTTACATGCTTTTTCTGTGGCAAGGTTGCTGAAGCTCAAGGACTTCGTAAAGCAGCAACCTTTGACATTGATTGTCATGTACCTAAGTGTGCACTTGAACTAAGGGACACAGCACTACGCGTGGATGACAATAAGACGGAGTTATTCGACTATTTAGGACAAAGTCTCATGGAAAATCCAGTGGATGGCAAAGAACTTATGGCACAAGTAGACAAAATATCTCTGCTCATCAGACCGGGAAGATACATCTGGGTTAGCACCATGTTCCGACGAGGAGGCTGACTCACGGATAATGCTTCACGTGGCTGATCAGGTCGGACAGGGCTACAAGAAGATCAGTGTGCGAACAGTGGATACAGATATTGTGATTCTGTCGGTGGCAACTGCGAGAAAACTTATGCCAGAATTTGTCGGAGCTCTGGGTAGCTTTTGCAACAGCCAAATCGTTCAGGTCTACCAACGCACGATATTTGCAATGCGTTAGGCCCGAGAAGATCGCTAGCTTTGCCATTGTTCCACGCATTTACTGGGTGCGACACAGTGTCAGCATTTGGTAGAAAAGGGAAAAAATCAGCATTGGATACATGGAATGTACTTCCGGAGACGCCTTAGCCCACCTGTCCAACAATCCACCACAGGACCGCATCCCAGACCAGTGTATGTGCTTAGTTGAGCGATTTGTAGTTGTAATGTACGACCGGGCATCTGAGGCAGAAAAGGTCAATGCCTCAAGACAACAGCTGTTTTCCAAGGGGTCTCGAGCTCTGGAGAACATTCCGCCAATACAGGCTGCACTTACGCAGCAGCACACAAAACGGACTATCTACCAGGCTGTTCACTGCTGGGGACAAGCACTAGTGGCCATGCCAGAACTTCCCGATCTGGGCAACTGGGGTTGGAAGAAGAGTTCAACAGGCTGGAAGCCTCTATGGACCACACTAACGGATGCAACAGCATCATGCTATGAACTGTTTTCACTGCTCATGCAAGAAGGGCTGCAGAGGGCGTTATGTGTGTGTGGAGGAAATTGTGATTCGGCAGCATCCGACGGCTCTGTTGTGCTTACCTTACCCTAGAAGTATTTCCAATGGTTACTGGTGAATTGTCAACGCAGGTAGACTGGTTACATAATATATTCATGCAGTCTGAATATGACGTTAAATGCACAGTTTTAAAGTTTTGTCTGCACAGGTACATGTAAAACATGCTTACTGTCTTTTGTGAACAGCTTAGACCATTGCCTACTTGTACTTGGGTGTCCAAGATGAGACGTATCTATATTGTTCTAAATTGGAGCGAGAACTAATTGGATACATTCAGCTGATATGATGTATCCTATGTGAGAACATTATAATATACAGTTGAATAGTGGTATTTGGCGGCCATCTTGGATTTACCAAAACAATAAAATTATTTGTTTGGTGATTAAAATTATCTGAATGCATGCTTGTGTCCAAACACTACATTAGGTATTTATTAAAATACATAATTACATCATCTATAGGCAAATACTGGTATATACAGAACACAACACTTGCTATTTGGCGGCCATTTTGGATTTATGCAAATGAACGATTAATCCAATTTGATAGCTGAAGTTGTGCAAATACTTTCTTGTGTCTCCACACTCAATTCTGGATTTTTAAATCATTTGAATTATTATTTGATGACAAATACAGATAAAAAATGAAAAATACTGATATTTGGCGGCCATCTTGGTTTTATGCAAATGAGGCAATTACCAAATTAGCTTTGTTAGATGATCATAGTACATTTCTACGTCCATACACTATATTCCATATTTATAAAAGTTATTAAATGTGGTTTAGATGGGCAAAGACTGAGATATGGTGAAACATGTACATTTTTGGCGGCCATCTTGGATTTTTAGCCAACCTGGGTAAAATCTGCGATGGCTCCCCATCTGAAAAAATAAAGTTTGTTGTTCTCTACAACTCCACCAAATGTCATGCTTGTATCCGGAAGTGATACATTTTTCAGCTATGAACCCACACTATAAATGCTTATTGTGTTTGTGTCATTGCCTAATACTGCAGCTACACAAATGAAAAATGGCAATCAAATGTACGTGTCTTTTACATTTTATTTATGGTAGCCGCGTTCGGCGATTACTATGGTTCTCTCAAGTATGAAATAGATTCTTCGCAAAAACGACAGAAGTTTGGGCCACAGTACAGAGACCACCAAATGCAGCTTAACAAGACGCGTTTGATGCGCAATATTTCATCAAAATCCGTTGCATAATAAGGACAACATTAAAAGAATACGTACTTTCAATCGGAGGGCTTTTGGACGTTTCAGTACTTATTGTTGTTCACGGTGTAACCACGTGATCATACAACTTGATTTACACAGTTATGAGAACACATGTCGAGAATGCTCATAAATATATACCCATGGACAAAAAGTCATGTCACCTGCAAATTAGTCAATATTTACATGTATGTGTGCCACATCCATAAAACCTGTATTGGAAATAATGCTTATGATGTGGCGGTTTTATAAAGGGCTTGTTAGATTCCATAGTTATACGATTAACAACCATGTCAAGCCAAACATGATTGGGTGAACCTCAAAGGTCACATAAATATTTTAACGGTATCAGGGGCCCGTTTCACTAAACTTCCTACGACTAAAATGTTCGTAAGTGCAAAATTATGATAGTCTGTAAATTTCAC
The DNA here is from genome assembly GCA_029237695.1 of Conchocele bisecta. Classification (NCBI taxonomy): domain Eukaryota; kingdom Metazoa; phylum Mollusca; class Bivalvia; order Lucinida; family Thyasiridae; genus Conchocele; species Conchocele bisecta. The sequence continues at coordinate 8,329,558 of CM055267.1, forward strand.
ATTAACACTGTTTTCTTGTAAATAATTGTTGGATTTACATTTATTGAGCATAGGCTGAATATGCAGCCTATGCTCAATAAATGTAAATCCATCAATTCAAATTTGCAGACGATTCTAAATTTGCGCTTACGAACATTTTAGTCGTAAGACGTTTAGTGAAACGGGCCCCTGTTGTCTATGTCGTGCCGACCTGTCAGTAATTTATTGGAAAGTATACCGTTTATAACAGTTTTCTTATTGTTATGATTAAAAGTATGCATGATTTGATTCATTGATTTATTGGTGTTTAACTGACTATCAACGGCTAAGGTCACTTAAGACCGGGTGAACGGGTTCGATCCCGTATTAAACATGTTGCATTGCATTGGTGGACATCCTAAAAGCAGAACGGAATATTTACATAGGAAAAACACATATTCAGCCCTGAAGTTAGAATAACCTGACATACCACACCAGTCACGTGTCCCCTTCCCCTAAAAGTAATAGGATTAGGAATAATCATATTACTCGTATAAGGGGTTTAACCAGATTCAACTATCACGTTCAAGTATGAGGGCCAAACCGCGTATCCGGTCTGGATTTCGGTAACGATGAATCCCGATCGTTGAATTACCCATCACATGCTCCCAACCAACCACAAAGAAACGTATACATGAACATGCCATGGAAATAAAACACTTGTTGTTTAATCATCGTATGCTTTATTTTGAAATATGTAGTGATTACATAAACACGGTGTAAACTGATGCACTTGATACAGACAAGGCAAATGTGCACAACAGAATACAGTTATTTCATAGTCATTCGGGGAACAGTCAAAACTATTGTCCCGAGGTGTTTGTGGACAACCCGAGGCACTATTGCCCGAGGCCGAATTGGTTCCCCGAATGACCATGAACTAAATGTTAATTTACCCAACCTGTACACAGTGTACGCGATACAATTAATGCAAATTTGGTGTGGGCACCGATCTGACCGATCTAAATTACGTTCATGATTTTATACAAACATCAAGACGTCATGATTTTCATGGGTGACATAGTATACAAATATTTTTCTCGTCACAAAAGGCCTCAAACACCCGGACTGCGTGCTTTATCACATGTTTCGAGTTTATCGCATCCTTCTTTTCAATTAATTCGTTTAATTCCGCAACACTAACACTCGCAAAGCGCGACATTTTCTTCTTTTTGTTGACGTTTGACAGTTCTGTGCAATACCAATGTTTACATCTGCCCGCGTTCCATGAAACGGAAATGACGATTCGCGTGCTCAAATGCGTTTTCATTGGCTCGATGTATCATGTGATTCGATCCGAGACAAAGCAAGTCACATGACCAGTCCATAGTAGGGTGAAGAAAGTAAAGTACTATTGCCTGCGCGTGAAACTGTTTCAAAGTCTACGCGGCCGAATGTAAACAAAATGAGGGACACAGTCAAAACTAACGAATTACAATTTATATAGGAGGTTGGGTAGTAATTTTGATTATTGATCGGACACGTGGAACTATTGACTGAGCACGCGGAACTATTGACCAGGGAGCGGAACTATTGTCCGGGAACATCAAAACCCAGGGAATTATAGTCACAAATATCAACTTATATAGGGAGTTGGGTAATAACAGAAACTGTAGTCGTGCTCAACAATTACGGGTACAATAATAATATCACTTGAGGCTCGAACGGAGAGAGGTTCTACTGCGGCCACATTCATCCACACTCGGTGGCAGCAAACCTCGCTGCTGTGAACTTACAACTTACAACTACAATGCCAATGCCGATCTGTGTCTACTCTGTTCGCAAAACTTAAGCTGTGTATTATTCAGTTAGAAATAAACACTGAAATACAGCATAGGACCGGATCTCTATACCGGGTATGGAAGGTGTTCGAGCCAATTCCCACCCTTAAATATGAGCCGAATCGAATCGGATCTCTATATATGTATGTACAAAGGGACATAACTAGCTACGATCCCTCATTGGGGACCTGGGGGCCGTTTCACTAAACTTCTTACGACTAAAATGTTCGTAATTGCAAATTTAGAATCGTCTGGAAATTTCAATTGATGGATTTAATGTATTGAGCATAAGCTGCATATGCAGCCAATGATCAATAAATGTAAATCCAATAATTGTTTACAAGAAAACAGTGTTACTGTTAAATGTACAGACTTTCATAATGTTGCACTTACGAACATTTTAGTCGTACGAAGTTTAGTGAAACGGGCCCCAGGTGGATGCGGTTTCTCTATCAATGGCGGTTTGAGGTAATATGCAGTATTGTCGATATCCATTTAGCAACTTGAATATGGCATAAGTTTAGAGATATATACTATGGTTAGTGGCAGTAGGGAGCTACTTGTCACCTGCACATAGTCGTCTTCCTTCTTCCACTGATCCCTTTATATAATAGTGTGGTGACCCCATGCAATGTCAGTGGAAATCTAATAACTAATCTAGCTTAATTGGTACACCAGGGCCCGGTTGCTCAAAGCTTCTGTTAGCTTAACAGACTGTTAAATCCTTAGCATTGCTAAGGATTTAACAGTCTGTTAAGCTAACAGAGGTTTTGAGCAACCGGGCCCTGGCGTGTAATCATAAACTCCATCGAACAACTTCATCGTACATGTCTTTAATTGTTAATATGTACAATACATTTTCATACAATGACTACATATCAAATCACGTCTAGACAGATTGACGTACAGAAGCCAGAATGCCTTTCTGATACTTTCTACTAGTGCTGGCTATCGAAAATGTCCAAGTCTATCATACAGGTCAGTCATCGCGTGATCTCTCTGCCGTTAGCGAGCTACTGCTGTAGTTATATCAAAGGACTGAACGTCCTGAAATTGTTCGCAGTATGTGTGTGTATCAAGCTGTTTGAGCTAGTTTATGGCGTAACCCCCGTGTTTTTAAAAAGTCCAGCCCACAAAATATGTGCTGCGACTGACATATGCTCATTTGCATAAAATCGGTCAGACCTCAAATTTGGATGTTAGTTTATCATCAAGTTAGGTTTATCATCAATATTATTGAAGTTAGATACGAAAGATCTGACTGTGTATGTGTTGATAGACCGAGCATAGATCCATTTGCTAGCAATAGAAAACAAATGTTCAGTACATGAGATGCTACGGAGCCCCGCAGGGGACGTAGATTTCTTTTTTATTAATTCGTTCCCACGAAATATCTATTCGTTCCCTCAATTTAGCAATTCGTTCCCACGAATTAACAACTCGTTCCCTCAATTTAACAATTCGTTCCCACGAAATAACAATTCGTTCCCACGGGAACGGATTGTTATTTCGTTGGAACGAATTGTTAATTTGAGGGAACGAATTGATAAATTGAGGGAACGAATTGTCATTTAATGGGAATTAATTGTTAATTCGTGTGAACGAATTGTTATATCGTGGGAACGAATTGTTAATTCGAGGGAACGCATTGTTAAATTAAGGGAGCGAATTGTTATATTCGTGGGAACGAATTAATTAAAAAAAAAAGCCAATCCATGTCCCCTGCGGGGCTGCGTAAGATACAGCCGTTACCCACTGGAATACCCACAACCTTCCAGTTTCAGTGCCACTATTTATAATAAATATATCAAGAAGATACTAAATATATCAAGTCCACACAATCTATTTTTCAGCATATACGACATATATACGTTGTCGTAAACTGTCTGTGGTTATTTTAGTGCACGTGTACTACTAGTTGGACATCTGTACGCGTCAATATGACAATTCTTGCTTGCCGACTTGATTGGGGGATATAGCGAATAGATTCGAAAGTAACCGACATTGAGACTTCGAGGCTGTTTCTCTTTTTACCAGAAACGTCTAAAATATGCAGGGTCTGCAGCATTATGAGTTTAGGCCCTGTATCTATGTAAAATGGAACCGCTCTAAACCGGACACCAAGAAAACACCTGTTATGTTCGTGATCGCATAGCACACAACTATGGCTCAGCTCAGAATGACCAAATGCCTAATTTACAGTGAAACCTCTCTAAGCCGGACACCCTGGGGACCTCCCAGGGTGTCCGGTTTAGAGAGGTTTCAATGTACAGTGCTACTACTGGGTCATCATTGATTGGCACATACGGCGGTATTCCGATGTCGCTGCTCACTGGAATCTCCATTGTTTGTGGCCAGGAGTGACGTTCGTTACATCTCCTATATTTCACTGCAACTACATTCGACAGCAATATTTACCCATTGATTTGCGGACAAATGTAATCTGTGAAAATATGTCAATACAGCTGGCGTGAATCAAGTCGAGGCGGATAATGACTGATTAAATATGACATCTCCAGCTTCACAAACCGCACAACTGTGGTACGCGTCACGGGCAAACGGACGAGAAGGCGAATATTGCAACACCGCTGTGTGGGGCGTTTCACACGTGCTATGGCACTGGTGCTGACGCCCGTATGACGTTGCTGTGTACGTCACTGTGGCCTAATGGATAAGGCATCCGCCTCGCAACTGGGAGGTTCGAGCCTCCGCTCGGACCCATGTGGCCGGTGAGCCGCCAGCTAATTAAATTTAATGGTACCAATTGCCTTCCTGCCGGGTGCCTGGTATAACGGATAGGAATTGGGAAGTACTGATTGCTCGATAGACTGTCTCATAAGTCAAACATGACTGACTCTTTCGCTATAATAAACAACTTTACTTTACTTTTGTGTGTACACATATTACACATATATTGTTACATACGGGTCTTGAATGCTTGGTTCTGGAAAATATATACACGTGCAGTAATGGTGGTGCTAGCTTGTGTGTAGTAAGAAGGTAATTGTTGTTTCAAAGTCCTGCGTGCAGCCTGGAAGTCGGTGGTCTATCTACAACAGCCACTATGTACGTATCTCAAGCTTATCATGCGAGGCTGGGAAACGTGAGGGAATAACCCGAATGTTCTGTCTGTAACACAGGGCGCCCTGCGTTACAGGCAGAACATTCGCGTTACTGTCGAGCCGCCGTTCCACTGGACGTGTGTCTACTGTCCAAATAACCCGAATGTTCTGTCTGCAACGCAGGGCGACTTACGTCGTAAGTCGCCCTGCGTTACAGACAGAACATTCGGGTTACCGTCCAGATTGCTGTGTGCCACGTAGTTACTGGCAGAGCTTTACTAATTCAGTTAGGATATTCCCATTACTTGAACTCAATTACCCAATATGAACACATGGCTGACCCAAGTCCTTACGGTATGTCCTTGCACAGCAAACACATTATTTAAACTCGCACCAATATGAAATTTCGTTATGGCAAGCCCGTCTGGGGAATATAATAATCTGATAGAAAATAACTCCGGGCGTATTTCACTGATTATATTTGAAATTAGTGTGACATATTGGTTGTGGTACGTTTGTGAAATGGCGCATCTTGCAGTTTGACAGATAACGCCGATATGGTATGACAATCAGAGTAATGTACTCTTCTAAAAAATCAATCTCATTCGCGGTGTATTGTTGATTTACATGTTAATTGATTTCATATACGTTTATAAGAATACTTTGAGGGAGAAATTTTCAATTTTATGATAAATTTATTAAGTTTTATTATACTGAATGTATTACATTATCACAGCCATTTTGGCTGTGATAATGTAATAAATTCAGTATAATAATTCTGCATACCTTTAATCATCAAATATATGCAGTCGTTAGTTCTATATTAAATAATGCATTTCAGGAAAAATAAATGATTACTTCCTCAAAGTATACTTTGCTAGAAAAGTATACTTTGCAATGTTGGTGAAATCTGCTACTGGTCTAGTTGTCTCCCATCCCTTAGTGTGCAATGGACCGCAAGAGGGAGAAAAGCTTATATTATGACATTTGCTTCTATTGGAGATGTCGTTCCTCCTTTACATTTATTCCGTAACGGAGTTTGCCGTACACGTCAGTGCAATGTTTATGGCGCCACATAAATTGGCGTCAACCTTCAATTGCGCAGTTTGGTTGACTGACCGTTACAAGACGGTAACCTTGCCTTCATGCATGCTTACTTGTCGTGTACTCGTGGTGCCATCTGTTGATTGCATTGTTTCTTATGTATCACTGGTATGTATGTTTGTCTTATACAGTGAAACCTGTCTAAACGGGACACCAAGAAAACACCTGTGATCTTATTTTTGATGAGTTTCTTGGCCATTTATCTCGGGAGATAACGTATGTTCGTGATTGCATAGCACACAACTATGACTCAGAATGGTCAAATGCCTGATTTACAGATAAACCTCTCTAAGCCGGACACCCTGGGTACCTCCCAGGGTGTCCGGCTTAGAAAGATTTCACTGTATGATGCATTCGCTGCATTCACTATATACGTATTAGGTTGTATCAAGGGAAACCGTACACGGCTAGACGTCAGTATATCAATGGGAACCGTGCATGGTTACTTGTGTGATCTGTGGCACATTCCGCTTACTTCATCGAGCATCTTCGGTTTATTTTAAAATGCTATTTGTTTCTGTATTATTTGCCAGTAGTGTTGGCTGGTATTCCCCGACGCCAATCGTTATGTCTACAGTCTTGTTCAGGAAGATGTGCTGTATCCGTAATGCATTACAAACACGATCGGCTGAGCGCGAGAAATGCAATTTATAAACCTCGTGGATCATTAGCAGATACATCATACGATTGCAAATGAAATGGAAGAACTTTTGATTAATGATGCTCTTTTAACTTTCCACTAATTTAGTTTCCAATTCTGACATATTTGGTTACGGCATGCATGCCAATTTCACCATATGTACCGACGATAACTTGCATAAGTCACATTTTGACTTCCATTCTGCGCACTATCATACATCATTAGAAAATATGGCTGACTCATTTGCATCATTTACTGCGGAGCTATGATTGATAAGCCATTACCGCAGTAAATGATTCCGCCAATACTGCTTGGCTGATGAGTGACAGTGATCAAGTTGTTTGCAATGATTAACTTGTTTTCTTAGTCAATGCAGACCGTAAGGAGAAAATCTTAACTGATAACTACCAGAACCATCCTGACCTTCAAACATCAATTTACCAAATAATCGCGGATGATAGTGTCAAACTGGCTCCTATATCGCCATCAAACATTGCTGAATATCACGTTCATGGGTTTCGACTTGATTTGCTTGTTCGATTGATGTTACTCTGGTATTTATGAATCCGTGTATTTGTAAGCCAAGCCAATCACGCCTGTAATGCACATATGTGGCTGTGACTGCTGGTTCAATGGAGCTTATGGGATGTGTAACCAATGGAGCTCCAGATCAAATAGCACACTCCTGTATTCTGATAATCTATATTCCTTGTTATTATGGCGTATATATATAGTGTCGAGTTTGCGGTGCTTTTCTAGAATCAGAATGAAGAGAGATGAGCGTAGATACAGAACGTACATACAATCTATATTCCTTGTTAAAAGCATGAAAGGTGGTTCATTGATGGAATGGCGAACAGCGCAGATCCTGATCAGACTGTGCGGATGCACAGTCTGATCTGGATCTACACTGGTCGCGAAACCCATAATCCCCATTTCTCCAGTCACGGCCACATTTATGTATGTGGTTAGAGAAATAAAAGGTATTAAAGGTAGATATATATGTGTAAATCAACATATAAGTCATGCTGGTGTAGCAGATACAGAAGCCAGTCAATCACCGTTGTGTGTGACGTCTGCGTGTACTGTCCACTTCATTCTGTCAAATAATGACTTTAGCACCATAACAAGGTGCATGATCACGTGGTTACAACAACAACAACAATTACTGAACTTTCTGAAACATACTGAAATATGGCGCATCAAACGCGTCTTGTTAAGCTGTATTTGGTGGTCTCGGTACTTTGACCGTGTTGGATTTCCCTGTTTATTGTCAATACTGACACAGAAATCGATTCTGCGCAAAAATGACATAAGTATGTGCCGAAGTCCCGGGACCAACAAATGCAGGTCTTGAAGACACGTTTGCTGCGCGATATTCCATCAAAATCCGTTTCATATTAATGAAAATATCAAATAATATTTACTTTGGAGTGGGCGAGCTTTCAACACTTTCAGACATTGTTGTTGTTGTGGCAACCACGTGATCATGCACCTTGATATAATTATGAATGCATGTTTACTATTACAGAACAACCTCTCTACAACAGCCATTCATGGGAAGACACACACCTGGCTGTTGTAACTTGTAGAGAGGTGTCTGTTGGATGAGGGTTACACACAGAAGCAATTGTCAATTTGGGATATAAAATACCGGTTGTTACAGACAGGGTGTTGTTATACAGAGGCCGTTCGCGGAGGTTCGACTGTGTAACATAAAGCATCGCCTGTATTGAGTATTGGGACGTCTGTTATTGAAGGTGCATGATCACGTGGTTAGAACAACAACAACAGTGGCTGAAAATGTTGACATCTTGAAAATATTATTTTATATTTTCCTTAATATGAAACGGATTTTGATGAAATATGGCGCAGCAAACGCGTCTTCATGAACTGCATTTGGTGGTCCAGGGAGTTTGGCACAGACTTCTGTCGTTTTTGCGAAAAATCGATTTCCGTGTCGGAGATACGGAAATCGATTCTTCGCAAAAACGACAGAAGTTTGGGCGAAAATACAGAGACCACCAAATGCAGCTTAACAAGACGCGTTTGATGCGCCATATATTTCATCAAAATCCGTTACGTAATAAGGACACTATAAAAAAATACCTACTTTGAATCAGAGGGATTCTGGAAATTTCAGTGCTTGTTGTTGTTGTTAGTACCACGTGATCATACACCTTGTTATGGATAGGAAGATGCCCTCCACAACCAGCCGTGTACGGGCATCAATGAAATGAAGCACTGTGTACAAAATATAGCATAAAAACAACATATGCGACAAGCCATGTGATTGTGTACGTAAGAAGATGTGCGATTTGTCATGAAAAATATTTACATAAACTGAGATATGTTCTGTAACTGCTTTTTATATGATAATTTCGTTAACATTCGACGTTATTTACGGAAATGATCGTGAATTTGCAAATATATTCAATGAGCTTAATTGACTGAACCTGAGCTGTGTTGCAGCTCAGAATCAAACAATTAATTTGCTTGATTGCGAGTTGGCATTGACAGCAAATGTTCAGAAACGTTGATAATCTGGGCAAGGTTAAGGCAGGCGGTTGTGTAATGGCGGGTCCGTCAGTCCGGAAGACGAAAACATGTTTTTAATGAGGGGCGATTGTACGTCATGTTCAGAAATTTCGGAGATGTTGTCAGGCGTAATGGATACACGTATTCAGTGCCGATCATTGGCTTCCTCACAACGACCGCCGTCGGCACGGCACAACTAACCAGCGCCCCCTGGATCCATACGGAGCAGACTCTTCAGTTGACACATCTGAACCGTCTATTACTATGGCGTATATATATAGTGTCGAGTTTCCGGCGCTTTTCCAGAATCAGAATGAAGAGAGATGGTCGTAGATACAGAACAAACGTATGTGTATGCTGGTCATGAACAAATATCGATGCAAATCCCAACAGTTGTGCGATCTCGCATATGTCGGCTCATTTGTAGCACGTGACAGGCGCAATCTTACAGTGCCGCCGCAACGCATCAATCACAGCGCACTTTCAATTCTGTAACTGTCCAACAATCGAGCACATCTTCACCTAATATTGCCCTCAATCAAAATATGTTCCAAACATTTTCTCAGATGTTGCGTATCACGAATAATATTTTCCGATAAAATGTTTCATTTAGCCGTGTGACCTGCGCCGTACGTAATTGTGTTCATCACTGACAAACGTTCCGCTAATGTACTCTATGGATTTTCTCCTTGTTGGAGCTCTGCCGCCGCTAACAGAATGGACGGGAATCACGACACCACGACTCGTACTCCAGCGCATGCGCTACTCTTGCCAATATCATATAAACTTGGAAAAGTCGCGGGAATACTGGACGAAGGCCGGAAGGCCTCGTCCAGTATTCCCGCGACTTTTCCAAGTTTATATTCTGTCTTGTATTACACTGCAACCTCTCTAAAATGGGAAGATGCAAAACTGGCTGTTGTAGAGGTGGCTGTTGTAGGGAGGTTCATGCTGAATTAAATTTTATCGTCCGCTGTTTATTTATTTTCTTCGATAATTCTCATCAAAAACATGCTTTGGCAACATTTTAGAATCATTTCCAATGGAAATGATTCTAAAATGCTGTCAAAACATGTTTTTTTTAGAAAGACGGCAAAGCACAGCAGGTGACAATTTTCGTGCTCAGCAGTCTAAGGGTTAGATACAGAGGAAATCATTCATTTAGGATATAAAATAGCGGCTCTTACAGAGAGGGTGTTGTTGTAGAGAGGTGGCCGTTCCGGGAGGTTCGACTGTATTTCAACATACTTGAATCAAACAGATTGATTGACTGAGCCCGAGCTGTGCTACAACTCAGGTTCATTCAATCAAACTGCTTGATTGTGAGTTGAAATTGCAAAATGATGTTCAGGAACGTTGAGAAATGAGTGGTAACACTGTATATTTTTATGGACAAATAAACAAAATAATCTTTTTTTGTTCTCGATAAAATTGTCCGCCAACTGGGGAGGCATTTAAAATGACTGTGTCTGGGATGATGTCTCAGATATCCAATGTGTGTTTGTTCGCTTCATGCACAGTAAATGGCATATATAAATCAATCGCAGCATTTTATCTGATCACATTCCCAAAAGTATGCGTTATATTCAAGTATATGCAACTAGAAACTGTGATAAGCAGGGGAGATAATTTGGTTTGGCATAATTAGGCATTTTCGCTCTACATGTACCAGTAAGAAATTATTGTAAAATATCTTTTGTGTTGTTGTTGTTGTTGTTGTAAAATGATAATACTATACGACATTTAGAAAGAAGTTTCCATTATAGACGCTAGTGTAATTATTTAAATAAACTAAATTAGTAACCATTGGTTGTAAAACATGATTGTAATACTGAAAAACACCAGTATTATAAACACTTTTTTACCAATCGCCGATTTTTTTTTTTATTACAGGTGAATTATGTGTACAATTAGGTTCAGAAATGCGATATGAATCTACAATTAAACTATGTTTTCCTAATCTGTTTCATCACTTTCTAGGGATATGTGAGAGTCATTGCCTTTTAAAACCAATCACCGGTATCAAACCGTGGTGTTCTGACTGAGATACAGCTATTTAAGCATGTAGTGACGACATTAGAAATACATACTGTTACCTCCCCATCCTATAACAATGCAAACTATCTACACCGACTCGCTCACTTCAGTTATAGAGAATAGTAGGTTAGTCCCGTGAATGGGAAAAAATATCCGGCAAGGCTCAATAATTTCTTTATTTCTCATCAGAAGTATATGTTGTGACCACACATTTTGAACCGTCTCGCCGAGACGGTTCAAATGAGTGGTCACAACAAAAAAATATCTGGCAAGGCTCAGGGAACGGGATGGGCGAGGCTCTGCCGAGCACATCCCGTTTCCGTGCCGCGCCAGATATGTTTTCCCATTCACGGCACTAACCTACTATTCTATTTATCCCGTCAACACCTACAAATGGCTGTAAAATGCAAAAAATGGTATTGACTGGATATCAAAAATGTTTCACGGCACCGTGTTTCACGGCACATACGCACTGTGTTGACGGGATAAATTTCCAATGATCATGCATGTTCATGATTTCAAATCACAAACATTGTATGTGGCCGGTTTAGATATCCCGTATGTATACTGTCATATATGACAGTGAAGTCGAGAGTGTTTGTTCATAGAGTAAACAAACATGTATGTTTACTCTATGAACGAACACTCCCAACTTCATTATCTGGCGGGCGCGAACGCCGCTGGTCCTGGAGGGCACCTTGGAGTCCGTTGAAGACTGATGTTACCACTGAAAGCAGGCCAGTACTTTTGTGGTCTTAAAATATATAAGTACATGTATCTTTATTTTGTTTTTATTTTTTTATGTAGATTCTTCGATCTTTCACGGATATGTGTTTTTTTTAGTTTGGACAGCAACTACTTATGTATGTAAGCATAGTAAACTCCTCAGTTGTCGAGTCTGTAATTGAGAATAAGTTGATGCTATAATGGAGTCGTTTTAATAACGGTCACGGGTACAAGTAAATACATAATATACATGTGAAGGAATCACATGATAAACGATACATATCTATTAGTGATTACAATGTAATCGCGCCCACATCAACCCGTGCTGTGCTATTGTTGCTGCTGTATATATACATGTATAATGCATTAAAGTGTAGCCAGTAACATTGCAACAATGTGCACTTACTTACTGGGCCAGTGTATTATGGAAGCGTCCTGGTACCAATGCTAAATATATTTATCTCATAACTACTAATTAGGAGATAATATCTCCTAATTATGACTTATTATCTCCTAATTAGGAGATAGTAAGTCCTAATTAGGAGATAATAACTCCTCATTATGACTTACTATCTCCTAATTAGGACTTGATATCTCCTAGTTAGGACATATTATCTCTTAATTAGGACTTAGTATCTCCTAAGTAGGAGTTAGTATCACCTAATTAGGAGATAAAACATGCTTAGCATTGACACATATAGTAAGTACCAAATAGGAGATAGTAAGTCCTAATTAGGAGATACTAAGTCATAATTAGGAGTTCTAAATTGGTTATAATTAGGATATATTAAGTCCTAATTAGGAGATATTAACTCTTAATTAGGACTTAGTATCTCCTAATCAGGAAATAAAAATAGTTTAGCATTGGCACCAGGACGCTTCCATAGTGTATACATTTGGTTCATGTCCAGTGTACGTGCGTTGATGGTGCCATCTGCACTGCACGCTATGACGGCCGTGGTAGATAGTGTATAAGTACAGGTAAGTATCGGGATAGCAACTTCGGCCTGGTACCCCCGGCAATATACACGGCACTTATACCCGCATCAATTAACTTTATTTCACCGAACCATTCAGGGAATACATTATTAATAATATTAATATCATTATGGAGTAACTGACTTTATCCGTGGGATAACGTGCCAGTTGTTCATATGTTTGGTACTACTTGTGGCCTTCTTACAATGCATTTTATGGTTGCAGCAACATTTGACCGTTATAGGAATGAATGGCCGTGTTGTGGAATTTATCGGGGTATAAACTTGGAAAAGTCGCGGGAATACTGGACGAAGGCCGGAAGGCCTCGTCCAGTATTCCCGCGACTTTTCCAAGTTTATATCCCCGATAAATTCCACAAAAAGGCCATTCATTTCTTATAATTCCAGCATTTGAAATAAGAAAATGTGTTTATTTTCCGTTTTCTTAAGAATTATTTTAACTGCGCCTCACGGTTATGGAAAGTAGTTCGGCGTGGAAGTTTACTGGGATATAAATTTTGGACAGAGGCTTGCCACGGACAATCAAATGTTAGGGAATTGTGTAGATATTGTTATGCTGGAATTATAGCACAAATGAGACACGCCATGTGATTTTGTACATTCGGACAACAATTTCATTAAGTACGTTTACAAATTGTACAATATTTTTCATAAATACAGTCAAAAGTTCATCAAATTTTCAGAGTACGTGCGGAATATAATTTTGTAAACTTTTGACGCCATGGCGTGTCTCAAGTGAAGACATGCACTGAAATCGCACTTGAAATGCATATTTTCTGCGATTGTCATGGCTCACGTGGCTATGCATTGTAATGTGGTTGTGACTGGAAAAAGTGGGCATATGGCATGTGTGACCACCAGTGTAGCTGCTGATCAAATAGCACTCTCCTGTAGCCTGATAACGATATTATTGTCTGCTAGAAGTATGACAGAATGGCGAACATTGCAGGTCAGATCTTGGTCTACACTGGTCGCAAAACACATTAGCCCCATTTCTCCAGGCACATATTAGTAGTTACGGATTTTCACTCGGCACGGAAGCACGCTCATTCACTATCTGTGACTATCTGGTGTGAAGGCTAGAAATAGATAGTTGAGAACTTAGCATATAGTTTGTGAAGGTGGACATTTGCCTTTCGTACTTGGCACTTTATCCATAGTGTGGTAGCATGATGACGAACAACAACACGACTGTGACGACAAACGTCTCGCGTCCAGCAGTACAATCTACGACCCCATTCTCGGAACCGGCCGATATACTGGAGGAGAACTACCGCATAATCCTGCCCGTTATATTCGGGTTGATTACGATGGTGGGCGTCATTGGTAACGGGTACGTGGTGGCGGCGGGCGTGTGGCGTAACCACGGGCAGTCGGCCGCCCGCAGCATCAACAGCCGGCTGATCGTGTACCTCGCCTTGGCCGACATCGCCTTCCTCGTCATCTGTGTGCCCTTCACGGCGCTCGAGTACGTGTTGGCCGTGTGGCCAGTGGGCGAGTTCGCGTGTAAAGCCGTGCAGTACCTGATCTACGTGAGTTGCTCTGCTACCATCTACATCATCGCCGTCATGTCCGTGGATCGCTGCCTCGCCATCGTCTTCCCGCTCAGGTCCCGCCGGATCCGCACCCTCAACAACGCGCATAAAGTGTTGGCGTGTCTGGCTGTCATCGTGCTCGTCCTTAACCTGCCCGTGATCTTCTTTTATCAGGTAACGAATTTTGTATTTACCGAATACGTACTGACTGATAGCATATTGCTGTATCAGGCATTTACCTGACACGAATATCCGTGTTACAACAAATTGAAAATTGACGTTCCATTGGTCTAACGGCGTCACATTACCGAATGACGTTAGTGTAATGACGCAACATAAACAAGACCGCGTTCTATTCAACTAAAACAAATTCATAATTGCTCATCCTGTAGCCTAAACCGTTACCTGATAAATAGAATACCATTATAGTGTCTTTTGATATAAAGTTTATCAGGCTCGGCTCGGAAACGGTAGGAATTCCTACTCGTTTCCTAGCCTCGCCAGTGGCGATTGTCAAGTTTATCAATCGAGGCTAGGAAACGAGTAGGAATTCCGAAACTCGCCGATGAATTCCTAACGTTTCCGAGCCGAACCTGATAAACTTTATATCAAAATACACTAGCCTGGTATTCTCTATCGACCAGCTAATATCGTACACGGACCTGCGCGGCGCCCAGATAAAGACTTGCTCCAACCAGGGACACGCCATGCAGTTCCTGGGGATGACGGTGAAGCATTTGTACTTCAGGACGTTCTTCATCACGAGCTACTGCGTGCCATTGATGATAATATTCATGATGTATGGCGCCATAGTGAAGACCCTGGTCGCCCGACCCACGGTGCAGACCAGCAACACGAGCCACGGGGAGGTGATGGCCCGCCACTACCGGGCCGCCAAGATCGTGTTTGCCGTAGTCGTCGCCTTTCTGATCTGCTGGACACCCATCCAGGTGCTCATCTTCCTCGACAACTTCACCGACCTCATTCCGAACACGAGGAGCGTCACCATTATCGTGTCGCTGTTCACGGCCAACTGCATGTCTTACGCGAACAGCTGCATCAACCCGATCCTCTATTCGGCGTTGTCCACGCGGTGCCGCTGGACGTGTCATTGGCCCTCCGCCTGTTGCTGCATCTGTCGTCGTAGGAGTGCCAGTTTCGTCGCGTCTGTCACCAGCGGACCCGGCACTGGCTCATCAGGGGTGACTCCCACCGCCATAAACAGTAGATGCCAAAAATAAAGATGGAAATATGTGTGCCAGTGTTGGTGTCTGTAGCGGCGCTTATTCCGTGTCATCCTCGAGGCCAACTGATTATAATATATATACATTATCAAAAATTAATAATGTCGTGTGACTGCAATATGCTAAAGTACGAATGCGAGCATTGCATTCACACGAAAGCCGACTTAAATATGCATGCAGTTTTTCTACTAAAACATGTATTCTATATGGATGAATGTACGTGCCGTATTGCCGTATACATGTACACATAAAGACGAAACCGCCCAAACTATAACACAACATTTAAAGACATGGAAATAAAAACTAAGAAAGGAAACATTGTAACGAAGTCATGTAAAATAAAACAAATGTACAGTGATAATCCAGTGATCTTCAACAAGGCATACACCTGCATTACGATTGGCAATTTATAGTCTAACATAAAGTTATACATAGGAGAAAAGCAAGAAATATGTCATAAGCTGTCCCAACATCTGCAGACACAGTCAAGCTGTTTACCAATATGTACAGTCCATCTGTTATAAACTGGCACCATATATACACAGTCGACCTGTTGTAAACTGACACCATATACGCACAGTCAACCTGTTATAAACTGACACCATATACGCACAGCCGATCTGTTATAAACTGACACCATATACGCACAGTCGACCTGTTGTAAACTGGCACCAAATACACACAGTCAACCTGTTATAAACTGGCACCATATATACACAGTCAACCTGCAGTAATCTGGAATCTTACAGGCAAACTGGCACCATATATTGCAGTCAATATGTAGTAAACTGGCACCATATATTGCACAGTCAGTATGTATTAAACTGGCACCATATATTACCCAGTCAATATGTAGTAAACTGGCGCCATATATTGCAGTCACTCTGTAGTAAACTGGCACCATATATTGCAGTCAATATGTAGTAAACTGCCACCATATATTGCACAGTCAATCTGTAGTAAACTGGCACCATATATTGCACAGTCAATCTGTAGTAAACTGGCACCATATATTGCACAGTCAATATGTAGTAAACTGGCACCATGTATTGCACATTCAATATGTAGTAAACTGGCACCATATATTGCACAGTCATCACTCTGTAGTAAACTGGCACATATATGCACAGTCATCTCTGTAGTAAACTGGCACCATATATTGCACAGTCAATATGTAGTAAACTGGCACCATATATGGCACAGTCAATATGTAGTAAACTGGCACAATATATGGCACAGTCAATATGTAGTAAACTGGCACCATATATGGCACAGCCAATATGTAGTAAACTGGCACCATATATTGCACAGTCACTCTGTAGTAAACTGGCACCATATATTGCACAGTCAATATGTAGTAAACTGGCACCATGTATGGCACAGTCAATATGTAGTAAACTGGCACCATATATTGCACAGTCACTCTGTAGTAAACTGGCACCATATATTGCACAGTCACTCTGTAGTAAACTGGCACCATATATTGCACAGTCAATATGTAGTAAACTGGCACCATGTATGGCACAGTCAATATGTAGTAAACTGGCACCATATACTGCAGTCAATCTGTAATAAACTGGCACCATATAGTGCACAGTCAATCTGTAGTAAACTGGCACCATATATTGCACAGTCAATTTGTAGTAAACTGGCACCATATATTGCACAGTCAATCTGTAGTAAACTGGCACCATATATGGCACAGTGAATATGTAGTAAACTGCACCATATCAGGTAAACCAATTATATGGCACAGTAAAAATATGTAGTAAACTGGCACCATAAATGGCACAGTCAATATGTAGTAAACTGGCACATATATGGCACAGTCAATATGTATTGTAAAACGCTCCACCATATATGCAACACAGCCAAATGTTATAAAAAATCTGGCACAGTCCATTGTAGTAAACTTGCACCATATATTGCACAGTCATTGTAAACTGTACAGTAAAACTGGCACCATTTATAGGTTGCACAGTCAATATGTAGTAAATACTGGCACCATATATGGCACAGTCATATGTAGTAAACTGGGCACCATATATTGCACAGTCACTCTGTAGTAAACTGGCACCATATATTTGGCACAGTCAATATGTAGTAAAACTGGCACCATATATTGGCACAGTATTTATTTTAAAACTGGCACCTTATAAGGCACAGTGCAATATGTAATTTTAAGTCTGGCACCATATTATTGGAATTCAAAATTTAATAAAATGGCACCATATATTCACATTCAATCTGGTTTTTGTAAAACGGCACCATAAATTGCACATTCCAATTGTAGGTAAACTGGCACACATATATGCACCCGTCAATCATGTAATAAATCTGGCACCATATAGTGCAGTCATCTGTAGTAAACTGGACCATATATTGCACAGTCAATCTGTAGTAAACTGGCACCATATATTGCACAGTCAACTGTTAGTAAACTGGCACCATATATTACACAGTCAATATGTAGTAAATGGACCATATATGGCAAGTCAATATGTGTAAAAACTGGAGCACAGTATATGCACCCTGTCAATCTGTTGTAAACTGGCACCATATATTGCACAGTCAATGTAGTAAACTGGCACCTATATTGCACATTAATAGTAGTAAACTGGCACCATATCAGCACATAATGTAGTAAACTGGCACCCTATGCAGTCAATAGTAAACTGGCACCATATATTGGACAGTCAAAATGTAGTAAACTGGCACCATATACTGCACAGTCAATCTGTAGTAAACTGGCACCATATATGCACAGTCAATCTGTAGTAAACTGGCACCATATATTGCACAGTCAAAATGTAGTAAACTGGCACCATATACTGCACAGTCAATCTGTTGTAAACTGGCACCATATATTGCACAGTCAATCTGTAGTAAACTGGCACCATATACGCACATTCAATCTGTAGTAAACTGGCACCATATACGCACAGTCCATCTGGAGTAAACTGACACCATACATGACATTCAATATGTAGTAAACAGGCACCATATATGCACAGTCAATCTGTAATAAACAGGCACCATATATTGCACAGTCAATATGTAGTAAACTGGCACCATATACCACAGTCAATCTGTAGTAAACTGGCACCATATATTGCACAGTCAATTTGTAGTAAACTGGCTGCAAAAATGCACAGTCAATTTTTAGTAAACTGGCACCATATATGCACAGTAAATCTGTAGTAAACTGGCACCATATATGCACAGTCAATCTGTAATAAACAGGCACCATATATTTCACAGTCAATCTGTAGTAAAGAGGCACCATATATGCACAGTAAATCTGTAGTAAACGGGCAGCAAATATGCACAGTAAATCTGTAGTAAACTGGCACCATATATGCACAGTCAATCTGAAGTTAAAAGGCACCATATATGCACAGTCAATCTGAAGTTAAAAGGCACCATATATGCACAGTCAATCTGAAGTTAAAAGGCACCATATATGCACAGTAAATCTGTAGTAAACTGGCACCATATATGCACAGTCAATCTGTAGTAAAGAGGCACCATATATGCACAGTCAATCTGTAGTAAACTGGCACCATATATGCACAGTCAATCTGTAGTTAAAAGACAGCATATATGCACAGTCAATCTGTAGTAAACTGGCACAATATATGGCCAGGTATTCTGTCATAAACTAGTTGTAAATATGTATACATGTACGCATAATTCGACCAGACGAAAGTTGGCGCAGTAACTGTACGACAGCTCGACGGTGGCTGCCGATATATATGTAGGGTCGATTTACGACAGATCGACTGAGCATCTAGACGAACCGTATCAAGAACATCGTTACAAATTACCGGAACGGATGTGTAAATATGTTTCTAGGAGCAAGTCATTTATCGAAGCCAAAACAATCCTCTCATCTCCTCAAATTAGGCGTCTAAATAAAAATTTATCTGCTAACCAGAATGGGATGTTGATGACAAGGGTCATTTAGAAAGAGTTCTGTAATACGATTTGCGGCTGATTATATTGGAAAAGTGACTGATATCTTGTTGAAGATTCGCGAGCTTGCCAATAGAGGGGAGATAATGAATACAAATGCTCGGCTGCAAGTGGAGTTGCCGCGAATTACATAACCGTATAAAACAAAGCAATCTGCTCTGGCGAATTAGTCAGCCTGCAGCCGCCACGACGTGGCTCGTTAATCCTTAGAAAGCGGGAAACGAAAATTGCCGTCTGCTGTTGTTTTATATCGTGTTTTCTTTCTCAATAAAAACTGTTTGTGACAGTACATTAGAATCATGTATTGGAAATGATTGTAATGTGATGTCAAAACATGTTTTTGGAAATGATTCTAATGTGATGTCAAAACTTTAATGAGAAAAATAAACAGCAGACGACAAAATGTTATTCAGCATTAGAAGGGCAAATAACAATACAGCGGAATGCCGTGCCTCTCCAGTACGTCACAAGGCACGTATAAGTTGCCGCAATACGCCAGGCTCTCAACAGATGATACCTACCATTGCGTAGTGGATGTGACTAGAGAAATGGGGCTTATGGCATTTGCGACCGATGTAGCTCCTGATCAAATAGCACACGACTGTTGTCTGAAGCATCACAGGTGTTCCATTGATGGAATGGCGAACAGTGCAGATCCTGATCAGACTGTGCGGATGCACAGGCTGATCTGGATCTACACTGGTCGCAAAACCCATAAGCCCCATATGACATGTACGAAGTTTGACGCACTATAAGGTCAAAATATAGAAGTCATTTTAAGCGTTCCGGATGAAATATCATAATAAAACTGTGGCGGAGTTTCGCTTTATGGACCTGTCACAGGGCGAGACAGATGCATACCCGAGCCGAGGCTCAAACTCGGGACCTCTGGTTTACCGTACCATCGCTTTCACCAACTGATCTAGCCGGGCACGAATACACACCGTCTGCCCATCGTGAGTTACATACATACCGTGACATACTTCCCTGCCAGCTTGGAATTCGTCCAATAATTCATGGGACAGAGATCTACATGGTTGATCTCGGAGTATATATCAGTCACGGTTTCCCAGTGGAGCGCCAAATGTCACAGGGTGAGAAACATGTGCTCTGGCCCGGGGCTCGAACCCGGGACCTCTACTTTACCGTACCATCACTCTAACCGACTGAGCTAACCGGGCACGAATACACACTAGATCCCCACACTGAGTTACGTACCGTGACATATATATCCCGAATTCTAGATTAAATTCGTCTCTGAATTCCATATTTTTGGTACAATTTGGGCAGTATTTATCAATCATGGTTCCTCGTTGGGCGCCAAATGTCACAGAACGAGAAAGATGCATACCGACCCGAGGCTCGAACCTGGGACCTCTTGTTTACCGTACCATCGAGAATCATAATTGTAATTGTCGTGAAATTATCTTACTATAACACAATTATATCTAGACATTATTCTCCAGTCCGGACAGAAACTAGCTTAATTAATTTAAATAAATTAAAATACTAACCATCAACTGATAGTGCAAAACGATAGTGTCAAAATTATGCACTGTTCGCCACTCCGTCAACGAAACAACCCGTCATGTTTTTAACCAGCAAAATAGATCATTATCAGGCTACATGTGTGTGTCATTTGAGCAGGAGCTACACTGGTCACAAATCCGATAAGCCTCATTTCTCCAGTTACATCCCAGGGCAGATAGTGCTGCAAGACCGCCCTGGAGCTACCGACTTCTAATGTGCCTGTTTGCTATCATGATTTTAACTCATCCATCAACTCATTCGTCTCAGATACAATGCAGACCCGGTGGGATCTGCTCACATATAATAAACTTCATGCTGTGAAACCGACTCTGGGCGAATGTACTCCTTACTACAGACATGTACGCCGGGATGAAGTTGTCCTTAGTCGATTGCACATTGGACATACACGACTAACGCATTCGTATATGCTCAAGGGTGAGCCGCTTCCATGGTGTATTCCATGCCACAGCGCATTTATCGTGCATCACATCCTACTGGACAGTATCGACTTTGCCGATATTCGACGCAAACACTTCAATGTTTCTTCACTTGAGGAGTTATTCCAGGTGGAGAACATTGAACGTTTGCTTAGCTTTCTTCATGAAACAAACTTGTATCGGAAGATCTGGTTTTTATCATTGTATACATGTTTCTCATTTCTATAATTTTATAATTCTATACATGTTGTTCATTTATATTGTTCATCTTATTAATATTTTTACCCTGATCATCTGATTGCCTACCACATATAACATACAATTTTACTATTATTTTTTTATTCTTCATCTACATTGCTTGGCCCTAAATTATACTATTTTGTGGTGATGGGCCGTTAAGCACCATTCCATTCCATTCCAGTCACATCCACATTCCAGTCACATCCACTTTTTTGTTATTGATGAAAAAGTACTTACTTTTAAATATTTTTTAGATATAATGTGCTTAATAGCCAAAAGTTCGTCAGCAGCAAAACGTGGAACAGACAGTATATACTGCAATGCATTGATGCAGGCCGACATAACCATACACCCTGCAGATGTGATATCCATTATTTCATACTCAACGTGTTTGGACAATAAACACAGTCAAGCGAATTAGTGTTGACCTGATAAACAACACATTTGTTAATACTTCATTGCTACTACCGGATTCATTGGATCATAATTATATACATAACAGGATATGAAATCCTTGTTGTGCCGTGTTTTAGCCCATTTCATAAATGTGATATGACACACGTGTAATAACACCTGGAGCGAATTTGATTGGCTGACCGCATCACCCTAATTACGTATATTCGTATTATGCGTCAACGTTCCTGTCACATGAATAAAATACAATGTCGATATGTATAATGAAAATTAAAGCTAAAAACACTGCTAAAGATGTATGTAGTGTTGAATGAGTTAACTGATGCTCTATAAAGTGTGGTGTGCATACTTTGCAAGTGATTCAGTAGCCTATTTCACCAAAATTACATAGAGGATATTCCATCGTACATTTTGAATAGCGGGAAATAATACACGAGTGTGCGTCGGCTTCCGCATAAGCAACGAGTGAGCGGACGGACACGAGTGTATTATTTCCGCTATTCAAACATGTACGATGGAATATCCTATTTATTACACTTCCACGGTGGATATATATGCACATTTAGTCTATTTTTGAGATTATAATCAATGAATTGTGATGTGCGCATGAATAGTTATACAATGACGTGTTTTCCCGCGTTTTGACGTTACGTTGTGTGACGTCAAATGTGACGTCATGTAAACTTTTTGAAATCCAAATTACTCAGCTGTTTCTATGAACCAGTAGCCTAGCAAAGTATACTTTGAGGGAGAAATTTTCAATTTAAGAATAAATTTATTAATTTGTATTATACTGAATGTATTACATCACAGCCATTTTGGCTGTGATAATGTAATAAATTCAGTATAATAATTCTGCATACTTTTAATCAGCAAATATATGCAGTGGTTAGTTCTATATGAAACTATACGGGAAAAATAAATGATTACTCCTTCAAAGTATACTTTGCAATTTTGATGAAATCGGCTAATGATATATTTAGCTAGATAAGTATGCTTAGCAATGTTCGTGAAATCGGCTACAGATGTTGCATATGATGTGATGCCAACTGCGATTGAGATACTCAATAAGCAGGAGGACAACTTAACGTGCAGCAATCCAGAGCTCCAGATAAGATTTGTGTCTAAAGAGTATTATACCCCCAATTTTGGCCCAAATTTCAAATTCATTGCGTATTTTACTTTTACAAATGTATTATTGATTTTCTTCCTTATTAAATAGGGAACAAATGATAGAAACATATAAATTAGGGGATAACCATGCTTTGTTTTTCGATTTGGAGCGGTATGTGGGAGGTTTTATGGTCTGTGAATCAGTTTTACGGCGACGCGTTAGCGGAGCCGTAAAACTGATTCTCAGACCATAAAACCTCACACATACCGCTCCAAATCGAAAAACAAAGCATGGTTATCCCCATTCTAATGCACCTAGTGTGCTCCCCGCTTTCTGCAACGTCGTAGCATATCACGAATAGTGATATTTTTCATTACGTCAGCAGGTTGTTGTCGTCATAACCGCCTCACACCACATTAATTTGAAGAAATGTAGCTCCGCCGAAGAATATTCCCATTTCAAATAGAGATTAACGGGACTTTTTCTAAGACATCTATACATTTATTCAACTGTAATGTTATTTTAACAATTGTATTGCTTTTATATGTGTAGTTGCAACATTTATTTCCTTTTATTCATTTAAAGAAATGCCAACATTTGGGTTCGTGTTATTTATACAAAGGAAATGTCAACAACTTGTGTCGTCAACAGGCCTAGGATTTCCCTGGATTTACGCCTAATTCAGGTGATTACCAATCTGCAATACAGTTTGTGTATAGTCATGTATGTGCACATTGAAATTCGTAAAGTTATAGGCTGGTACTGGCATATTGAGTTTGCATTTGAGCACTTTGCTAAATTCTTCTGTATTTTGGGCGGGTGGGGTAATATTTTTGGGAATTTGTTGAAGGGCCACCACACTGAAGTCACATTTGTCAGTCGTTGGTAGATTCTCTTTTCCTCTTTGGGTTGTACAGGTCAATATTGCAGAATGGATAACCGAAAATGTACCGAAATTAATTTGGAAATACGTGCATTCCCCGCCGCTGGCCATTGTTTACAAAAACGCGTAGGGTTACATAAATATGTCAAGTTGTAAAACACAGACTGGTAAAACGGAGGTTTTATAGGCTGTGATTTTTCATATGTTATAGGCTCTGATTACAATTGACCAATCAGATGAGTGCTTTCTATTTTCGATGCATTAGAATACACATTTAAAAATTCACTTATTTCAGCTGCAAAAAAGCAAACAGTGACAGTGTTAGTTTTTTGCAGCTCAACTAAGTAAATTTCAACTTTATTACAGTATTTTCAGTACTCAATCTGAAAATCAGTGCATATTTACACATTAGTGTGAGCATAATTATTTTGTACTCCTACTTTTGATAATCAATGCGCATTCTGCTAAATTAAGTGTGTAAAATACGCCAATACGCACCTTATCTGGAGCTCTGGCAATCCCCGAGACGGGGGCAATCAGTGGCGTGGCTACGGCGAGAATGGCTCCCCTCTTGTCGCTAATCCGCATCTTGTTAACCGAAATTGTTTCCTCCAGCTCATTAACGCAAACAATCAGTGGCGGAATGGCACAAAATATTGAAATGAGTGTGAACACCTGATCCTGGCGAGCAGACAGCGATAAGAGAGACATAATATTAGCTCGAGTGCGCCATGAGTGGCGTTTCATCATTGCGCCGAGATACCGTCACCCCGTTGAGTGACAACTTCATATTCGAACAAATAGCGATACACTGACTAACGTCCGCGCAAACATCGGATAGTCGACAAGTCGGTGCTGGCGAGATTGCCTCCAGTCGGCTAAACTAGCAAACTGTAGCTACTTACACGACATTCACACGTGCCATAAACCACACATCATTTACGCGACATTGAAAGCATTGCTGGCACTAAAATGTAGTGCGACCAATGCTTTCAAAGTCGCGTGAAATTGGAATTGTATCACTATCGAGTTAATGCCGGTGTGAGTGGGTGCTAGGGGTCGGTATGAAGGAGTCGTGTCGCCATGTAATCCGGCCCTGATTGCTACCACAGCTGGGAATACGGCGGTCACCTCGGTAAACACATGTCGGTCCCGACAACTCACGGCCCGCCGTCACCGAATACTCAGCTCATTGTGTGTGGACCGCGGCCTGACAACACCGGACTGCTTTCATTGCTGCCTCGTTCACATCCTCTCAGCTCAACCCACACTCCAGCGTACGCATATCGTCTCAATTTAACCCACAAACCGCGTATTCATGGCAGCATTTCTCATTTCTAACTTGGCTGATGTAAAATATGTCGCTTTTAGGATTTCGAAGAGTGAAAACATTGGACAGGTTGCGCGAATGCGCATGCGCTGACTCTTGCCCAAATGGATATATGTGGATGTGACTGGCGAAATGCGGTTGACTAGTGTAGATCCAGATCAGCATGTGCATCCGAATAGTCTGATTAGAATCTGCATTGTTCGCCATTCCAGCAATGAAACACCCGTCGTGCTTCTAACAAGCATGTAGGTCGTTTTCTGGCTATCGGTGTGCGCTATTTGATCAGGAGCTCGACTGGTCACAATCCCATAAGCCCCACTTCTCCAGTCACAGCCAAATTTGTCTAATCAGGAAGATTTCAGGCACTTGTTGATCGAAGCCGGATCTAACTACATTGAACGTAGCGACAGCATTTCTACAGCACCGCCTGTGTTAATCTTGCCAAAATATCAACGTGTCTGAACATTTATCGAACAATTCTGCAAAAACCAGGAACCCACTCTTCCTAACATTTATTGGCAATATCAACTAGCAATCAAACAGTTGGATTGGATGTGTAACACAGCTCAGGCACAGCCAATCAAGCTGCTTACGTTCAAACACAATATTCAAGTATTTTTAATGAAAAACACATCGACAAATATTGGCAAGATTAGCGCAGGTGGTGGTGTATGAATTAATAGTCATTACGGTATACTGAATATCGCTGTTATTGTGTCCAGTGTATTTAACATTCCCATCAGCAGCCTGTTAAATCGCTTTTGTGACGACCAAGATGTTAGTAGCCTGTAAGCAAATCTAATCTGCGAACGAAATCACAGACAAAAGTTTGACCAGTCGAATGAACCACAAGCTTCAATGTGTCTACTTCTGGTGCAGACAGTACGGAATTGTCAATTAACGAGCTCTCAAAAAATACGGCATAACCTGTGTGGTCAGACAGCTCACACCAACAATTTCAGGCGTCCAACGAATAACTGATACAGTGGAACCTCTCTAAACCTGACACCCTGGGGGTCCCCAGGGTGTCCGGTTTAGTGATGTTTCACTGTACATGGTTGAGAAAATATAAAAAATATATTAAACTAAGAGCTCATAGACAATGGCTGCGCTTCAACTGAACTGGTAAACATCACACACGGACTGCACACTACGATGTATGTATATGAGAACTTCTCATTTCCATTACAGACGCAGATAATGTTGAGAAAATTTTACAAATAAATCACATAGCTTGGCAACTGAAAGGGAATATATTAGTCACGCATACAACACATCTCAATCATGTTTGTATACAATTTGAATAACGTTTTTGAAAATGAGAACAACTTCCGCATGATGAGTGCCTGATAACCTTCGTTCAGAGAAAAAAAGAGTGATATTTTCAAATCGCCAAGAAATCACCCAAACTTCATGGTAATGAAGAATATACATTCATGTCTGTCATCGCGGTCAATGAAGAAGCATAAATATGTCGTTATCAAACGGAATTAACAAGCCAGTCTAAGGAATGCGACGATTTGAAGCCTCACTAACATGTAAAATTCTGGCAGAAACAGGAAAAATATAAACTTCTAACACGATTTTCGTATGATTCAGAACGTGTAATTATAGTGCGTTGGTGTTAAAATCGTAAAGCTACCAACAACGGATATCACAAAACATTTGTATTCCAAGATGTCAAGCATAAGCTCTCCCGAAAGAGCCTAAAAGAACTGGACGTGGGACCCATAATTTTATAAAAATGACGTGTTGTGCCACCACGCGCGGCTCGTGACGTCATTCCTGCACGTGCGGGATTAGGAAGTTCTACCATATCCTGCCCATTCATCGGACACAAACTACATAAACATAGTTATATTCCATTATTTGAAAAATACACTATAAAGTATCCGCTATATTAACTTATATGACATTCAGTCACACGTGACCGCAAGCGTCGAATGTATCAACGCCGGTTGCTTAGCAACGAATTTTGCGGCACGGCGACAACGGGCATATTCTGTCATAGACCCCACGAGAGACTACCCTGACGGAATATAGAACGATAAGTGTAGTTTTAGACACACTTTTAAAGTTATATATCATGTGACAGTACTTCTTGACCCACCCACGTAGTCTGTACATTCTTTCCTAGCCACGGGGTATACAATTAGTGGGTGTATCACGCCGTGGCGCCGTTTGGCGCCGTATTTGAACACTGGCATATGTATATGGAACAGTGTGACGTTTTAAACAATACAGGAGATCGTGATGAGAGCAAAGTTCCACAGCGGCCGTTATCCATTTGTCAACTACTTCGTTGAATTAATGGTGAACATCGTAGGTCTGCCCAGGCTGTGCGGATGGGCAGGCTGGGGCCGTTTCACTAACCTTCGTACGACTAATTATTCGTAAGAGCAAAATTATGATAGTCTGTAAATTTCACATTAACAATTTTTTCTTGTAAACAATTATTGAATTTACATTTATTGAGCATATGCTGCATATGCAGACTATGCTCAATAAATGTAAATCCATCAATTGAAATTTCCAGACGATCCTAAATTTGCACTTACGAATATTTTAGTCGTACGAGGTTTAGTGAAACGGGCCCCTGGCTGATGTATGGATATACTGGTCACACTAAACGGCATGTTTCTTTAATCAGACTGATATCGCATATGAAATGAAGCAGACACGTTTTCAGTCATCTGTCCACATTGTAGCAATCAGAAGCTGTCAGCCATCGCAAAGTCTACAAAGTCATATTGGCCACATGAAAGCACGTCTGAATTAAACATAATTGGCGTTCCCGTCATTAAACGGCTCTGTCCGTGCAGATACAGCGTAGACGTGGCCACGGGCTCCACTGACCCGTTACCACAGCCTCCGTAACGACCGTCCCACTAGAGGGCGTGTTTGTTGACACCGTTGGCATAGTGATATCACGGATAAAGACCAGTCTTCAGTACTGGACACGTATTGTAAACCAAACACCAAGGTACCGATGCTTCTGTACATGTTACTACGAGTGCCTAATATAAGCCGTGTCTGGAAATATTTTGATTAAATCGTTGTTGCGGAACATATGGTTCGTCAAGTCGCAATGAAGACCAGCAAATGAAGCAATATCATAACGCGCATACATCCATTTAGACACACTTCGATTGTCCGTGTCACGTGTTTGTGTACGTTCCAATAAGCCATCGGGGTGATACCACAAACAATCAGAACACAATATGGTATTAAACACTATTTATTTTAGAACGATTACAAAAAAAAAGCGCGAGTGCACTTAATTACAAATGATTTCGTAGGCACAGATGAAGACGTAAGGCCTTGTCCGATATGGCGACCACCATACCACCGCACATATTTCCCCAGCCGAGGATCGAACCCGGGGCATTGGTGAGAAGCGCGCCCGTTACCGATTTACTGATAAATCAGGCATTTGATAATTCTGAGCCATAGGTGTGTGCTATGCGATCACGAACAGACATTATCACTTGAGATAACTTAAATAAGTAAAAAAATAAGAGTACATGTGTTTCTTGGTATTTAGAGTCTCCGCTGCACTACCAAATTTGCCCTAAAACATTAGGAATGGGTGTGATAACAGTGCGTTCTTTGAACGCACTGTTATCACACCCATTCCTAATGTCTTAACCCGAATAGCGTTCTTTGAACGCACTGTTATCACACCCATTCCTAATGTCTTACCCGAATAGCATCGTAACTGACATGGTGCATACTCGCAGCGCCATTCGGCCAATTATTATTTCTAAAACAATGGACATCAAACTCAAGGCTAATATCGGAGGAAAACGTTAGGTTCTCGAACTCTCACGACAAATATGATTGACCGTAAACGAGTAGGACCAATATTCTATTAAACTAGTCTTATAAATAGGTTACCGAACTTGGAAGCACACGAGTGACTTCCCCTACAACTACTTCCAATGCATTCGTGGCGTGAGAATTGGCAGAATGTGTCGGTTTGACGTCACGTTGCTTTGTTTCAACTAAGCAACGTGTACGGGGCGCCATGCAGGACAGGTTAATTATGTGTACAAAACCAATTTTGTCCAGACAAAATTGAGGTTTGTAACACTAAAAATCACAAAATCCTATTATGTAAAATTCTGATATACAAAATTCATTTTTGTTATAAAGGATTCAATTTTGTAAGACAGAATTGACTTTTGTGAACAAAATTCAGTTTTGTGGGACAGAATTCAGTTTTGTCCACAAAAGTCAGTTTTCTCCACAAAAATGAGTTTGCGTAACTGATAGTCTATGTCATCTCTACGTTGATTGTTTGAGATCGATCTTAGTCCATTTTACTAGATGGTGGAGTACACTTCAAGTTTAAATATTTCAATGCGAAAATATAACCCAATAAATCAATATTATACTTCTTTATGGACAGTTATATTAGTTATATTATGATTACAAAATATATACCTCTAGTTCTATCCAAGAATCTTATTGTGACTAATCATGTATGCGGATGCCAGGGCGGCCAAATAACAACTAGTTTATATAAACATTTTAACAATAGCATCGTTTTATTTCAAGTAACCAACATTGTGATAGCGTTATTAAATGTATGTACATAGTCAATACATAATTACAATAAACGATTGGCATGGCAACCAATTCACAAAATGTTATTTTCCATCCAAGTTCCATCATGTTTGTTGCTGATATATCTTTATACATAGTATTCAGGCCACATTTTTGTCATACTGTATCTGACCAATGGTAGTCCTTCTTACATGCGTGTGCCATATTTGGGCAACAGAATCTAAACGTATGCAAATACGTATACGAAACGTATGCAGAATTGAATTTTGTGACACAGAATCGAATTTTGTGGCACAAAAGTGAATTTTGTGACACAGAATTGAGTTTTGTGGCACAAAAGTGAATTTTTTAAAGTGAATTTTGTGACACAGAATTGAGTTTTGTGGCACAAAAGTGAATTTTGTTGACAAAATCAGTATATATTTAATTTTGTTTTGTTTTTGTCAAGTTCATAGGTACAAAAATTAATTGTGTTGACAAAATTGAGCCATGTCCCACTTGGCGCCCCGTAACGTGGTGTCAAACCGACAAAATCCGCCAACTCTCATGTCGATGACGGAAGATTATTACTGGTGATATCCAAGTTATGTAAGGTGTTTATACGACTGGTCTATACTTGAGAAACGCCATGTGATTTTATACCTTCGGACATCTGCGTAAGTTCATGAAATACGTTTACAATATTTTCTGTAAATGGCATCAAAAGTTGACACAATTTTCAAAGTACATGCATGTACACTGAATATTTTGTCAACTTTTGGCTTTTATTTATAAAAAATATTGTAACTTTTGTAAACGTATTTAATGAAATTAAGCAGATGTCCGAAGGTACAAAACCACATGGCGTGTCTCAAATATATATATATATACAAAGTCCGTCAGCGTCCACGGGTTGGTGTGTCGGTATGCCAGGCAGGGACGAGCGCCATATTTTAGTGTCGCCTCTGTGAATAACAAACACGTACATTATACGTTCGAGACGTTCGCAAACGCATTTGTTAATTGGCCAATTGTCTCCATGGAGATGCTAACGTCTCCGTGGCATCGGGGTCGTAATGAAATGTGATATGTAACGACTGTTTATACCGACGGTGTTGAGTAGTGCCATATTAGATTGATACAACAGCAGATGTGTGTAATGTTCGTATCGGGATGAAGCTGCACATACGGGCACTGGTTATCACACCATGTAATCGAGCTTAGCGCGTAAGAGGTACGCTCGAGGTTTAACCACACTAAATCATCAGATATTCATTCGCGGTGTAGTCAAAACAAAAGTAGTACGTTAAAACAATAAACCAGATTTGTTATGCAATAGACACTCTTTGCTTGCAGAAACGAGTCAATTGATGCACTAATCCACTTCACAGGTATGTAAATGTATCATTTACATCAGTTTCAAGCATATGCTTTCGGATTATTTTGTAAGTCGGATCATGTTTGTCATGTGAGGCGATTTCAATTCCAGCCGCTGTCTTTTTGCGCCACCACCAGGGTGGTCACAGGAGATTGAATACGAAAAATAAAAGTAGCAAAGAATAGCAAAATGTGTGGTCATTGGTTAGTTTATATAAAATCTTGGTTGTGGTGGGCCTCGATTACATGGTGTGATAACCAGTAACACAGACTGCCGCTGGACTGGTGTTATGATGGTTTAACCACACCAAATAATTATATATTCATTCGAAAGTAGTGCGGTAAAGAAAATAATCCATCTTTTGATGATGTGTTATGCCATAGACAATTTTTGCTTATAGAAACTGGTAAATTTATGTACCGATTTTACTTCACATGCATGGTAATGTATCATTTACATCATATTCAAGCATATGTCTGCGGTTTATTTTGTAATTCGGTACATGTTTGTCATGTGAGGTGGTTTCAATTACAGCCGCTGACATTTTGGGCCACCACCTGGGTGGTCACAGGAGATTGAATTTATCTTTATTAACAACACTAATTAAACCTATATTGTAATTAGTGACTATCCAGAGCAGAATGGGGGCGGGTTAGGTAAAATCGGTCCCACTACATCCATAACAAATTGAAAGTAGTATAGAATAGCCAAATGTGTGGTAAATGGTTAGGCTATATAGTAAAATCAAAGTTCTGATCAATTGTGGAACTAGAGACTGAAAGTTGCATATTTTCTCAATCATCATCAAGAGGAACATGTACTATGATGGTGTAAACTCATTCCCAGCCATGCGTTTTCTCTAGAATACATTACTGCTTGAAACTCCCGGACAAAATTTACGAAACTGGCGGCTAACTGGTCACTGCTACCTAACAGTGAGAGCTAAATATCATAGCTGCTGTATTCATACGCACGAAAATTCATATGAAAATGAGGGTAAAGTGCATCGAACATATGTAGGTGTCTCTGGTAACATTGTCAATGGTAAACTATTTTCGACCACAGTTCTGTACCCAGCGTTGACATTTTTCTCGATTTTGTGCAGGTTTTGGAAACCCGTTCCCAAATCCATCCAATAGCAGCAATGCCATAGCAGCAATGTTTTGTTGTCACCATTATGTTGCGAAATATTCCAGCGTAACACCTGTACTGTATGTTCTATTTATCTACAAATTACACTGCGCAATACACAAACTTGTAGTCACTGTGTGTGTGTTTGTCCGAATTCTGTGGCAGCATGCGAGTGGGCGGAGCTACCAGGGCCATATATATCTAGCGGTTACAGTGTCATCTAAAAATAGACGCAAGCTCCTGCGTATTCAGGCACATGCCCAGATTGGCCTAATGTGCCCCATCCGTGATTTTTTGCGCGATGTCGGGCGCAAGACAATCAATAATTTGCCGGCATTGACAATAATTAATAAGGGGGATTGCCGCAATCGCGCGTGCTGGATGTATCCCTGCCATCCCTGCATGATACGTAAACAAATCAAAGTTGGCTATGAAGGGCAATTCTTCGTTTTGATTGGTGGAAAATTTTGTGAATATTAACTAGCGTCAAATGACGCGCATACGCGATCCAATGGGATAAACCCGAGATGCTGGGATAAACCCGAAAATGCTGGGGTTACTAGTAAGGAGATTTTGAGCAGAGGTCGATTATAAATTAGCCGAATAAACACATTTTACGCGATTATACGTGGCTGAAACTTGTTCTGTTTAATAAATAAAAGCTTTAAATTAGCCCAATAATCGGCGTATGTTGGCGTATATGGCCATTAGAGCCAACTATGGACTTCAACAACAATAACTTCCGGGTTAAATCTCTTCAGGCGTTCAGCTCATTAAGTATTCAAAATTGTGTTATTTGGCTATAAGTAAAGTTTTAAACGGAGATAATTGCCAAAAATGCAAACTTTATCGGTTGATGCAATTTGGAAGTGATACAGAAAAATTCGCGTTCGTAGATTACCGAATAGCGGAGAAAAGGGTTGCTACAAACTTTTTCAGAATTCGATGGATAACCAACATATTAGCCGATCTATAAATAGATCGGCTAATAACAAACGTATTTTCCAGAATTTAACTGATAAACTGAGCCCAAAACTGTGAAAACTGTAGAGAATAGTATATGTATTTTTGGTCGTACTCGCCATTTAAGCGTAGCACGATAATATGGCTGCCCCCATATGTGGTTGTCTGGAGTCATGGGGCTCTGACATGGGCTTTACGACCAGTGTAGATTGAGATCAGCATGTGCATCCGCACAATCTGATCACGATCTACACTGTTCGTCATTCCATCAATGAAACACCTGTCATGCGTTATCCGGCTACAGAAGTTTTCTATTTGATCAGGAGCTACACTGATCGCAAATCCCATAAGCCGCATTGCTCCACTCACAGCCAGCTATGATAACAATATTGAGGATGGCACGAGTGATGCTCGAGTACTCGAGACTAGCAACAAGTATGACTGTAGGCAACTTATGGAATACAGTCGAACCTCCCCGAACGACCACCTCTCTACAACAACACCCTCTATATAACAGCCGCTATTTTATATCCCAAATGGATGATTTCCTATGTATCTAACATGAGCTGAGCACGAAAAGTGTCGCCTGCTTTTGCTGTTTTTCTCAATAAAAACATGTTTTGACAGCATTTTAAAATCATTTCCATTGGAAATGATTCTAAAATGTTGTCAATGCATGTTTTTTATTAGAATTATCGAAGAAAATAAATACACAGAGGACGACAAAATTTAATTCAGCATTAACCTCCCTACAACAGCCACCTCTCTACAACAGCCAGTTTTGCGTCTTCCCATGGGTGGCTGTTGTAGAGAGGTTGCACTGTATATTTGTTGGCGCTTGCACTTTATTGAATCGGTATACTGTTCCTATATTACTTGTTGTTTGAACAAGTGGGAGTCGGTTGCTAAGACAATTTGCAGCACGTGTAATGGACAATGAACATCAACGCATATGTTCTTAGTATGTTTCTTCGGGCGAACCAGTAATTGTTTCGCAAAATGTCTCCGTGAAAGTTGTATAACAGCATCATTCATTTAAGAGGACTCCACGCACTTTAAACATATCAATGTATTGTGCAGGCCAGTAAACGTAACAGCGCATGGTTTTATTACTTATATTTACACTGCATTTTCAGATAGTTTCAAAAATGTAAATAACCAAATATGGCATTAAATTTAATAATAATCTTGTTTTACGTCATGTTGTCGCAATTCTTGGAACGGCGATGTTGCCTGTCAGTAGCGTGCAGTTATTGACACCCTCTTGTAAATTAACGACGTCAAACGAATTTTAACCTATCAGCAACATCTAGCGACGTCTTGTGTGTCTAATGTAAATATTATAAAATGCAACCTCTCTAAACCGGACACCAATTTAGCCTCAGTCAGTGTATATTCATGGATGTATACCTTGTAATAGGAGACTTCTGCTAAAGCCGGCGCGACAATAACAAGGTGTATGAGTGGTACTAACAACAACAACAAGTACCGATTCAAAGTACGTATTATTTTATAGTTTCCTTATCACGTAACGGATTTTGATGTGATATGGCGCATCAAACGCGTCTTGTTAAGCTGCATTTGGTGGTCTCTTTATTTTCGCCCAAACTTCTGTCGTTTTTGCGAAGAATCGATTTCCGTGTCTCGGACACGGAAATGGGTTCTTCGCAAAAACCACATAAGTCTGTGCCAAATTCCCTAGACCACCAAATGCAGCTCATGAAGACACGTTTGCTGCGCCATATTTCATCAAAATCCGTTGCATATTAAGGAAAATATCAAATAATACTTACTTTGTAGTGGGCCACGTTGTTGTTGTTGTAACCACGTGATCATGCACCTTGAATAAACACATTAGAAATCGGGAGCGTATAATATAAAATGAATGCATCGAATGCGCCATATTACACGCAATGCACATACTCATATTGTGTAGTGCTCGGAAAGTTAAATCACAGTGGAACCTCTCTAAACCGGACACCCGGAGTTCTCCCAGGGTGTCCGGTTTAGAGAGGTTCCACTATACTATTATTTACGAAGATCACCCCTGTCTGTCAACGTCTTCCTGTGACATGCCGTCGACAGTCGGGAGTCGCCGGATGTGAATCAGTCTACATTGTCGAGCAAACATTGTCCCTGCTCACTTTAATGACATTCCAGAAACTTATATTCAAATCAGTTGATGCGAATTAAAACCTCATCAATTTCAAAGACGAATAAATCATTTTATTCACGGGTGTACAGAATAGTAATGATAGTGTAGACGAATTACCATTATCGTCAACAAATGTTAAACCCATTCTATTTTACATGTTTTTGAAAGGGTTAAATTGTGTGTGAAGTCGTTTGCCACGCGCGTCTGTCGTACCGGCTAAATCGTTTTGTTGCCATTGTTAACGCTCGGCTTACAACCAGGGTCGATGTTCAAACAGCGAAAATGTGTGTCGTGTCTCCATTTCGGCAACGACCATTAGAACTGCAGTCTGTCATTAAAGTGCGAAACTACGATGCACATCATACGAAATAGGGAATGTTCATAAGATGTGCGACCCACGTATAACCGGGCGGGCAATGATGAAACTTCGCGTGTTAATAATGAACCATTTAATGCAGGCATATTTAGGTTCATTTATTTCCAAGAACAAACGGCGTTGCTTGTTTGGTTGTCCTGTCTCTATACTATAGGTTCGTGCTGGTAATTGTTGGGACAGCAGAATAGTAAGCACGACACTGTTGTACGGCGACGGGCAGACAACCATGAACATCCTACTTAAGACGACATCCGTTATCGCCGGCCATGTTATTGCCACTTAAGGTAACAAAGAAAGCAACATTCCGGCCGCGCTAATCCCAACTAGTGTCCCAACTAGCCTCTTTATATTATAAACACATGTAGTTAAAATAATGTGATTTTGTACCTAAGAAAATTTGATATTTTTCGTGAAATATATTAAAGAATATATGTCATATTTTCTGTAAATTACATCGAAAGGTGGCGACATTTTCATAGAAAATGCGATTGGAATTATATTCCGCATTTTCTTTAGAAATTTCGTCAACTTTCGACATCATTTACGGTAAATGACGTCAATTTTGCAAATATGTTCATAAGATATCGCAGGTACAAAATTATATGACGTGTCTTGTGGCTGACTGAAGAAATGGGGCTTATGGATTGTCTGACCAGTGTAGCTTCTGGTCGAATAGCACACTCGTGTAGCCTGGGATTGCTTGTTACAACCATGATGGGTGTTTCATTGATGGATTGGCGAACAGTGCAGATCCTGATCTACACTGGTCGCAAAACCCATAAACCCCATTTCTCCAGTCGAAGCCACTTATATATAGACATGAACTGTGAATCCATCATCCGCCGATTCCCCGATCCTACAGGACACTGTCCATGCTAGTGAGGCATAGCCATAGACAGGGGCGGGGTGTGGTGTTGCTGGGGTGGGGGAGTGGAAGCGCTTCACTTGACACGCAGTGTACACAATCAATGTGATATCGCTGCTTTATTTCACCAGTGTATACAGATACTTGGCGTGTATTCGAGTCTAATTACATCACTGAAATTGTGAGTGATGTACGTATATAATAAAACCCTATTTGATTTGTATGTGGATATATGCCACTCGTTCCGCCGCGCAACGATATTGCGCTCCTGAAGTCGCCAATATCGCACGCTACGGAACTCGTGCATATATCCGCATGCAAATCAAATAACCTGTACATATAGTATGTCTATAAATTTACATGAATGGTGAATATTGTTACCGATGTCGCTCAGTGTATGTTACGGAGCCCCGCAGGTGACATGGATTTTTTTATATTAATTCGTTCCCACGAAATAACAATTTGTTCCCTCAATTTAATAATTCGTTCCTTCGAATTAACAATTCGTTCCTTCGAATTAACAATTCGTTCCCATGAAATGACAATTCGTTCCCTCAATTTAAGAATTCGTTCCCACGACTTAACAATTCGTTCCCACGAATTAACAATTCGTTCCCGTGGGAACGAATTGTTATTTCGTGGGAACAAATTGTTAAATTGAGGGAACGAATTGTTAATTCGTGGGAACGAATTGTTAATTGAGTGAACGAATTGTTATATCGTGGGAACGAATTAATGAAAAAAAAGAATTCTACGTCCCCTGCGGGGCTCCGTAGTATGCCGTGTCTTCGTGGCCTGGTGACAAACATGGGGCGTTAGGGACACTTGCACGCTGGAGAGTTTCATGAATACGATTTAATAAAGGTGTCATGAAATTGAATAACTGTAAAATGATTGTCCAACTCAGATGTCAACTCATATAGCTTAATTTCATAATTGTCCGTGGTCATTTAAAGCGACTGTCTCAGAGGGTACCTCCGCAGATACGTTTCACAAAAAGAAAACAGCTGAGATACATTAATGACTATTGTATGAATAAAGTAGCAGCATTTACATGTCAGATCCCGATGTTGTAAACAACATGTCGAGGTAACTCCATGCTAAATTCAGATGGCCGTACCAGGAAATACATATCAGGACACGCCCACACGTAGTGACGTAATACAGTTTACGTGTTCATGGTTACCATTGTCAATTTTATTGTCATGTTGCTAAATATACGTACAACGATAAACCCACTTGAAACGCTTTTCAAAAGCGTTGCTACAAAATATTTTCAGCACATATGCCAGGTTATAATAAAGGGAGACAGATAGTTTTGTATATTCTGTAGATATGACATTTTCTGGCAAAATAAACATTCATTCCACTATTAACCCATGTATTGACTGGCATTATTACACATTTTATATAAGACGAAAATTTCCACACTGATATCAGGGGCGATAGCCGTGTTTCCTTAAAATGTTAACGGACATTACTATTCATTCTCTGTATTTATTTATTTATTTATGATCATATTGTATAATCTTTCGAAAATATTATTTTTCAGGTGACGCATTTAATTAGTATACATAATTAAAACATAGCATATCACATTTGCATATGAAACTAGCCTGATACCACCGCGAGTCACTATCAGTAAACTAAATATTAATAAATGATGATATCTGTATAGCGGTCACCCGTAATTTTTAGAATTATACACTTATTTAATTACTGTAAAGAACATTTTGTGCCTACTGAGTGGACATGTACATTTAAATCACAATAAACGTTGTCATACTTCAACCCATGCTGTACATGTATAATAAGCAAACTAATCGAATTTAACAACATGAAAACTAAATGTAATATGTGACGTAGTCGATGACGTATTATCCAGCATTCGACAAGTTATCACATGACTAATAGTTGATCGAGTATTCGCGGGAAATTTGAATGCCTTTTTCAAGTCACCGATAGTGCCATATACGTGCAGAAAACCGATAAAAGTCTACAGATAATGCTCCATTACCAACTGGTTTGCTCACATTTCACCCACATCTGAGACCCTGGCGGCCGTTTCACTAAACTTCGTACGACTAAAATGTTCGTAAGTGCAAAATTATGATAGTCTGTAAATTTCACACTAACAATGTTTTCTTGTAAACAATTATTGTATTTACATTTATTGAACATAGGCTGCATATGCAGCCTATTTTCAATAAATGTAAATACATCAATTGAAATTTCCAGACCATCCTAAATTGACACTTACACACAGGACCTTTAAAACATATGTAATTAATACATCTTTATTTACAACTACGATTTCTGGACCAGGACATTCAGGACTGTCACAGGACAGAACCCCTCTAAACCGGAAACTCTGGAAAATATAGATGTGTGCCTTAGATGTGTTTCGCTGGTATGTATAATGACTTTTCATGATTGCAAAACACTAGAATGTGTCATGAAGTGCTCACATGTCTGATTTACAGTGGAACATCTCCAAACCGGATACCCTGGCATCCAGGAGATGTTCCGCTGTATAATTAAATATAAAACTAAAATTAAGTCTACGTGTATTTTCATTGTCACGTACATGTTTGACCACACACTACCTATTTACCCCTGTCAGCTACGAAAGGCAAGTGTGTTCATAGTATGCTCGGTACAGGCAATGCCATGAATTTAGTTGTTGAGTCGTCATGAACATTGGTTTACTTCCAGGTCGGTCCTGATACACGGTGCAATAGCTTCTAATTCATGCTTCTATCCATATGGGGATATCATATTGGCGCTGGCAATGTTCACGTCGTTAACCATTAATTACATGCTACTTTATATCTCTTTATAACCACTGTATCGTTAATAAACGGTTCCCTGGATTTGCGGTTAGACCTAATAAAGTCGTCCTTTCACGACTGGACGTCAAACCCAAAAGCTGATGTCACCAACTAACACTTTCAGATTATTGCGTTCCAACTGCCGGCTTCAGTTACGTTCACCAGCCTATATTGATATACTCTGTTAGCTGCAGGTTCAGCAGATTCCGTAAGAGTTGTTTCCACGACCACCGTGAGTAACATAACTTTGACAGATGGCCAGCAAACATGTTTCAAGCTTCAGCGCGCCTCATTAAAACTTTCATTATTGTTAACACGTGCTGAGGCGCGAGAACAAAACGGGCACACGCTCCCACTGCCTACAGGGGTATTAACGGACTGGCCCTATTGTCGGCCACATATGGGACAAGACGTGTGATTTTGTACCTAACCAGATGAAAATATGTACACATTTTACGATATTTTCCGTTAATGACATCGAAAGTAGACGAAATGTTCAGAGCAAATGCGGATTTCCGCATTTGCTCTGAACATTTCGTCTACTTTCGATGTCATTTATGGAAATTATCTGTTTCTGTAAATATATTGCATGAAAACTCGCATATCCTCAAAATCAAAATCACATGTATTGTCTCCTATGACCACGCCGCTGATAAAAATAGACAATTTCCCATCTAAGGCAACGTGTAGCAGAACAAACTGGACCAGAACTAGCACATACCCCAGTGTGTCTTCATATATACAGCATGATCACATAGGAGCAGGAAAGATGCACCATTAACTAAACGGCGAAATTGCTGCGCTTAGCTTCGACTGAGCAAATGCACAAGGTCGAGTTTATGAATCGAGGGTTGTGGACATGTGCCAGCAAATGAGAAATAACTATGTTAATATTGCTGTCCAACGTCATAGATGGCGTTTGACACAAAGTTTACTATGATCACCGAATATCTGTTCTTAGAGGCTTTACATGTGTCTGAGATACTGCGTACATCGGCTAAATGTATATCCAATGGCCAGAGTCTATGCTGTTGAAACATGTGTGCAAGGTGACGAAAGCTATGCTTGTATAGAACGCCGTCGGGTAGATTTCTCCGTCCTCCAGTAACATATGCGAACAGACCGTCAACAGAAACACATTTGTCTTGTTAATTAAACAATCAGCAATTTCGGAGACTTAACTTTGATTAAAATATGTTGCCTAGATACGTTAAGGAGAAGCTAATTGGAAATATGACAGAAGGCATGGCAATGCATTGCTGCAGGACATGACTAACCATAATATGCAAACGTATAATATCCACACTTGTGATTTTGCACCTAAGGAGGTGTGCGAATTTTCATGAAATATATTTACAGAAACATCGTCCTAGGTGCAAATCACATGGCTTGTCTCACACATACAGGTACCTTAAAATAACAGTAACCGGCGGTGGAAACGACTCCACTAAGCTACTTCCAGAACGGTAAACGATAACAGCTGATAATGTGCGGAAAGTGCGTTACATTGTATTCCCTTAACCCTTTGAACCAGAAGCCCTCTATATTGGTTTATGCAAACAGTGCAGATCCAGATGAGCCGGCTCGTAACGAGCCGTCTCATCAGGATCTGCACTTTTTGAAAGTAAGTTTCATGTTTTCGAGAACGGAAAATACCCACTATGCATAAATGGACTAGTCTGAAAATCAGTTTGTGACTGTTGGATTGATTTCAAAATTAACATATCAAAATGCATGCCAGTAGCGTATGGCTGAAAGTGTTAATGTTATAACAGGTACATGATGTATTGGAAAGTAAAAATAGACAATTTAATAAAAAACACTTCTGGCTTAAACTGTAATCATCATCGGCTCTTTATGTTTTCAATATTTCTCAACAATGGCATCTTTTGACGGAGCATTGGGGCGATGTTCATGTGTTTCCTTATAAAGCATTAATATAGTTACTAACAAGATTCGCAAACGAAGTCGCTAACAGTGATAAAGTGATTTGGTTCTACGAATATGTCATAGATCTGAATAAAGCGTCACCTTTATCCACGACATAAGGTATGCTGCATGTATCTGTCGTGGCGAGGAAAACAGAAATATAAAAGAAACAGTGCTCATGGATTTACAATTTAATACTTATATATATAATATGAATAGTATAACAGCTAAACTCGACTGTATCCAGCACGTATCTAGATACAACGACACGCACCACATCAATACACCACGATAGCTTCTCCCACTCAGTTAAATAGAAGTTAACTTTCCCAAGGTGTATGATCACGTGGTACTAACAACAACAACAAGTACTGAAACTTCCAGAATCCATCCGATTGAAATTACGTATTCTTTTATATTATCCTTATTATGTAACGGATTTTGATGAAATATGGCGCATCAAACGGGTCTTGTTAATCTGCATTTGGTGGTCTCTATATTGTCGCCCAAACTTCTGTCGTTTTTGCGAAGAATCGATTTCCGTGTCTCCGATAAGGAAATCGATTCTTTGCAAAAACGACATAAGTCTGTGCCAAACTCCTTGGACCACCAAATGCATCTCACGAAGACGCGTTTGCTGCGCCATATTTCATCAAAATCCGTTGCATATTAAGGAAACTATCAAATAATACTTACTTTGGAGTGGGCGACGTTGTTGTTGTTGTAACCACGTGATCAATCACCTAGTTTCCCACTTTCAATGGAACCTCTCTCAAAACCAGACCTTGATCACAAAACCCGCATCTCTAAAGCGGACACCAGGGTGTCCGCTTTAGAGATGCGGGTTTTGTGATGAAGGTCATGCATTACCATTGGAGATAAATGACATTCAAACACATAAACATTATGTTAATGTGCGTTTCTGGATGTCCGTTGTAGAATATGTTATAATGTACTCTAAAAAGAAAGCAAACATAATATATATAGACAACTGTTGTGTACGTTTATTTAGTAAATGTTTAATGTGAATGACATGTTTTGAATCACTTCACATCGTTTGAAATTCAAACAAATATATACCCCACACACACACCATTTATATTGACTATATAT
This sequence comes from Conchocele bisecta, assembly GCA_029237695.1. Lineage (NCBI taxonomy): Eukaryota > Metazoa > Mollusca > Bivalvia > Lucinida > Thyasiridae > Conchocele > Conchocele bisecta. The sequence goes on from CM055267.1 coordinate 8,372,453, forward strand.
GCATCTTAATCAAGGTAGTATAGAGAGTGGGGAAATTGCCATGGACTATGTAAAGTATCCCTTTCATCGCATTATGTGTTCATACACGTTTCCTAGTCTTGCCTGAATTCAATTGATATCAATAGACACTACTGTCTGTTCCACGTTTTTGTGCCGACGAACTTTTGGCTATTAAACACATTAAATCTAAAAAATATTTAAAAGTAAGTACTTATTCATCAATAACAACAAATTCACCCTCCCCAAAAATAATTGTTTCATGAAATTCCATCAAATATTGATTCATTTGCGAAAAAACGATTTTCCTGTGGGAATTTAGCATGGGGGCTAAAAATGGATTTTTTAAAAAACATTCTTTTTATTTGTGGACCGATTTTCAAAATCTAACTTTTTTTTCTTAGTTACATCATTTTCAAGCTATCTCGCCAGGTTTCGGAGTCAATTTCCAAAAATTTTCGTTTTTTTTATCCTTCAGGATCAAAAAACGAAAAAATTTGGAAATTGACTCTCCATGTAAAATCGTTTTTTCGCAATAAAATATATATTTGATGGAATTTCATCAAACAAAAGTTTTTAGGGAGGGTGAATTGTTTGTTATTGATGAAAAAGTACTTACTTTTAAATATGTTTTACATTTAATGTGTTTAATATCCAAAAGTTCGTCGGCAGTAAAACGTGGAACAGACAGTAGACTGGTATTCTCCATGTATGCACATAGTGTCAGTCTGTATTTCCAGGACACGTATGTGTCCACAATTAGACCATGGGTAGCCTGGCCGCGTGTCCGATAACTAATATGACGCTACACTTGCAACCATTAAACACCGTCTTAACTGTCATCGTCACTTCCGAGTTGCCTGGTTAGATGGTGGCATTTCAGTACACACGTTAATGTGAGACATTGAGCTACGAGTGAGACGTCATATGCCTCGTTAAATGATGACGCTCCTTGAACGTTTCATTACATACGTTGCATTGTAGCTTGTCCTCTCGTTTTTTCTTCATCGGGTCGAACTCGCGTTTGTGGTGCGAGCGCATGTGATAGACGAGGTCGCTCGTCATTCGGAATGTCGCGTTACATTTGGCACACCAGTTCTGGGCGAGGGAGGCAGGGTGGACGGGTCGCTGAACCATGGTCGGTGTCGCCGTGGATACCATGCGGTCCATTATCGGGTTCTTGGTCTTCATGTACGGATGCTGGCTCTTCCGCAATTCGTCCAGCAGAATACGCTTACTCAGCATGTCCGTCTCCGATAAGTTTCTCATCACGTCGGCGCGGTGCACGTTGTTGATGAGGTGCAATTTGTCTGCAGTAGTCGCGGGTACCCCGGGGCCACACAGCCGCTGGTCCATGAACCGGCCAGACGGAAGCAGCCAGTTGGACATGGCCAGACCGATACCCGTCGCCAGGGGACTGTCGAACGATGGCATCGGTAACATGGATTTGGAATATATATTCTGGATAACAGCGTCCGTTCCGGTTAGCGATCGTGATTTACTGGTGTCCGGCAATGCTCTCCGACTTAGAAAGTCAGGACGTGTGTCAATAGACCTATCACCTTCTGAAACCTGCGTTTTGCCGACTTTTCTAAACGCGCTGTAACCCTCGGACTCATCTGTTCGCGACAAGGGTTCAGGATTGTTATTGTTCTCTTCCAGTCCACTCTGAGGCGACCGTTTTGCAGGAGGCGACGCGTCATCCGAATCCGATATTATTTTCCTTGTGTTTATTTCACGTGTTGCTCCGAGAAGGAGATCACTTCTCAAGCTATGTCCATATGCAGTGATTGGATGCTCTGGATATCTTCCTGTTGGCGATAGTTTATCTTTCATGTAAATACTGTCAGATTGGAAGACATAGTTTGTTGGAGAGATCGCGTCCTTCGATGGTTGGTTGTGGCCACAGCGGAACTTGGTGTGTGCCATCAACGGGAAGACATGGCGGAACTGTTGCCCACAATTCTTACACCGGTAGTAGCTGCCGTCACCTGCAACCATACGAACAACAGAAATATTATACCCAAAAGAAATCGAAGACGTGAACCAAAATGTAACCATTTAATGGAATATAAATCAAGCAAGCGTACACCGGTACTCACAGATTCTACAACAGGTGACGAATCGCACTCAGAAACTAGCTGTGTACGAGCCCCCAATAAAATAAACACATAGAAAGTATGTAACATATAAAATTAATGCAACGCATGTGTCACAGAATATAAACAACGAATAAACAGCAAACATCCTTGACTAGGCCAGTCAGTATATATAGCACCATAACCCTCCCGTTTATCTGGTGCCCGTATGTCACTCCGAGACAAGAACATAATGTAAAATACAATACAAAAACATGGATGAAACGGTTAAATATCACCTTATTGTACACTTTACAAGTAATTGTAATGGACCATCCTTGTTGTGTTTTTACCATTCCATTCGTGAACAATAGGTAATCGTATACAAATTCAGAACCTACCTACACATTGTGCAGATCCTGATAAGACGACTGATTACTAGCAGGCTCATTTGGATATGTATTTTTTGTAAACATTGGCATTGGGATCCATGGTGTTTGGAGTGTTAGCATGCGCAGGCTCTGCTACAGATGAGCACAAACTTCACATGTGATAAAGTGTGTAGTCATTGGCTACTCTAGCACCGTGTGTAATCTTTGAATAATGGTTCTGTCTTGTAGTATCATGTAATACTATAGGGTTGGGTGGATTCTCAGGCACATTGATATGTGCCGGATACATATTATATATATTGCTCGTACTATTTAACATTTACAAAGCTGTTCTGGTCATTGGCGTATATTCTAGTCATGTCAGTATGCATCTTTATTATAGTTTTTCGTCTACTTTTGTGTCGTCTCAATCAGCTGATTGACTGTCTAATTAGAGCAGCGACACCAAAAGACGTGTGTTTGAAAATGAGACATTAGCTCTATATACAACCGCCTGCGTTAAACTTGCCATGATATCAACGTTTCTGAACATCTATATTGACACTGTCAATTCGCAAACAAGCAGTTTGATTGATTGACTGAGCCTAAGCTGTAACACAGCTCAGGTTCAGTCAATCAATATTATTGATTTAAAAAAAAAACAACACAATATTCAAGTGATTTGAAATGAAACACTTGACAAATATTGACAATGTTAGCGCGGGCGGTGGTTTATATATTTCTATTTTCACGGGCAATCATGTGCACACTCACAGTCCGGTGACTTCGGACAGTCCATACTGAGCGTGTCCGTGAAGTCCTTGCTGTACCAGACCAGCACCTCCTCGCCCGCCCGCACGATGCGCAGGGCCCGGTAGAAGATGCGGCACTCCTTCACGTACGCCTCCATGTTCTGTTCGTCCTGAGTGCGGGCCGGCCGCACATACGGCAGCCAGGACACGCCGAGTCCAGCCGTATTCACGTCCAGCTGAAATCACATGCGAAATATACTAATTAAGCAAAATAGAAAAATACAACCTAAGGAGACAAAACAATCCGTAAAATCACGAAGGGGTGAGTGGGGGAAGGTGGTTAACTCAATGAGGAAATCAACCAATCCCTTCATTATGTTCGAAAACAGGTACCACGGTCAATATAACAAAAGATTGCCTCTGTCCCTAAGAGAAGGCAACAACACAAAGAAGCAACACTAGCCCCACAAGACACTACCACCCCTAAAGAATCGCCAAGTAAACCAACACCCTATAAAAAAAAGACTGTTAGAAAGCATCAATACGAGCTAAGGAAGAATGAACAACGGAATGTCATTAAACAAAATGTTCCTCAGGAACTGTTGGACATGGTGAGCGAGGTGCTGCGTAACAAGAACAGAACATGCAAGGAAATTACAACAAGTGTGTGCTTAAAGAATGAGTAAGACAAAACAACGGAACATAACTATAAGAAAGAAGTAAAGAGGACTATATTAACCACAGGCCAGAAATGACGACAAGGCCCACTTGTATATGTATGACGGGTCTCTCGCCGGTTCTACAGGACAACACATCAAAACAAATAACTACCAAGACAGGGGCTTCCAAACATATATGAACTTTAAAATAATGTGAAAGGAAGATATAAAAATACAAAAATATGCCTATGAATGCAAATCTGCACTTCACAACATCAGCCCAGCAGTAGCGGAATAATGCAACTGCGTGGACAGTGAATGACTGGTCATTCAATATAGGAATGAATGGCCTTTTTGTGGATTTATCGGGGTATAGACTTGGAAAAGTCGCGGGAATACTGGACGAAGGCCGGAAGGTATTCCCGCGACTTTTCCAAGTTTATATCCCCGATAAATTCCACAAAAAGGCCATTCATTCCTTATAATTCCAGCATATGAAATAAATTCATCAAGAAAATGTGTTTATTTTCCGTTTTCTTAAGAATTATTTTAACTGCGCCTCACGGTTATGGAAAGTAGTTCGGCGTGGGAGTTTACTGAGATATAAATTTTGGACAGAGACTTGCTACGGGCCAATCAAATGTTAGGGAATTGTGTAAATATTTTTGTGCTGGAATTATTGGCACAATCATCCAAGTGAGCATCAGAATTCGACCGTTCACGTGCATTTGTATATTGTACATTTTGTATACATGAGGCCAACATATCAGTAGTCTATTTCATCAAAATTGCAAAGTATACTTATCTTGCTAAGTACACTTTGAGGGAGAAATGTTCAATTTCGGGATAAATTTATTAAATTCACATTTTGGCTGTGATAATGTAATAAATTCAGTATAATAACTATGCATGCTTATAATCATCACATATATGCAGTCGTTAGTTCTATGTGCATTTTAGGAAAAATATATGATTACTCCCTCAAAGTATACTTAGCTCGATAAGTGTACTTTGCGATTTTGGTGAAATCGGCTACTGAACAGATGGAAAATGTCATCAACTGCAAATAACAGTGATACAAAACAACGAGTGCGGATCATAAAGTATACTAGTAGTTTGCAGAAAAAAAACAAGTGAAAACTTAGTAATTTGTTTTCACTACATGTTCAAACTCTTACTGACTGAATGGCAAACAGTGCAGGCCCTGATCGTGTGGAAGAATTGGAGAACTGGTGATGTTTCATGGTTACTTCTGCATGTACATGTCCAGCTAGCTGGAGAACACATCCAAATCAATGCCTAAATGAAATATTTGCCATTCACAGGTACATCGACTTGTAAAAGTTTAACCATTTCAACCCTAAGTAACTGAATGGGCTGCGATATGTTCGTTTTGCAACCAATCCAATCATCGCAAAATGATTTTCAGACTATTACATTTATAAAAAGGGGGTATTTGTTGTTCTCAAAAATATGAAAATTACTTTCAAACAGTGCAGATCCTGATGAGACGGCTCGTTACGAGCCGGCTCATCTGGATCTGCACTGTTTGCATAAATCGATATAGCGGGCTTTCGGGTTCAAAGGGTTAATATGTACAGGCGTCGTGATTGTTTGCTTCTCATTTATGAGCCGCGTCGCGCGAAAACCTGTCTTCGGGAGTCTAACGACGTCACAAGATATGACGTCGTTAACTTAGCAGACGTAATTTCCGCCGATATATAGAGGATATTCCATCGTACATTTTTAATATCGGGAAATAATACACGAGTGTGCGTCGGCTTCCGCGTAAGCAACGAGTGAGCGTAGCGAACGAGTTGCTTGCACGGACGCCGATGGACACGAGTGTATTAGTTCCGCTATTCAAACATATGCGATGGAATATCTTATTTATTACACTTCTACGTGGATATATATGCGTATTTAGTCTACTGTTGAGATTATAATCAATGAATTGTGTTGTGCGCATAAATAGTTACACAACGACGTGTTTCCCTCTCGATTGTGTCACGTTGACGTTACGTTGTGTGACGTCAAACGTGACGTCATGTAAACTTTTTAAAATCCAAATTACGCAGCTGTTTCTATGAACTAAATACATTTGAGTACATGTTTGGAAAGTGTTCAATTACATTAACACTAGATTAGTCGAGACTCTCTCCAAGTTTTCAAATAATTTTATTTTGACTGTAATAAAAATAAACATTTTGCATGGTAACTCGTGGTTACCCAGAAAACACGCGCACAATTACGGGTGTTCTCTTTACGATGTATTATTTGTAAGGAGTCGATTATGGGTTTTCGGTCACAGCGAAACCCATGCAAATAATTCGCAAGAGTGTAATCATTTCAATTATTACACTCTTGCAAATTATTTGCACGGGTTTCGCTTTGAGAGAAAACCCGTAATTAATTCTTTACAAATAATGCACCGTGAAGAGAACACCCGTAATTGCGCGCCTTTTTTCTTGGAAACCACTAGCTACCATGCAAAATGTTTAATTTGTATTACAGTCAAAATAAAGCTATTTGAAAATTTGGAAAGGGTCTCGACTAATTTAGAATGTTAATGTGATTTGAACACATTCCAAACATGCACTCAAATATATCTGGTTCATAGAAACAGCTGCGTAATTTGGATTTCAAAAAGTTTACATGACGTCACATTTGACGTCACACAACGTAACGTCAAAAAGCGGGAAAACACGTCATTGTTTAACTATTCATGCGCACATCACAAGTCATTGATTATAATCTCAAAAATAGACTAAATGTGCATACATATGTATATATCCGCCGTGGAAGTGTAATAAATAGGATATTCCATCGTACATGTTTGAATAGCGGAAATAATACACTCATGTCCGTCGGCGTCCGTGCAATCAACTCTTTCGCTACGCTCACTCGTTGCTTACGCGGAAGCCGACGCACACTCGTGTATTAATTCCAGCTATTCAAAATGTACGATGGAATATCCTCTATGTATCGACGTTTGTCAGACCGTCATGTTAGGTTTGTCCCGTGGTGTTAAAGTTATCTAACGAACAGAACAACAACGCACCTCGGTGTCTTTATTATTTTAATGCATTTCACCAATGTGAGTGTTATAAATTCGTTTAAATTGTATTTTAACTTTGTTTCAGTGTATGATACATTTCCAAATATATCTATAATCGGGTGTATGTGTGTGAAAAAAAAACCCGAAACACTCTTCGATCTGTCCTGGGTCCTGTCTGAGAATGTATTGGATGAACGTTAAACTGCTGTCCTAACGGTCGTACGATCGAAATTCACCGCGTGACATTTTTATTCGAAACGGGCACATTTTATACATGTTTTTATTAACAATAATGGCGTAATGATAATTTTCTTTTATTATTTTGCTGTTGATATCACATATAAAAATGTGTGTGTGCCATTGACATATGTTTTTATGTTCCGTTATTTCGACATAATATTTTCTTTGAACCAGTTAACAGATAACTGCCCACGTTAACCATGTTAACTGTTATCGACCACCATTTACAGGTGAAAACTCTGTGGAAGCTACATTTCTTTACAGATGGTCGGCAGCTATGTAGCCTGGGACCGGTTTCACGCACAACTATATGTTTCAGATCTGGTTAACTCGAAGCGAATTTTCAGTCTATTGCTCAATTCTTTCTTTCTAATATAATGTATAAAATTAAAACCTTTACCGATTTTAAGAAAACAATATCCCCTGCAAAAAAAAACACATGGATGTTACGACTAGTATAGCTACAGATCAGTCTAATCTGTGCATATGCGCCGTCTGATCAGAACATACGAGGTCCGCTATTCAGTCACTGGGGAATCCTTTCTCGATCACCGACAGGATTTGGGTCGCCGATCGTACATTTATTGCAGATATTGTAAGGTCCGGTTTGTTTAGCATGTGGTCCAAGTACAGCTGTTAGCGGGACGATGTCGTGAACATTAGACATTACTGTTGTCTGAATATGAAAAACTTCAATACGAATGCACGCTAACATGTGTGTCATGTTAATATAAGAAATAGATACGGTGGGATGATATTTCAAGGCAACACGTTGGTGAAAATCTGTCAAGCCGTGACACAAATGAAATAATACAAACACATCAAGAACTAGATACAGTAACTGTGAGATTATATTTCACGGCAACATGTTGAGGATATTAGTGCAATGGACTGTGAATGAAACTATTCTCAAGTCGTGACACAAATACAATAATAATGTACGCACTATAGCACTGTTTGGCGATTATCAAGGATCTCTTGACTTGGGGTCTTGTTATTATTTGTTATATATCTCCCCCCCCCCCCCCCCTTCTCATTTCATCGTACTTTGGGACCCTCACATTTTGAGTTGAGTCTCCAAAAGACAAACTGCTACCGTAACACTCCCAAAACAAACACAAGTCGGTGGTAGGACAAGCAGATAGTGTGGTAACACATGTCTCAAATATGTAACCATAGCCATTTCGTCCATGTGGCAGACTTCCACGCGCTACCCTTGAAGGTGGTCTCCCACTAGGCGAGTGAGAGACTGCGATGGAGTAGAAATTGCATGTAAGTCATGCAGGCTTTTGCTCTTACGCTATTCGAGTGACTGTGAACTGTACATAGTGAGTAACGTATGGAAGTAAGGGTGCCTGTCATCAGACATGAACACTGTCTTTCAGAGAAAACAGTTTTTATACACACTGTTTTTGTGGGTTTTTTAAATTAAATTGGTATAATATTGTTTTCGTCACGGGTGCCCATCGGTCTGTCACGTCACGTCACGTTTCTTGTAAGAAGTAAAACTTTTAACCGTAATAGGTAGGGACTTGAAACTTGGTGTGTGCCTTCCTTATGGTGTGTAGATGTGCAGTGAATTTCGATGTTTGATTCGGCCCACGGTCATGGATTATCTCCCCTTTTCAACTTCGCATTTGGGAAACGTGTGTATATTGCTATGGCGCGCCATCGACTGTGCTCTAGTTGTAATGTAAATTAATGTTGAACGTATTGTTCTCTCCGTATTCATGTGTATTTCCATGTGTACAGTGGGGTCAGCGTGTAAGTGCACACACGAACGAACACGACAGATTGGTTCCAACCTGTCGTGTTCGTTCGTGTGTGCACTTACACTCTGACCCCACTGTATATGTTGAACTAAATGGTCGTATAGACCCAATCAACCAATCAGTTAATCAATATATTTCCGTCGTTTTCTACAATTATAAATTGTTAAAGCGCTCAGTAAACACGACGTCAACAAGAAGAAATCAGCATACCGAATTCGCGAACTCGCGCACGTTCATACTTGCTGGTACATGAACTTGTCGGTTTGACTTTATCGCTGCACATTCATGTGTTACCAAAAGACTCCAGCTCATCCGTATGTATATTCATTATTCAATGCCAAACATGATTCTAGTTTGTCAACTTGCAAACTGTTGTAAATGTTGGCGTATACTCTATGTGTAACGGTAGATACTGTAACGTCATTTTACGTCGCTTGACGTTGCTTTTACGTGACGTCTCTTTTGCTCAAACGACCTGCATATTGGTGTTGTATAAACTATAATATCTTAAAGGTACATGCCCACTCAGTAGGCACAAAATGTGTCACTATTCCACCAGTTCTAAACATTACGAGATCGCGCTATACAGATATAATTATTTAGTAATATATATTTTACTGATAGTGACGCGCGGTGGTATCAGGCTATTTTCATATGCAAATGAGACATTGTATTTTTTTAGTATTTATACTAATTAAATGCGTCACCTGAAAAAATAATATTTTCGAAAGATTATAAAGTATGATCATTGTATGTCAAAAAATAAATACAGAGCATACATAGTAATGACCGTTAACATTTTAAGATTTTAAGGAAACGCGGTTATCGCCCCTGATATCAGTGTGGAAATTTATGTTTGATATACGAAGTAAAATAATGCCAATTATATCGTCGGGAAATGGTTAATTACTGTTTATTTTGCCCTAACAATATCATATCTAACGAATGGACGAAACAAATATGCCTCCCTTTATTATAACCTGGCACGTGGGCATGTACATTTAATGAATATTGCAGATATCATGATCAAATAAAAAGCGTTCAATTCATCATACAAATACCATTGTCATAGTAAAAAAATATCATATTGACCAAAAACAGGTTTTCTCGCGACGCGGCTCATAATATACATTCATGGACTAGAGCCATATACATGAACATGTATATGTAATACATAGCTTTCTATGCTATTGGTTTTACAAACGAATAACATGTATGTACGTCTAAAGTTGACGACGAAAAAATCAGAGGAAATAGCATTCTCCATTTGCTATGAAAATTATTTTAACTTTCGACGTCTTTACAGAACATATCGGTAAATATGTTTTATTAAATACCGCATGTCTTCGTAGATACAAAATCACATGACCAGTCTCAAATGTATAAATAGAGAATAGTAGGTTAATGCCGTGAATGGGAAAAAGCTGGCAAAGATTAGGAAACGTGATGGGCAAGGCTCTGCCAAGCTCATCCCGTTTCCGTGCCGCGCCAGATATGTAGGCTCTAACCTACGAGTCTATTTATCCCGTAATCACTACAAATAGCGTTAAAATGCAAAAATAATAATAGCCCCAGCCGCATCAAAATCAGAGAATTGACTAGTATGACAACCGCAAATATTCATACACAGTGATTGACAGGATATCAAAAATGTTTCACGGCACCGTGTTTCACGGCACTTACGCACTGTGTTGACGGGATAAGTGGCTTTACAGGTGCTGCACGTAAAATGTTACACGTCGAAATAGGAACCGAATTCCATTCAATTACATACAGAATATAGTGCATAAACACATTTCCGTCTAGTAACCATATAGTAAAAGCTGAGCGGTCACTAATGTTGTTTTATTTGTTCATGTTAAAATTTGAACTTCTTGTTCTTCAAATCAGATGTCTTGTCTTATATGTGGCTGTGACAGGAGTAATGGGGCTTGTGGGTTATGCGACGAGTGTAGATCCAAACCAGCCTGTGCATCCGCACAGTCTGATCAGGATCTGTACTCCTTGCCATTCCATCAATGAAACACACATCATGGTTCTAACAATTGCTACATGAGTGTGATATTTGATCAAATGGTCTCAAATCCCATAATCCCATTTCTCCAGTCACGGCCACACATGTGTGACTGTCCTTGAGGAGTTTTCCCCCAAGAGCCGTACCACAGGTGACTGAAAAACATCGCATGTCAGCAATGTCTCTAGTATAAGTGTAACTTATATTAGAAACTACATCATCAGGGGGCCGTTTCACTAAACTTCGTACGACTAAAATGTTCGTAAGCGCAAAATTATGATAGTCTGTAAATTTCACATTAACAATGTTTTCTTGCAAACAATTATTGGATTTACATTTATTGAGTATAGGCTGCATATGCAGCCTATGCTCAATAAATGTAAATCCATAAATTTAAATTTACAGTTGATCTTAAATTTGCACTTACGAACATTTTAGTCGTAAGAAGTTTAGTGAAACGGGCCCCAGGTTTCTGACACCTGTGTGCCGTACCGTCATGAGGGCGGTGTCCTCTCTATCGTCCGAGGTGAGCAGCCCGATGAAGTGGGTGTCCGGGACGTGGCCCACGCTGGGGAACGGGCCGAAGATTCGCCCATAGTCGATGTCGGTCTCCGCGATAACGCCCATCGTTATATCTGCAATGGAAATGTGAAACAAAACGTAAAAGTGAACGGCTTAACTTCCCAGCAACAGCTAATGTCATATAGAGACGGGACAGCAGTTTAAAGTCTCATCCGACAGACTAGTGTTCTCGGCATACTATTAAATGTGTCCATCCAGGACAATTGGTACAGCCAATGCCTTATGACATCACTTTGTTGCGGTGCAACGCCCCCCCCCCACCCCCCTCCTCCCAAAGAAAATTCAAAATTGTGTACATAGAGTATCTTTATTATCTGATATAATTTCAACTGTATGATATGGCATGTGTATAAAGGTGTATCTATTTCGAATAGCTTGGAAACGTGTGTGGCTATGGACTATATACAATAGTAGAAACTATATATTAGTATTATTCGTATTCTTCTTTTAATGATATAAGACACGATGTTAATTTGCCACCTTGCACTACTTTATAGCTTACGCCTCGTGTTCTGATACATAGGGGTACATTCACTATGGCGACTTCAGAGTAATGATGTTAATGAGTGTTTTATGTTGCATGTACACATGTGGGTAAGTGCTGAGCTTACTAGCTAGATTACATGTGCTACACATACGGAAGCCGGTGAAAACTGCCAGAATTTATGGTAGACTATCTATTTATTTTTTTTATGTAAAATATACACCACATTGAGAGTTGAATGCCAAAACAATTTCAGAAGCATAAGAATCCGCACTGCAGGCAACTAACCACGTATGCACGCACTCACACACACATACGCCATGGCGTAAGCCGAATGTTCTGTCTGTAACGCACAGAAAATTTGGGTTCGCCAGAAAGAGGTATAGACTACCAAGTTTAGCCGGCGGCTAGCATAATCTGAATAGACACCGTTGGTCGTCCTGTTCTTGAAAGGAGGCGTAACCGAACCATTGTCCCTGGAGTACGTGTTACCTGAAGTGGGGGAGCCTTAATGATGATTAAGCACACTGTAATCCGGCTAGCGTAACACAAACCCGTGATCAGCCGTGTGTGTGCGCCGCTGTCACAGAGGGACAGCTTATACAGGTGACAACGGCGGTCACCGTCGGCACCGACAACACTGGGTGAACATCATAATACGGGGACAGTGACAAATTGGGAACCGCGACAATAAAGGCCCCTTCGTAACCCGATAGTACTTGATACAGATACAGGATAATGGTATTAATACAGTATCATCCGGAGTAAACGTAGATCTAGTCGTAAATACAATACGCTGTGGGCTTGTGGATAATGCATGCGCCTCGCAATTGAGAAGTCTTTACGCTTGGACTGATATGGCTGGTTGGTGAGCCGTCAGCCAGTTAAAGGTATATGCCCACTCAGTAGGCACAAATTGCTCTTTATATCAGAGACATCATCTGAGACATTTTTTGGCAAAATAAACATTAATTCACCATTACCCCACGTTTTGATTGGCATTATTATACATTTTATATCAGATGTAAAGTTCCACACTGATATCAGGGGCGATAACGTGTTTCATTAACATATTAACAGACATTACTGTTTATTCTCTGTAGTTATATTTTGATGTGCAATGATCATACTTTATAATGTGTTGAGAAAAAAATGCAGGTGACACATTTAATTAGTATAAATAATTAAAAAATAGCATGCCTCATTTGCATATGAAAATAGCCTGATACCACCGCGAGTCACTAACAGTAAAATACACATTACTATATGATTATATCTGTATAGTGAGCTCTCGTACTTTTTAGAACTGTGACTGGAGAAACGGGGCCTATGGGATTTATGACCAATGTAGCTGCTGATCAAATAGCACTGTAGGCTGTAGGCTATTACTGTGAAACCTCTCTAAATCGGACACCCTGGGAGGTCCCCAGGGTGTCCGGTTTAGAGAGGTTCCACTGTAAAACCGACAGATGACTACTTCAAGACACGCGTGTATGTTTTGCGATCATGAACAGACATTAACATTGGAGGTAAATGGCAATGAAACATATCAAAATTAAATACAACTACAGTGGGGTCAGCGTGTAAGTGCACACACGAACGAACACAACAGGTTGGAAACAACCTGTCGTGTTCGTGTGTGCACTTACACGCTGACCCCACTGTAACATGTCTCTGCGTCCGGCTTAGAGAGGTTCCACTGTACTCGATATTTCATATTCATAATGTATCGCTGTATCTGGCTATCACATAGCAATTATATGTAGAATGATCTAAACAGACTAACTATTGTTCACGTTTACGTGTGTCAGCAAGGAATATGATAATGTATTCCACTGAACTGTTAAAGGTACATGCCCAATCAGGCAGAACATGTTCTCTATAGGAATGAAATAAGTGTATAATTGTGTCACTATTCCACCAGTTCTAAAAATTTCAAGTGCCCGCTATACGTATATAATCATTTAGTAATATTTATTTTGCTGATAGTGACGCGCGGTGGTATCAGGCTATTTTCATATGAAAATGAGGCATGATATATTTTACTTATTTATACTAATTAAATGCGTCACCTGAAAATATAATATTTTTGACAGATTATAAAGCACGATCACTGCACATCAAAAAATAAATAGAGAGAATATTGTCCGTCAACGGTTAACATTTTCAGGAAACACGGTTATCGCCCCTGATATCAGTGTGGTAATTTACGTCTGATATAAAATGTATAATAATGCCAATCAATACGCTATGGTGAATGCATGTTTATTTTGCCAGCAAATGTCGCAGATGCTGTCTCTGATATAAAGAATAGTCTGTGCCTACTTAGTGGACATGTACCTATAAATTCCACGTTATAAGCAAACGGTTCACGACTTTTACATTTTCAATTACATGATGTCCAATTCGTGTTGATGCAATTGATGCAACTTGATGCAGCGTTGCTAGTACCACCGTGCACGGTATGATATATGGCTGAGATGGTGCACGGTACATGGGGTAATTCGTTTCTAGTCTTTATTTCAGTCAATACGGGGTGCACGGTACATGGGGTAATTCGTTTCTAGTCTTTATTTCAGTCAATACGGAACTAAATAATTGGTACGAAACTAGGAAAATGATGCGCAGTATAAGCGTGCTTGTCTAACACGTTAGCAGAAACCTGGCGACGACATCATTAAGCTTCGTACGACTAAAATGTTCGTAAGTGCAACATTATTGAAGTCCGTAAATTTCACATTAATAATGTTTTCTTGTAAACAAGTATTCGATTTACATTTATTGCATTTACAATAAATGAAAATCCGTCAATTGAAATTTCCAGACGATCTTAAATTTGCACTTACGAACATTTTAGTCGGGCGAAGTTTAGTGAAATGGGCGCCAGGCTGGTGAAATAATGAGGATGTAGGACTGTGCATCCAAATCAGGTAAGTTGCCTTTAGCCATGTATTGTATCTACGGCCAATGCACGGTCAGAAATGATACTGGTCTGTCATACAAATAACAAACATGAATACTACGGTCTGTTTCACGAAAGCTTCCCAAATGTTACGGCTACATAAACAATGCAGAGATTATTTTTTCGATAATGTTAAATTTTATTAAAATTCGACAATGAGCCTTATTTTTATTTCGTGAAATTTGGTCAAATTATATTCAAAATTAGCTTCAAACACGTGTACCGTCCGTGATGATTCTGCACCGCAGCATTGTGGGCATGTGCATGCTGCGTTACAGAGCCAGTATGCGTCAATTTGGCTAGAGCATAATTTGTGTCAGTAATGCCATCAAAAGCTACATGAGTGTGATATTTAATCAGCTTACCCCCTTCACCCACATTTCCGAATCCCAGCACGAAACATACGCTACGGGATTTGGGATGGGATAAATTACCCAGAGCACGGTCGTCTGCATGTACGAGGAGATACTCCATGAGTTGAAACTCGCCGATTATCTCCTACTCCATGAGTTGAAACTCGCGGATTATCTCCTCGTACATGCGGACAACCGTGCTCTAAGTAAGTTATCCGTACCATGTCTGGTTTCCGCGGATTATCTCCTGTACATGCGGACGGAACGTGCTCTCAGTATTGCATGTGTAGCATTGAGGTTTACTTACGCGACTACTATTGCTGCTCGTCTCGCGGTCTCACGTCAACCAACCATTGTGTCCTGTCGCCATATGCGGCATTGGCGCTGGGGAAATCTGTGAGACTGATGAAGACACAACGCGAGTATTTATTTCCAATTAAAACATTCGTCACAGTTAGAACAAGCGCTAAAATTCCATGCGGGTAGTTGTGGCGAAGGTCACGCGATACCGCCACTGTCACTGTCATCTGCTGGAGCGATCGCGGTAACTAGGGATGATGGGGCCCGTATCGCCGTGGTTACACTTCCGCTAAGAACCCGCGATTTCCATCAAATAAGGCCCGCTCTATTGCCGGCCTGTAAAATGCACCACGCTGGCGGTGTAACAGCCCGACCCACGTGTTCACCCTTGTTATCTAAAGTTGCATCAAACACTTCTTCCGATTATTCGTTCATGGTTCTGCCGTTACGCTATAACAGTCAAATATCAGCTGTAAGCTGTATCTCTTAAGCACAACTGTTTTGCCAGTTGGTTCGTATCAATATTGGATGATTGGTGGCCATACGACGCCACATTTTATACCGAATATTAACTATCGTAACATGGTTGTCAAAGGAGGGAATCCCGGCGTGTGGAGCCCCGCCCCAATACATTTCACGCTCGCCGATTGGCTGTCACCGTAGCCGTCATCCCTCCGGATACTGCGTTAACAAGGGTTGTGGCTGCAGTTTCCCTGCTCGATACATTATGTCCTAGCGGCTTATGTTGAGTACTGAAACCGCAGAACGTTTGTGGATTCTAGAACAGAACTTGCGATCGCGAGGCGGCTACACAATGTTTGACTAATAACCCTTTCAACGTTAAGAAACTGGAATGGATTTTGATATGTTCATTTTGCAACCAACCCAACCGTCACAAAATGGTTTTCAGACTAGTCCATTTATGAAAAGTGGATATGTTTTGTTCTCAAAAATATTAAAATTACTTTCAAAAACTGCAGATCCTTATGAGACGGCTCGTTATGAGCCGGCTCATCTGGATCTGCACTTTTTGCATAAACCGAAATAGCGGGCTTTCAGGTTCAAAGGGTTAAAAACTTGTTTGTTTCATGTTGTGTTTGTTCTCTCAGTCATAACATGATTTGGCAGCATTTTAGAATCATTTCCAATTATACAGTACTGCCAAACTATGCTTGTTTATCAATTAAATGGAACATAAAACATAAACAGCAGACAACAACATTTAAGTTAGCATTGTAAGGTGTATTACTATGCAAAACAAACCAGTATCGTCCGTAGATATAATCCACACCTCATTCCACATAGCTCTTACATTGCATTTAGTCCTCAATTTGCCATTTGTCATTCGTTTATCCAAAAGACACAATATTTAAGCTTTCGCTGACAGGTGAATATCATGTTGCTTGTTGCATGTTAAATGATGGTAAAACGTATTGACGACTGTGTAAATGATCTGCATCTCGATGGCATTGTAAAATCGGCCATTGATTGATCTAAAGTACAGTAATACAAAAGAAATTAACGCGATTTCCCAATGATGTCTATTTTGACACAGGGCAAACGTGGCAGTGTTTCCGTTTCATCCAGCTTCAGTGCTTCAAGAATGCACCACGTGATTCAGATCAAAGCATTTTCCGCATTTAAACCGTGACATGAAGGATTAATTTTCAATTCAATCGTAATACCTCTATTGTATCGTTCGAGCACTCGCGGGACAAGCTAGAGTTGTGGACTTACAACGTGCTTCAAGTCTCAATTGGCTCCCTGTAGCCGATTTCATCAGCATTGCAAAGTATACTTTTCTAGCAAAGTATACTTTGAGGGAGCAATAATTATTTTTCCTGAAATGCATTATTTCATATAGAACTAACGACTGCATATAATTGATGATTAAAAGTATTCAGACTTATTATACTGAATTTAAGACATTATCACCGCCATCATAACCAAACTGGCTGTGATAATGTAATACTATTGAAATTCAGTATAATACAAATTAATAAATTTATCCTAAAATTGAAAATTTCTCCCTCAAAGTATACTTTGCAATGTTGACGAAATTGGCTCCCTGCTACAAGTCGGGGTCAATAGAACATACGAGGCCGCCTCTGTAATTACAGCCCTACTTGTTTCAATGAAGTCTTCCGCCGATATTGATTTCGAAAACATGCAGAATTTTATGTAAATGACGTCGAGCGTTGACACGAAATTCAGAGCCCATGCGGAATTTAATTCCGCATGGGCTCTGAGTTTTGCGTCAACTTTCGACGTCATTTACAAGATAGGTGAAATGAATATCGGCGAAAGGATCCCAGTTCCCAGCCCATATCATATGAAACATGCGATCTTGTACCTTCGGACATCTGCGTAATTTCATTAATTAAGTTTACAACATTTACAATAATTTGCATAAATAAAGATAAACGTTGACCCCAGGGTGCCCGGTTTAGAGAGGTGCCACTGTAATTCATATGATCACTGCGCTACACCTTTTAGTGTGTTCAAGCATGAAGAGATAATTAGTATTACTGATATTTGACAATACAATGAAAACAATCCCAATTAACCATTTCAGAAACCACATGCCTAGCTGTATAGCTGTATTGGCAAACAGTGTAAATTCAGATGAGCCGGCTCGTAACGAGCCGTCTCATCCGGATATACACTATTTGCAAGTCAATTTCATATTTTTTAAATTAAAAACACACCATTTTCATAAATGGACTAGTCTGAAAATCATTTTCTGATGATTGAATTGATCGGAAAATTAACATATCGCAATCCATTCCAGTTACTTAGGGGTGAAAGGATTAAACACATGTATTCCAGGGTGTCCGGTTTAAAAGGTTCCACTATATTGGAATTGTGCTTGTCCCGTGCCTATTTGTCATAGTGGGCTGTTGTATTACCACACTGATGTGACTTTTAATATGCTTATAATGACGGGGTGGGTGTTGTAAACCAGGCGCGGGTGACGGTATGACAGTGGGTATTAGAGGGCCGGACTCGATTATTGATGATCAATAGTGTGTCCGTGACCATCGCCTGCCATGGTACACGCGTGTAGTGGGATTTATAGTTAGGCCTAGCTAGTTCTTCCTCTGTTAAGCGTCCGCGTGCGGGTAGGTTTTGAGAGTGGTTCTATGAAAAAAAATAAAAAAATGTGTATGCTCTTTTACACTATTTATTGGTGATCAGAAGTAATATGAAAATTGATCTTACACTTAATAAGTTTAATAAGAGTGTTTGCTTATTAGCGGCAATTTAAATTTATGTTAAAATCTTAATCAACCCTTTGCACACTGCAAAGGGTTGAGGAATTTTTAACATCAATTTACAATTTTTTTCAAAGCCTTTCTTTTTGTTTTCCGGATACTTAAGTAGGCTTTGGCTATCCATGTGGACGCTTAACAGAGAAAAACAATGGCTTGGCCTTACCCTATAACACGGTCTGGTCCCGGCACCCCGAACATGCTGGGTGTGGATTGAAGGTTTATTGACCATCGGTGTCACATCAATAGCGTAAGGAGGCTACGATTGTACATAGCTGTTTTATAGGATGATCCGTGGCCATCTGCTGTCCCCCGTTTCTTCATTCATTACAAATGTATGTATCTTCCCCCATTCAATCACATCGGGATCACAAACAGAAACGTTATGTCACATACTTTGTTCAAGATATATGGTAAAGATATGTTTAGATATTTCATTCGTGATAATCGTCTATTTACCCAATCAAAGTCATATAAATACCAGCCAAATGAAACCATATGTCCAGTAACTGTGTTTCATGGTTAGATATTTAGATACCACACGCTGCGTCACATATTCCTCCGCTATGCACATTCAACATATCGTTATTTTATTGTATATGATGAATCAATCATAATTTAGACATAAGTGTGTAGTTAGTGGTGTTTTTTTAATTGATTATAATAAACATTCCCCTTTTTTGGTCAAATCGTACCCTGTTCTATCGTTGGCGAACTGCGAACTGTGTATAATTTACGTAGACTGAGCGGAACGCAGGATGTTCAGCATGTACAGGTTCATATAACATGACACACTTGTTATAAGTATACCAAAACTGTAAGAATTGTATTGAACTATACTTTTGTTGCTGTGACTGGAGTCTTGTGGCATTTGCGACCAGTGATCGGGGTATGTATTGTTCGACATTCGATCGTATCAGTGACACACCAGACATGTTTGTAACAAAAAGTATAGATCGTTATCCGGCTGCAATAAATTAGCTTGCCGGGACAATGAAACGTTTCACAAAATATCACAACAACAAATATCAAAGTCCGATATGTAGGGATGAACGGGTCAATTTATATACCTGGTGTTATTGTTTAACACCTCTGTATCGTTGTAGTCTTCTTGTTTGCCTCGTGTATCAAGTTATATTAACGTGTACCTCATGATGCCATTTTGTATGGACTGAGTGAATAAAGAGTTTTGTACTTGTACTTGTACTTGTACTTGACATCTTGTAGTTTCTGGTCAAGTAGCACACTCCTGTAGCCTGATAACGGTATATATTGCTTGTTAGAATCGTGATGGGTGTTTCATTGGTGAAATGGCGAACAGTGTAGATCCTGATCAGACTGTGCGGATGCACAGGCTGATCTGGATCTACACTGGTCGTAAATCCCATAAGCCTAATGTATCCAGTCACAGCCACATATGAGACACGACATGTGATTTTCTTCGGACACCTTCTGACATCTGCGTAATTTCATTAAATACGTTTACAAAATTTACAATACTTTTCATAGCTAAAGTTAAAAGTTGACAAAATGTTCCGAGTACATGTAATTTTGTCAACTTTTGACGCCATTTACGAAACTTATTGTAAATTTTGTAAACGTATTTCATGAAATTACGCAGATGTCAGAAGGTACAAAATCACACATGGCGTGTTTCATATATGGTGTGTGTGTCCGCCACGACACGATTGGCAGAACGACAGAACATGTAGAATGTGAAGCCTCCGCGTCGGTACAAACCCATTAACGGGGAGGGAGAGCCGACCATATGGCCGGTTCGAGTGCAGTCGACCTCATCGTCATAATCAAATATGCTCATCGCAATGGTTCAGGCTAAATATGGCTTTATCTCGTTTAACCCTTATAATGCGGGAA
Organism: Conchocele bisecta; assembly: GCA_029237695.1. Lineage (NCBI taxonomy): Eukaryota > Metazoa > Mollusca > Bivalvia > Lucinida > Thyasiridae > Conchocele > Conchocele bisecta. The sequence goes on from CM055267.1 coordinate 8,393,222, forward strand.
CAGAAAATTACCGTCTGCTGTTGTATCATAATTTGTTGTTTTTTCTCTCAATAAAACATGTTTTTTGGCAGCTCTTTGGAAATGATTTCAAAGTGATGCCAAACCATGCGTTTAAAAAAAAATAAACAGCAGATGGACTAGAATTTATGTCAGCAATGTAAGGGTTAAATTCGGAATTCATATTATCTCGTAATGTATTATTGGTAAGGTTCTACTAACTGTGTCCCACTATGAATATCAATCTAAACATGTAAGTGTCAATTTTTGTATGTGTTGGTTGAAATGTTTACTACACTTACAATACTAATCTTTAAAGCACGCTATGTGTAAGCAGACAAAGTTTACAAGCTATTGAGCTTTCTTCTGGATTCAATTTCACAATTTCCACCACTACGTCGATGAATCCCTGGATGCACAATGTATGATGTATGAATATGTCAACATATACTGTTTCAACTAAATACTTAATTGATAAGTACGACATGATATAACCCCTGTGGGCCGATAAATGACCTACATGTCAAGTATAGGGTAACAATATCTGTTTTATGCAACTAAATGTAAATCTAATTAATTATGAATCACCACCGGCTGGGCATGTATCCGACGTACGCGGGTGCCTGTCCGGTTGTTCCGTGGTTCCGTGGCCGGCTGGCTGTCCCCGAATACAACTAGGTCTTGTTTCCTGTCAACGGGGCGTGTGTTGTAACGGTTCCCCGGTTATTAGCGGCATTTAATCGTCTTTTGTCATCGTTTGATTGCTAGAATATTTGAATTTGTTAATGAAAACTGAATTGTTGTTACCGTCTGTCACTGCATTTCGCTGTCGTAGTTATTATACGACGCTATGTGTAGTTGTGACTGGAGAAATGGGGCTTATGGGCTTCATCTGGAGAGATCGCGGATGTGGGGGACATATTGAGCATGACGGTGAATGTGATGCTTGTCCAAGTCATATGAATTTAACCTGCCCTTTCTAAGTGTGGGATCATGCAAACCCTGTTCTACGGAACTGTCCAAGGGTAAATTATAAAATGTATTATCTTCAATTGTCTTCTCATAAAATAGTTCAATTAAATATTAGACAGTATATATGTATCATGATTAGCACTGGTGACTCGGCTCAAATATTCATTTGTGAATGATCCTGCATTTACAGCGGAGATACTTGTATATACGAGCGCATGATACCCTAACTTACTTACTTTTTATTACAATGTGTTGCATCTGTCGAAATACAGTTTCTCGAAATTATGTAGCGAATAACAATTTCCCTAGTACGCATGTATGTATATTCCGTGTTGTCTATGTGTGCCAGTGGGGGACGTAAATAAATAATCCATCAACTGTAGAGTGTATCCATCATGTACTACGGCAGCCACAAGTTGGGGAGGCCGGTCGGGATTGGTCCCCGGGGTCGGCAGAACAAGCCGGTATGTGTCCCCTGGTACCCGGCGCATGTATTGTCTACTTCACGCGGCAGCTGGTTCCCATCACCCGACCGCCAATATGGCACAGAGGAAGTTAATGCTGATTTATCTCGCCTATTACACGGCCATTCCAGCCTGTAACAGACGGAACCGTTGACATAATTGTGATATAATTGCTAGATCTCATATGAATGAGATTCAGCTTCATGTACAGTGTAGTATTCAGGCGCGATCCAGGATCAGGTGGGTAGGGGGGGGGGGGGGGGGGGGGGGGGGGGGGGGGGGGGGGGGGGGGGGGCGCGTAACTATTTTGCAATACTTGACTATATTAGCTCGTTCGATAATATAGTCAAGTATTGCAAAATAGTCGACCGAGTGGAGCTCAGGATAGCGCTAGGGGGGTCCCCCTTTTTTTTGAAATCTACATCGCATTTCCTGCGTTCTGGCGCATTTTGGAGCAAAAATATTGACACTGTCACAGTATGTGTAGACATGATTTATGATTGAAAACGTTTAAATTTTGAAACAATAAGACAACGACCGAAAAATGCATGGAATACATGGCACTTGGCATGAAACGTGCCTTGTAACTTGTAAAAATTCTTTACTCGGCGAATTTTAGGTAGCCCCCCCCCCCCCCCCCTCTCTTCCTTGAATCCGCCCATGGTATTGGTATTTGTGTATACACGTGTGTGAAATCTGTGAGAATGTTGTACATGAGTTACCGTAATAACCATACATATTCGGACACCATTAACTTCGGGATCACATAAAATATATGGTTTACCCATAACATAGATCGTGCCAATGTTTAGTGTTAGAACGACAGTACTGGTTTAAACGTGCATGCCCACTCAGTAGGCACAAAATGTTCTTTATACCAGAGACATCATCTGAGACGTTTTCTGCCAAAATAACATTCATTCACCATTACCCCACGTATTAATTTGCATTATTATACATTTGATATCAGACTTAAATTTCCACATTGATATCAGGGGCGATAATTGTGTTTCCTTAAAATGTTAACGGACATTACTATTTATTCTCTGTATTTCTTTGTTGGTGTTCAATGATCATACTTTATAATATGTCGAAAATAGTATTTCTTCAGGTGACGCATTTAATCAGCATAAATAATAAAAAGTTACCAAGCCTCAAATGCATATGAAAATAGGCTGAAACCACCGCGCGTCACTATCAGTAAAATAAATATTACTAAATGATTATATCTGTATAGAGGGCAGTCGTAATTTTTAGAACTGGTGGAATAGTGACACAAGTATACACTTATTCAATTCCGATAAAGAACAGTGTGTGCCTACTGAGTGAGCATGTACCTTTAAAATAAAAACAGTTTTATTAGACACGCTAATAAAGTAGAATGTCAATAACTATAACAGAAAATAACAGAAAATTAAAACCGAGTTCATCGTCTTCACTAACACAGATCCTCGTTCACAACAATCTCGAAGTTGTCTGGCCCAATGCTGTGCAAAACAAATCTACATATGGTGGATCCTCTCTCAACCGGACACCCAGGGATTCCCAGGTTGTCCGGTGTTGATGTGTTTCACTGCAAACAGGCAAATGACTAATCAAATACATGATTGTGTCCTTTGCCAACAGCAAATAGCAATGAACACCATCATAATTAAGCACATACATGTTTTCTGATTGCCCGGGTCAGGGAGGTTCTTCTGTATATGTACATGTATTATCAATAGATGTCGTTTACCATTGTGTCATTAACATGTGGCTGGAAACGTGTATCTTAGACTCAAATGCCATCATATGAGACACGCAATGTGATTATGCACCTTCGGACATCTGCGTAATTTCATGAAGAACGTTTATAAAATTTACAATATATTCCGTAAATGGCGTCGAAAGTTGACAAAATTCTCAGAGTACATGCGGAATATGATTTCGCATGTACTCTAAAAATTTGGTCAACTTTTGACCGTATTTATGAAAATTATTGCAAATTTTGTAACCGTATTTAATGAAATTACGAAGATGTCAGAAGGTACAAAATCACATGGCGTGTCTCATATGGACTGAACACATAGGAATAGAGACAGACGTGGTCGATACAACGCAAAGTAAATATTTGTGCCAAACTTGCAGCATAATGGAGACCACTTTCACGCCATATGTGGAAGCAATTTCCAAAATATGTCTGCGCGTGCCGGCCGTCCCCGCGGGGACACCAATACAGACCAGCGACGTGTCCACACGCGACCGCCTCGCTTACAATCATTCCCGCCACAAAATTGATAACTTTTCACTTTCACTTGTCGCAAATAATTTGGAAAATATGCAATATTCATTGCCCGGGTGTGGAAGGAGGCGATAATATTAAGTTTAGTATGTATATATTCATAGGGTTGTCATAGGTACAGCATAAACTTGAACAAGAAAAATGTCTTCGTCAAGATTTAAAAATATTTATTTATTGTTTGCTTAACCCTTTAAACCCGAAAGCCCGCAATAGCGGTTTATGCAAATAGTGCAGGGGCCCGTTTCACTAAACTTCTTACGACTAAAATGTTCGTAAGTGAAAAATTATGTTAGTCTGTAAATGTCACATTAGCAATGTTTTCTTGTAAACAATTATTGGATTTACATTTATTGAGCATAGGCTGCATATGCAGCCTATGCTCAATAAATGTAAATCCATCAATTGAAATTTCCAGACGATCCGACATTTTCACTTACGAACATTTTAGTCGTACAGAGTTTAGTGAAACGCACCCCTGATCCAGATGAGCTCGTAACGAGCCGTCTCATCAGTATATGCAATTTTTGAAAGTAATTTTCATATTTTTTAGACCAAAAGAATATCCCCCTTTTCAGAAATGTACTAGTCTGAAAACCATTTTGTGACAGCTGGGTTGGCTGCAAAATTAAGATATCAAAATCCATTCCCGTTACTTAGGGGTGAAATGGTATTAATTTCAATGTTTGTGTTTTCACAGGATACATAACTTTGGTAGCGATTGTTTACGGTAAGTATTCATTTACGAAGTATCCAGCCTGTGGTTCTGTGTTGGAATGAGTGTCAGTGTATATACAATCATGATCTACATCTCGAACTTGGGGCTGATTCGCTAAACTTCGTACGATAAAATGTTCGTAAGTGAAAAATTATGATAGTCTGTAAATTTCACATTCACATTGCTTTCTAGTAAACAATTATTAGATTTACATTTATTGAGCATACATGTATACTGTAAATGCCGCCTGCACAGCAAAATTTGCCACATATGCAATTCATACGAAAATAATCCATATGATGTTCATATGCAAAACATGAAATTTATATGAAAAGAGCCGATATGAAATTAATATGGTGTCCATATGAATTTCACATCAAGACTCTTCATGTGCATTTCATATGAATAATTTGCATATGAAATTCATATGAATATTTTATAGATTTAAAAGCGTTGTACATGGATCTACATATGAAATTATTATTTGCATATGAAGTTCATATCATTTGCAGATGAAGATTTTGCATATGAATTGCATATCGGCTAACTTTATATCATTTGCATATGAATTTTCTACATATGAAATTTTCATATGAAATTCATATGAAAAACATATGAAATTCATATGCCACACATGTTGTAGTGTATGCTCAATAAATTTAAATCCATCAATTGAAATTTCCAGACGATCCTAAATTTGCACTTACGAACATTTTAGTCGTACGAAGTTTAGTGAAACCCTCCCCGAGTTGTTTGTGTTAGTGTTTGCTGTTGTTTTAAATTACCTCCCCACCGAGTTGTGTGTTAGTGTTGCTGTTATTACCCTCACCCCGATTTGTTGTGTGTTAGTGTTGCTGTTATTACCCTCCCGAGTTGTTGTGTTAGTTGTGCTGTTAGTTGTTGCTGTTATTTCCCTCCCCTGAGTTGTGTGTTAGTGTTGTGTTATTGCTCCCCGTTGTGTGTTAGTTGTTGCAGTTATTACCCTCCTGAGTTGTGTGTTAGTGTTGCTGTTATTACCCTCACCGAGTTGTGTGTTAGTGTTGCTGTTATTACCCTCCCCGAGTTGTGTGTTAGTGTTGCTGTTATTACCCTCCCCGAGTTGTGTGTTAGTGTTGCTGTTATTACCCTCCCCGAGTTGTGTGTTAGTGTTGCTGTTATTACCCTCCCCTTGAGTTGTGTGCCCCCCTAGTGTTGCTGTTATTGCCCTCCCGGGTTGTGTGTTTAGTGTTTGCTGTTATTGCCCTACCCAGAGTTATGTGTTAGTGTTGCTGTTATTGCCCACCCTCGACCGAGTGTGTAGTGTTGCTGTTATTGCCCTCCCCGAGTTGTGTGTTAGTGTTGCTGTTATTACCCTCCCCGAGTTGTGTGTTAGTGTTGCTGTTATTACCCTCCCGAGTTGTGTGTTAGTGTTGCTGTTATTACCCTCCCCGAGTTGTGTGTTAGTGTTGCTGTTATTGCCCTCCCCGAGTTGTGTGTTAGTGTTGCTGTTATTGCCCTCCCCGAGTTGTGTGTTAGTGTTGCTGTTATTACCCTCCCCGAGTTGTGTGTTAGTGTTGTTGTTATTGCCCTCCCCGGGTTGTGTGTTAGTGTTGCTGTTATTGCCCTCCCAGAGTTGTGTGTTAGTGTTGCTGTTATTGCCCTCCCCGAGTTGTGTGTTAGTGTTGCTGTTATTACCCTCTCCGAGTTGTGTGTTAGTGTTGCTGTTATTACCCTCCCCGAGTTGTGTGTTAGTGTTGCTGTTATTACTCCCCGAGTTGTGTGTTAGTGTTGCTGGTATTACCCTCCCCGAGTTGTGTGTTAGTGTTGCTGTTATTACCCTCCCCGAGTTGTGTGCCAGCGGTGACACCATCGTTAACCAGAATCCATACATTGTCTTTACAATGGAACCTCTCTAACCGGACACCAAGTAAACATATGTGTTCTTATTTTTGATGAGTTCCTTGGTTAAATATATCAGATGATAGTGTCTGTTGGTGATCGCATAGCACACAACTATGGCTCAGACAGATCAAATGCCTGAGTGACAGTGAAACCTCTCTAAGCCGGACACCCTGGGGACCTCCCAGGGTATCGGGTTTAGAGAGGTTTCACTGTATATATTTTTTGGTATGCAAGTACACATCAAGCCATAACAATATAACGCTATGAGGCTTTGTTTCCTACGGAGCCCCGCAGGGGACAAGGTGTTATTTTTTATTAATTCGTTCCCACGAAATAACAATTCCTTCCCACGATATAACAATTCGTTCCCTCGAATTAACAATTCGTTCCCACGAAATGACAATTCGTTCCTTCAATTTAACAATTCGTTCCCTCGAATTAACAATTCCTTCCCACGATATAACAATTCGTTCGCTCGAAATAGCAATTCGTTCCCACAAAATGACAATTCGTTCCTTCAATTTAACAATTCGTTCCTTCGAATTAACAATTCGTTCCCACGATATAACAATTTGATCCCATGAATTAACAATTCGTTCCCGTGGTAACGAATTGTTATTTCGTGGGAACGAATTGTTAAATTGAGGGAACGAATTGTCAATTCGTGGGAACGAATTGTTAATTCGTGGGAACGAATTGTTAAATGGAGGGAACGAATTGTTAATTCGTGGGAACGAATTGTTAATTCATGGGAACGAAATGTTAAATTGAGGGAAATATTTCGTGGGAACGAATTATTATTTCTTGGGAACGAATTAATAAAAAAAAGAATTCTAAGTCTCCTGCGGGGCTCAGTTGTTTCCAATGCAATATCTATGGAGTTATTATCGCATATTCGCCGACAAGCGTGCTGGGTGAGTGGTGCACAAACAGTGCTGTCGGTGCGTGTATACGGCTTGACCGAACGCTGGTGCGATAATTAATTTCTCAGGGGGGGTTTTCAACTCCGACGGAATATCGAAATCGGCATTATGATCGCATGCCATAAACGTAATGTCTAAATTGTCGCTGTGTGATATATTGATTCCAATATTTATTTGACATATTGCTTAGATATTTGTATTAGCGCTTACAACGAGCACTTGGAGTATGACATGTGCGGACAATCTGCCGGTCTGTGGAAGCACGCGGGCCTGCAGGATGGCCGAATGTCTCCCGGGGGTCACGGCGGGGTCCCGGGGTAGTTCACGCCGTTATAAACTGTGGCTACACCTGACAGTTGCTCTCATGGATGACAATAGTCAGACACGGCGTCTGTGGCTTCCTTGCTTTTTAGCTGATTAAGGAATACGAAATGTATTGTGTTCTAGTCACGGCGACTTGAAGTGAAGTTGACGTTTTCTTGTTACTGGAGCGGCACAGCAAATTAGTTTAATATGGCCTGAGACAACTAGAACAAACGCGGCACTTAACCGAAATAACTGCTTAATATCAGAACATGACTCGCATATCGCGATATGCTTTTTATTAGATTGTATTTCCAATGTTAAACAAGCATGATTACACGAAGATAATCCAAGTACGTCCAGATAATAATAGAATCGTTCAAGACGTGCTCATGCTATTGCAGATAACTGAAGCTAAACCCACGTGAACGAATGTGGCAACATCTGTCACTCACTCCATCAGTTTCTGCTCACACCCATCAACTAATACAAGCGTACTTGTATATAGTGTATTTAAGAAATAAAATATGGTCTGTTGCGTTTACTGTAGTATGAATAACATTTGGTCTGTTTAAAGTGCGTGGAGTTCGAATGACTCCTGGCAAACTTTAAACAGACCAAATGTTGTTCATAGTACAGCAAACGCAAATGCCCATCGTTTTATTACTTATATTTACATTGCATTTTCGGATAGTTTCAAAAACGTAAATAACCAAATACGACGTTAAAATTAGGAATCTTATTGCTTTACGTCATTTTGTTGCCGGATTTTGACGAATCAACAACGTCGCGCGACACCACGTGCGGCTAATGTAATGTAATGTACTGGATATAACTTTGAACGCAATACGTTGAATGGGTTTTTTCCATTATGAATGTAAGGACAGTGTAAATATATCTAAATTAAGTTATATATCATTTTTCGGAATGAATACAATTGGTATCAGTTTCTCCATTGACAAACTGTGTGTATATTTTTAATATTTGCAAAATTATCAGCTTAGAACCATTTATATGTTTAGCAAATAATATGAGCACGCACACCACTCACTGAGCATATGCACATATATTACTAGCATCCTAACCCGAATGTTCTGTCTGTAACGCAGGGCGACTTGCATTACAGACAGGACATTCGGGTTAAACATTTTCAAACTTTTTATTTCAGCAATTCACTGATACCGCCTGATAGTCTTCTACTGTTCGATGACCGAATCGTTGATGTTTCTTTGATTGAATGGCGAACTGCGAAAACGTTTAGTTTTGTTTTCAATGACGCCATTATGAGGACCCGTGTCACTAAACTTCGTAAGACTAAATATTCGTAACTGCAAATTTAGGATCGTCAGGAAATTTCAATTGATGGTTTTTATATTTATTGAGCATAGTATGCATATGCAGCCTATGATCAATAAATGTAAATCCAATAATTGTTTACAAGAAAACTGTGTCAATGTGAAATTTACAGACTATCATAAGTTTGCAGTTACGAACATTATATCATACGAAGTTTAGAGAAACGGCCCAAAGTTCTAGATGTAGATCATATATACATTGACACTAATTCCAACACAGACATTTTAGTGAAACGGCCCCCTGGTCTGCGTCAACCAATTTTATATTCCCGTCCAGTGTGAATGTGTTCGGACAGCTGCCATCGGTTTTACCGCGTTTCTGCTATTTTTGGTGCGACCTGTCATCGGAATGGACATTGGCCGGTGTTAATGGGGCGCTCTAGTCCTGGGGAGACTTACGTCACGGGACGGCACAAATAGCCCCGCGAGTCCAGTCTTGTTTACTTGTGTCTAATTCTAGCATTAAGGCAAATGAAGCAGGTAATCGTATTGGTTGTGTCGCGACAATTGACGAGGCAGCCATGTCATCTGGCCGACCAGGGGCCCGTTTCACTAACAAATCTTAGTTTGTTCATAAGTTCGAACTTAAGTTATAACTTATGACAAAAGTTATGACCGACTTAAGTCATTGCTTATTTGGTTTCACAACACAAACTTAAGACGGTCATAACAAGTCCGTCATAAGTTACAACTTAGTTATTGTTTACAGCTTTGGTATGTGCCGCGCGGGTTCGAATCCCGCTCGGGGCTTATATTTTTATGATGACTTTACTTTCCCTTTATGTGTTTTGACATCTAAAACAACGGATTTGCAAGCCTAATGTTGAATATTATTAATTTTTAAAAATAATCTCATGTAGAATATAAATTTTATCTCATTATTCCGACGCCATTGAATACATGTGGATATATTTATTGCCAACTAGTGAACCTTATACTGTAATATAAACTGGCATATGACATGAAACAGCAACAAAATAAGCAATTAACAATGTTTTTATTTTTACATTCCAATACAATTGTAGTTCGACATTTTTTAATTTTTTAAATTTTTACTTAGATTACTCATTAACTCAGAAATCACGTTTCAGAGTCAGCAGAACATCATGTACTGTCGATTATTAATGGTATGCCCGGTCAGATATGGATGTATCTGATACAACTACCGAATGACATATTATATTTATTTGAACTGGACACGGGTAATTTGTTGATTACATGTGAAAATGCATGCACTGTGTGAGTCAGTGTCACACATATAGGATTGCCCCTGAACATGTTTACTAGATACATGGTATAGGACTGGATTAATGCGCACGTGCGTTCAGCGGACGGGTCTGATATTTTTGTTAAATGCGTCAGGACTGTTTCTCCATCTAGTCTGAAAACCAGGTACCTCCTTATCAGAAACGAAACACAGGCTAACACTGTCCGCAAAAGTTATACTCCACTTTCTAGAACCACTTGATTTGCTAATGTTGTATACTCTCCAGTAACCGCCAGGGTACTACCAGTTGCGTAAAATCGCAATGCAGTCAACACTTGCAATGACACTGACAGACTGTGTGATCTCAGGGTTGACCGTATAATGTCAGCATGTGCAATGTTGCATACTTGTAGAAAAAAAATCACGAGACAGCCTGCATTTCGATATTTGGTCCTCGTTATCCATGAAGTCTAGGGGATTTGGTTCGGTTCTCTAAAGACTCGTTCCCATAGTAAATTGCGCGCCTGGATTATAGCAACTGCAGCTGCCATCGTTTGTATGTTCTGTAAAGAAAGAACAAACAACAGACGGATAGTCAATCAGACTGATGGACGGACGGACGTTCATACATGACACACCATTATGTTGTATATTCATCGTTTTTAAAGAAAAGAATGACCGCTTAAGACACAATAGGCTTCGGTTACGGAATATGTTGCATTGTTTTCGTTTGTCATAGGCGACACCTCCAACCACCTAAGATCCCAAACATGTGCCGGGCCGGGAGGGCCGGGCCGGGCCGGGCCGGGCGGGCAGGGCGGGCGGGCGGGCAGGGGGGCAGGGCAGGGCGGGAGGGCAGGGCAGGGCAGGGCAGGGCAGGGCAGGGCAGGGCAGGGCAGGGCAGGGCAGGGCAGGGCAGGGCAGGGCAGGGCAGGGCAGGGCAGGGCAGGGCAGGGAGGGCAGGGCAGGGCAGGGCAGGGCAGGGCAGGGCAGGGCAGGGCAGGGAGGGCAGGGACAGGGCAGGGCGGGCAGGGCAGGGCAGACCAACACCTTCCTACACCGACCGACACAAACCGACACCGAGAGACCGACAGACACCGACCGACCAACTGACACCGACACCGACCGACACCGACCGACACCGACCGACACCGACCGACACCGACACCGACCGACACCGACCGACACCGACCGACACCGACCGACACCGACCGACACCGACCGACACCGATTGACACTGACCGACACCGACCGACACCGATTGACACTGACCGACACCGATTGACACCGATAGACACTGATAGACATCGACCGACACCAACCGACACTGACTGACACCGATCGAGACCGATCGAGACCGACCGACCGACCGACCGACACCGACCGACACCGACCGACACCGACTGACCACCGACACCGACCTGACACCGACACCACCGACCGACACCACCACCGACCGACACCGACCGACCACCAGATTGACACTGCCGACCGACCGACACCGATTGACACTGACCGCCACGTTGACACCGATGACACTGATGACACTACCGACACCAACCGACACTGACTGACACCGATCGAGACCGATCGAGACCGACCGACCAACGACCACCGACCGACCGACCGACCGACCGACCGACCGAGACCGACCGACCGACCGACCGACCGACCGACCGACCGACCGACCGACCGACCGACCGACCGACCGCGACCGACACCTACACCGACCGACCGACACCAACCGACCGACACCGACCGACACCGACCAACCCGTACCGACCGACCGACTGACTGACCGACTGACACCGACCAACACCGACTGACACCGACTTACACCGACTTACACTGACCGTGACGACGATGACACCGACCGTGCGAGCAATGACGACACCGACATACCGACATACGAGCACTGACCAACACCGACACCAACCACCGACATACCGACACGGACCGACACCGGACCGACACACGACCGACCGGACGACCCGACCGACGACCGACCGAACGACGACGACCGACACAACCGATGACACCGACTGACACCGACCGACGACCGACACCGACTGGACGACTGACACCGACCGACTGACACCGACCGTGCAAAACCAACTGACTGACACCGACATACCGACACCAACCGACCGACACCGACCGACACCAACCGACACCGACCGAGACCGACCGACCGACCGACCGACCGACACAGACCGACACCGACTGACACCGACCAACACCGACTGACACCGACCGACCGACACACCGACTGACACCGACCGTGCGAAACCAACTGACCGACACCGACATACCGACATACCGACATAACGACACCGACCGACCGACCGACCGACCGACCGACCGACCGACCGACCGACCGACCGTCCGACCGACCGACCGACCGACCGACCGACCGACACTGATAAACATACACCGACGGACACCGACTGACCGACACCAACCCACAGACTGACACCGACCGACCAACACCGACTGACTGACACCGACCATGTGAAACCAACAGACCGACACTGACCGACCGACCGACACTGACCGACCGACCGACCGACCGACACCGACTGATCGACCAACACTGACCGACACCAACCGACACCGACCGACTGACAGACCGACAGACACCGACTGACACTGACCAACTGACACCGACCAACTGACTGACACCAACCGACATACAGACATACATGAACAGCATACAGACGGTTCGTTACGAGCCGGCTCATCTGGATCTACAGTGGTTGTAAATGTTGTCGATAACTGGGCATAACGAATACTGGTAACGACATGACCTACATCACAAATAGCAATACACGGGTAACTAGCACAGGTGTGGCTATCTATATGTAAGCATATATGGTTTACATGGCAGATACTTGCTAAAATAGTACGTATGAAGTGAACATTTACCTGCTGTCAGTGAATTGTTTTCTCCACCTCGGCTCACATGGGGGCATCCATCTTTGTTTATTTCATAAGTTCCGACTTAAATATTTAAGTTATAACTTAAGACTGCTAGCTACCTGTCTTAGTTTTCCATCGTAAATTTCGATTGTCGTTCTTGCTAAGATGTTTTGTGAAACGGACTAAGCACGTACTCCGGACTTAAGTTATAACTTATGACAAAAGTACTTGCTTAGTTCGTTAGTGAAACGGGCCCCAGGACTGTAATACATCAGCTGGCCGCACATATGAGACACGCCATGTGATGTTGTACCTTCTGACATTTTTTTCTTATATTTAAGGGTGGGAATGGACTCGAAGACCTTCCATACCCATACATCTGCGTAATTTCATTAAATACGTTTACAAAATTTACAATATTATTCATTATTCATAAATAAAGACAAAATTTGACAACATTTTCAGAGTACATATGTACATATTTTCCGTAAATTTTTACACCATTTATGGAAAATATTGTAAATTTTGTAAACGTATTTAATGGAATTACACAGATGTCCGGAAGGTACAAAGTCACATGACGTGTCTCAATTATGTGGCTGTGGCTGGGATTTGTTTACGGGATATGTGACCAATGTAGCTTCTCCCAAAACCCATAAGCCCCATTTCTCCAATCGCAACTACATATGACTGGTCTGTTCTGAGATTGTGATACAGACAATAACGGAGCCAATACAATATACATAATATTGAGGAACTTAAAATCTGCACCGCGTTGAAACGAAAATTAAGATATAAATTTAAGCCTCGTTCCGTCGTTTACCTCGAAGGACAGACAAACTGAGAAATCGACATTTTCCTACCTCGAATAGAGCGATTTTCTTGCAAATTCGGCGTGTACCTCATGCAAAATGTCACGTGGGATAGCCACCTTGACAGAGATCTTTATTTTCGTCACTACGCGACGTATAACTAAAATGACGAAATGTCTGTAGTGGACCACCTTTTTTGGAACAATGTGTTGCTACCTATGCCAGTTTTTCCTCGAGATTATAGATTTTGAGTCTCATTTGTATCGTCTTTCCAGAAAATGTATGTTTAATTATATTATGCAAGCTGATGTCCGACAACGAGACTCGGTTACATATGTCCGGTAGGTCGCTAATTATGAGTCTGTAAATTTCTCATTAACATTGTTTTCTTGTAAACAACTATTGGATTTACATTTATTGAGCATAGGCTGCATATGCAGCCTATGCTCAATAAATGTAAATCCAATAATTTACAGACTATCATAATTTTGCACTTAAGAACATTTCAGTCGTAGGAAGTTTAGTAAAACGGCCCCCGCTGGTGTTTTCTATATATTACTAAATAATTGTAAAGGCACGCATGATTGCAAATAATGTACCGAATAGCAACTATCGTTAATGATACCCAACAGTATTACCAAAGTCATCCAATGGACCATTAATGCGGCAAACCCAATTTCTTACGCTTTCACATTTTTTTAAATAATTATTTGTATTTATACATTTGCAAGTCTGTTACGTTTGAGCCCAATCGTTTAAGCAAATATCTGACGGACCGCTGATGAGTTTTGTCATATTCTGTGCGGCAACGTTAGCAGAATGCAGAGCTAATAGAATAGTGTCGTTAAAGCTTGAATTATTGCCGAAATCCGTCTTTATATGTGCTCACAGATGAGAAATGTCTAATAATGGCCACGATTGCCCGTCGTCTGCACCATAACATATAAAATCAAAATGTTTTCTCCCATCAGAGTTGTCAGAGGCCTTTGTCCGGGGCAATCGCCGCCATAATAACGCAGACGGACCGTAAAAGGGGTTAGAACCTCACACATACTTCATCATTTTAAATGGCTCGGTTGGTGTGCTTTTCACAATAAATATCCCGGTTTAATCAAGATGGTCGTTTTGTGCGAGGGATGGAATCTATTTGCGGATTAAAATGAAGCCAATAGACATACTCTCTGTGTTGCTCTGTCGCTTTGAAACTTGACTTATTCGACCGTAGAACTTGTATTACACAACTCCGGCAATTCCGCGTTCACAGCACAAGAGAGTTGAAATCCTACCCAGCCACCACGACGGAAAACGCGAATTATGGATATCCATAAATACCGAATAAATAGTAAACGGCGCCCCATATGTGTTACTGTCGGACAATCAATTAGGTTAGACACCTCCAAATAGTTTTACTAATAAGTTAACCGAATGACATCCAATAAGGCCAGTCTCTACTTTCAATATTCGTATGGATGCTGTGGGACCCACTTGTACATGACATGCAGCCAGTCTGTACTGGTTCTGCATGAACTAAACAATAGGTTCACTTACTCCTAAGAAAGAAAATCCAACCTTGTCATATTCTCTAATATTGTTTACATTTTTTGGCCACGGAAACTCTGTTTACATCTCGTGACCAACAGGTTCAGTATTTTCTTTTAATGCTACAAATATGCTGAAAACTGGTGTTAAAAGCACCCCAAAATGTTACTCAAGTGAAACTGGGTAGTAATGGATCAGGATTTGCAAGCAAACGGTGTCTGTGACCTCAAAACACCCGCACTATTTTTGTATACCGGACTCTTTTTGGTATCCTCTAACCATAAGCTAAGTCCTGACAAACTTGGTCCAGTGGAAGTTTGACCATTCCAGTCTATATTTGGGTCACAGATGTATGGATGGAAAATATAATGTCCACAGAGTGGGTTCAATCCTAGGGTTTATTTCGTAGATATTTGATTATCTCTGAATGCATTTATATATGTTTGTGTAATAATGATATAATGGTGTATGTAAATAAATATTATAAGTATGCACTGGCGATCTCGGTGAAGTATCACAGGACTGGAGACAAACATATACCGATACTTATCACATGACATGTGTGGACAAATGAAATGCATACACGCAATACACGCAATAAAATGGATGACAAGAACAATACGTAACGATCCACGTGACATAAACTGCACGTAAGGTGTTATGTCTTAGATGTAATAGGGGCGCATGTTGAATTAAATAACATATAGCTACAGGTAAAATATCTGGCCATGTGACATTTAGTTAGTACATATGTGAAGCTTTATAATGGTAGCATATATACGTATGAACGGAAACGTACATATGTCGTTGTCATGTACGAGCCATATAGTATACGCCTACCCACGTACATACCAGCACTAAAAACAACGTCGTGTGGAATAACGTCAGCACCAGGGGTTCGTTTCGCTAAACTTAATTGTGTACGATTAAAATGTTCGTAAGTGCAAAATGATGATATTCTGTACATTTCACATTAACATTGTTTAATTTTATTGGATTTACATTGATTGAGCATATGCAGCCTATGCTCAATAAATGTAAATCCATCAATTGAAATTTCCAGACTATCCTAAATTTGCACTTCCGAATATTTCAGTCGTACGAAGTTTAGTGATAAGGGCCCCAGTACTCGGGTGATCTTACACTGAAGCCTTGAACTTGTCTCTCTATTTAATATAAATGCATATATATCCGGAAACTTGGCATTAAAATGATAAAAAAACAGCCGAAGGAATTACGTGGCCGTGACGTGAAAGGTTCGTGACGTCGATAACTGCATTGTCTGACACGCGTATCTTATAAATAACACTTATACATGTCAATTGACTAGGCAAATTCATGTTTGCCATAAAACCATCCGTGGACAGAGACAACAATGTACATAGTTACAATGATGATGTATTTACAAATAATGATATGCACAAACAATGAATGATAATGTCAGTACGGACAACGTCCTCTGGATGAAGCACCCAGATACAATCGCACAACCAAGGCACCGTCGCGATTCTGGAACATGTAGGTATAGTTCAACATTATGCATCATGTTCAAGATCCGATTTTAGAGTTTCCGTTAATCAACTCCGGTTTCCGCCATGATGACAGTGACGTTCTTGTGACGTCGTAAAGTTACTTGGAACTAGAATATATATTACGGACTACTTCGGCGGATGGGGCCAATATCACATGGGTGGACGTCCTTCGAGATTCATATCGTCCTTGGACGGAATGACGTCACCGGATTGATTAATGCCCCGCTCGATACGCCCTTGGTCCACGCGGAGCAGAGTCCCCGCTGGTACACGGTGTCGTGTTGGCTGGCTAACTGCCTGGCTGGCGTTCTGGCTGGTACTACAAAACACCAACGGTGTTGTTACCAGAATGTAACGTGTTATAGTCTCAATAATAGTCACAGTAGTGCACATGAAATCATTATTATGATTGCATGGCAATACTAAACAACCTCGTAAATTACAATGATGAATCATGATAAATTGTAATGTACACAAAGATATTTTCACTAGTTGGAAGAAGGGGGCTAATGGAATTCATATGTCGGAGAATGCGATGTAACACATTAATAAACAGCCACTATATATAGTGTACAAAACAATATATATTCACAGCCATACATGTGAATATCGACGTCATTCACATTTATTTACCATTAGTAAACAAACATTTAATTGCGACTGGCCTTACCCTGATCACACTGCTCGTGGCCAACTGCGCTAACTTAATAAAGAGCAACTGTGCCAAGTATTTTCCTGTGCAGACTCACAGTATTACATTAATAATGATAAACACTGTAGACTCTAATCAGACTGTAGGATTCCACAGGCTGACCCAAAGCATCAGTGATTGAAATCAATTATACTTCACATCATGTCCTTATTGCAGCTTACTGACGTATAAATCAGTGCATTTAGAGCAGAACTGTCTGATCTGGTCTATCCTGGTCGCACTAGCATTTACAATATTTACAATACAATATGAACGTACATGACTTAATTAAATGAATGTACAGACGACTGGGTTTGGAGTTTACATGTGCCCACCATAGAGTAAATGAAAGTCTTCCAGAAAATTCACGTTACAATTGTTACATGTTAAAATTGGCAATATTATCATGTATTGTACAGGGCGCAGAACTGATATTGGACTGAATCGTAATATAAAATGCATAGCTAATTTTAGTAAACATTTCAATCGTGTTCGCCCTTCGTTTACAAATAGAATAAATAGCTACTGCAATTAGTCGGAGTGACATGCAAAAAAAACACATGAGAATAATATGCCATTACAATACTCACGGAATGCTCCCACACGCGAAACCTGTAATCGTTATCATGTATACGTAAACACGAATTATTAATGATTTAGTTCGATTTGATTAAGGGAGATAATCTACATCAGCGGATACATGCCATACGGCTTTTATTGACCAAGCATTTGGTCGAAATGGGTCCAAATAACTCAGGTAAATGAAATAGGGCAGTATTGTCGAGGATACGATAACAATGCGGAGAATTGCCTTTCTTGGCAGGATTCAGACTTAAATGGCAGCATTAGAAAGGAACTAATAAACATATGTACTTACCAGTTCCCAGTGAAGGCTTGCGACCCAATGTGTTCGCAAGAATGTGTGTATGTCCGACTGCTAGAATAAAGTTGTGATAGTATATATGCAACTCTAGCGCACAATTTTCCTACCATAGTCCGCATGTCAATATAAAATATCTGTGCCTACATTTTGCTTACAATTTTGCGTAAGTGGACTAATGTTCTAACAGTCAGTCTAGCTCATGAGATATCCGGTGAATTAATCTGAAATAATTCAGTCATAAGTAGATATGACCTACTCGGTATTTAGTCTAGCATCCAAGTCTGCATAAACAGTGTAAATCACCCAGATATAACCGGTGCAAAATCCAATACTGGTGGTCCGTGCACGGTTTCGGATATAGCGCTATTCTCTCCAGCGGTGTATTCCACGGGAGCGATATTTCACACACGAAGACCTATATTCGATAGTCGGTACTAGATTATTCGATTATTGTGCTCTATACTAGTATTGTATGACCCGTGTTGCAAATAATGGATGATAAAGAAGATAGTCGGCTTCAATTCGTGACACTTACATCACGTGACCAATAGGTTCGGTGTTTTCTTTTAAATGCTACAGATATGCTGAACACTGGAGTTAACAACCCCAGCATGTTTCGCGAATGGAATTGGGCAGTACTGGATCAGGATTTGCAAGTAAATAGAGGATATTCATATTTTTGCAAATATGGACATTTCACACCTTGGCTATGACCTCAAAACAACGGGACTATTTTTATACCGGACTACTTTTTCATACCGATTTGACGTTTTTTGCACCATTTGGTGATGTCTAGCCTGAAACTAGCAGCATGTAACGTCTCCAACGTCTCTTTGGATACTGTATTGGTTTCTGATATGTAACAGAATCCAACAGAGCACACATACTTGTAACAAGTGAAGTCATACTGAGCATTGTATTGCGAGATTTCGCGTACCTTCATATATGACTGTCACTAGAGAAATGGGGTTTATGGGAATTGTGACTAGTGCAGCTCCTGATCAAATCATTAGCACACTCATGTAGCCTGAAACTATATATATTGCTTGTTATAAGTATGATGATGTTTCATTGATGTAATGGCGCCCAGCGCAGATCCTGATTAGATTGCGCCAATGCGCAGGCTGATCTGGATCTACACTGGTCGCAAAAGCTATACGCCCCACTTCCTCATTTACACCCATATATAACGTATGCATACGTCCATGAATACAGAGCAGACCGTGGCCAAGGGGTAACACCGTCGGTCTTCCACGGTGACGACCCGGTTCGATTCAGGGTTCAGTTCCAGGGCCTTAGTATTTCTGAGATACATTGTATTTCATGCGTTACTAGTCCGTTCGGATGGGGACTTTAAAAAAGCCGGCCCCGTGTATCAGATTTGAAAGAGAGTCTGTGCATGTTAAAGAACCAGAGGGGACTATTATAGTAAGATCTGGGCCCCTGGGTCCGGTTTACTCTGTATCCACCTCTTTCCTTTATCCCCTTCTTGGGAGACGACATGCAGTTTACAGGCGTTGGGAAGGTGGTGGATACAGGAGACCCTATACTTCCAGTACAATTGCCGAGAGGCTATGGCGGTGTAGAGATGCCATGGAAGAAGGATATCGCTCATTTAGTGACTGTTATCCCAGACGGGGCAAACAGGATACAATGTGTGGATGTGAGAGGCGAAGTTCCAATATTGCTGGTGTCTGTATATCTGCCGTGCAGAGGAGTACAAGACAATTATGATGAATTATGTGATTGTCTAGACCAACTTCATGAGATAATACTAAAGTACAGTGAAACTCATATGATTACGATAGGTGGGGCGGACTTCAATGCGGACTTAGTTAATAAGAAGCAGTCACGTAGAACCGACGCGCTACTGAACTTTATGGATGAAAACCTACTAATGACCACTACCACCCCGAAGACATACACTGGTCCGGATGGAGTGGATGTATCGACAATAGACTATATCATGTATAGGAAAACACTTGCCGGCAGAGTGCTCACAGTAGATAGAATTGATGAACTCCATTCAAATGTCTCTGATCACTACCCTGTAAAATCTTGTTTGATTTACAAGTTTCAGTCAGCTGTTCCGAAGAAGACAGAATGCTAATTAAAGCCTTCAAAAATTAAGTGGGAGAAATTAGATAATGACCTTTATGTCGCACTGGTAAACGACGGAATTGATAAGGTGAACACAGACAAAGACTCACTTGGAGCATTAGATAATGCTATTTTAACATTGAACAATATATTATCCGAAAGTGCACAATGCGCCACTCAAACGAGCCAAGAAAGCAACATTAAAGGTATGGTCAACGGATATAGGAATAGCAATAAACAATAAAAAGGAAGCATTTTATGCATGGAAATATGCAGGGAGACCTACGGACAAATCGCTCAGATTAGTGGTAAATCAGAAGAACACTACTAACGAACTAAGACAATTATGTAGGTTAGAGTTCGCAAATTCCAAGAGGAAAGAACGACAAGAATTGTTAGACGCAAAGTCCCACGACATGGCCCTGTTTTACAAACTTATCAATAAGCAGCGAGGTAAACTTAAGAACTGTATCAATGAACTTCATGTCGATGGTCAGGTGCATAAAACTACAGATGCAATCATTGGCGGATGGCACGACCATTTTCAGCAGCTTGCAAGTACTAAACATTCGGATTCCCATGAATATAACAAGCTAGTCGTGGAGGAAATGCGAGAACTTACGGGTATAAACAATATACTCAAAAATCAATTTCGACGGGTAGACATTCAGCAAGTACGTAGAGCAATACAATCACTAAATACGGGAAAGGAAATGGACATATACGGAGTATCAGCGGAGCATTTCAAATTTGGTGGTGAACAGCTAATGTATACATTGACGAACATTATTAATAACATTTTACAGTTTGGTGAAGTCACAGAATCAATGAAACTTGGTACACTGACACCCGTCTTCAAAAAGAAAGACAACCCTCTGTAAGCCAAGAATTATCGAGGTATAACAGTAACACCAACGCTATCAAAACTTCTTGAATCAGTACTACGGGAAATTATTCAGCCCGCGATCAGAAATACTCAAAACAGGCTACAGAGAGGGTTTACATCAAATGCGTCTCCCATGAACTGTTCATTACTCCTAGATGACGTTATCCGAGAATACAGAGACAGGAAGGAGCCAACCTATATCGCATTCCTGGGTGTAGTCTTACATGCCAGTCTAATGCGGAAACCGTTAGGAGTCGAAGGTAGTCCATGGGCTGTGATAAGCTCATTCCACGACGACGCTAAAACATCGGTGAAGTGGGATATGGACTAGCGTCACAGCCCTTTATATGCGAACAAGGCGTTCGTCAATGAGGTATCTTAAGCCCGGATGTATACAAAGTTTATATTAATGGACTATTAGATCGTCTAAACGAAATGCAGAATGGCGGGAAAATCGGAGAAAGTAACTGTGTTGCACCAACATGCGCTGACGATGTAGCGATTATATCTGATGATCCGGAAACGCTGCAGTCTCTAGTAAACATAGCAGTCGACTACAGTAAAACGTAGCGATATATACTCCAACCCACAAAAAGTGAAATACTAACAATAGATACAACGTCCAAGAAAAATAAAGTACCTAAGACCTATCCATGGAGGCTGGACGAAGAGGAAATTCCAGTAGTCGAGTCCACCATGCATATGGGAATACTACAGTAAAACGTAGCGATATATACTCCAACCCACAAAAAGTGAAATACTAACAATAGATACAACGTCCAAGAAAAATAAAGTACCTAAGACCTATCCATGGATGCTGGACGAAGAGGAAATTCCAGTAGTCGAGTCCACCATGCATATGGGAATACTACGATCGTCAGTAACAGAAAATACCGCAGTAGACGAGAATATTAAGAAGTCACGGCGAACCATATATAGCTTGATGGCATCCGGATTGCACGGTGCGAACGGATTGGATCCCGAAACGTATATACCTCTAATGCAGACCTACATCCTTCCGGTCCTAGTATATGGGATATATATATAAAAGGGCACTGACGTTGTACGGAAACATTTGCCGTCTCACAGAAGATTATCTAGAAAAACAATTAGCGAATAGACAAGTGAATGTTAAAAGCCTGTGCAGTAATAGCTGGTTCATACTGGTGAAAAAGATAATGTTGAAATATGAAATGATAGATCCTTTGGAGCTACTGAAGAAACCACCATCAAAACTACATTGGAAAAAGACTGTCAATAGTACAATAAATAACTTCTGGAAGAAAAGAATTACAGAAAATGCAGTACAATATTCCAGCTTGAAATACCTCAACGTAAATATATATGAACCTGGGAAGAGACACCCATATTGCTTCAAAACCGGCGTAGCCAGTGAACGAGAAATAACACGCATAAATACAAAGATGAAACTGGTGACGGGAACGTACATCATGCAAGTCAATCGAGCTGCGTTCAACCAGAACTCGCCAGACCCCAGATGTATCATGGGCAAAACAGAAGATGAAACGATCGAACATTTCCTGCTGGTATGCCCTGAACTCGGTGCTAGCAGACAACCAATACTTAACTGTGTGTTAAATGCGTGCTATGGCTTACAGCTTGACACGTCTAACCATAACACATTAACTCAACTAATACTGGACTGTATAGTGTTATTACAACCCGAAACCATAAACATCAGAGACATAGAATTCCACTCCAGACGATTGGTATTTGCACTTCATGCAGAACGATATAAAAAGTTTTCACTTGTACCACGTAAGAAACTGAGGGGAACACGCCGGCACACACCCGTATATACTCTCATCTAGTTTGTGTCAAGTCGCGTCTGAACCTTTATATATGGTGATGGGAACTTTTAGTGTGCCTAATAGACTTTGTGCCTTAACTACTACCGCTGTACAGTGTAAATAATACCCTGTTATACTCCGAAGAGATGTGCCATTTATGGCAGAAGATATACCAGAACAACAACATGCAAGGTCATCGAGCCAGTGCCGTCGTTAAATCCAAGCATTTACATTTTATCTCTGATTACATGAATACATACATAGTTTTTCCTATTAAGGACCGTACTCCGCTCTCGTTGTAACGCTGATTGATCGTCGGTCATTATTCGCATTTCATGATATTGTGTGTATTTGCTCTATAATTCACTTACCGCTGTGCATTGTGTTATCTATCTATCTCTTAATACTGCTGCACACCCTCGCGGGTAATTTCGAGCAGTTGCGCGCCTGTGTCCAATTAATAAAAATAGTAAGGTTTAAAAGAATAAGACAAGTGGAGTACTGTGATAGCATATTAAAATAAGTGTGAAAGTGGAGGGTAAAATCAGGTTAAAAACATCATTTCAGGATTTAAGGTTTGGGATGGGTGATGCGACTAACAGTAAGTTTGAATTTCTCCAAAGCTTGCGTCAGTGCAACATCATGTGGTAGTGAATTCCACTGTACTATAGCCAAAGGAAAGAATGAATATTTGTAATAGTTTGCTCCAGTATATATTTGTCGAAAGCTCACCGAGTGGCAGCACCGAGAGAGTCTAGTCTGATGTTGAATGTATGCTGGCATTGCCCTTAATTTGGTATGGCCACGAGACCATGGACCATTTTGTAAAAGAGACACAGGCGAGCATCCGACCTGCGCTGCTCCAGAGACCTCCATCCTAACCTGTCAAGCATCGTAGTGACACTGGAGTAGCTCGAATAGTCGCTCAGGACCCACCTGGCTGATCGCCTTTGAACCATTTCAAGTTGGTTGATGTTGTATTGTGTGTGGGGATCCCAAACGGCACTGGCATACTCAACTTGGGGACGGACAAGTGCTTTATAAACGTGTTCCCTGATTTTGGGACTGCTTGTCTTACTGTTCCTTTTCAGGAACCCCAGTGTGCGATTGGCATTGCCAGTAATTCGATTGGCATGTGTATTCCACGAGCAGTTGTTAGCAAGGTCAACGCCGAGATAGCGAGCACTGCTGACTGTCTGAAGCACTTTTCCGTGAAGTCTGTAAATGCTAGGGAAAGGGGTTCGAGCCTTTGTGACCTGTATGACCTGGCACTTCGAGGGATTAAAACTCATATCCCATCGAGTTGACCAGTCTTCCATAGTGGTTAGGTCGGCTTACAGTGTCATATTGTCTGTAGTTTTGTCATTTCGGGTCAAATAGGCTGCTGTATCATCTGCAAAGAGCCGTACTTGTGAGATAATACTTTCTGGCAGATCGTGTACACCAAAAATAGTATGGGACCTAGGACAGAACCCTGAGGTACGCCCGAGGTGACTGGTATGGTGTCTGCTATCTCGCCTTCTAGTACAACTGTCTGCTGTCGTCCACTCAGAAATGCTCGTATCCATGCAAGTGTATATCCTCGAATACCATACTTGTGTAGTCTGTAGAGCAACTTCTCGTGGGACACCATGTCAAAAGCCTTGCTAAAGCACTAGATCTGTTTGCTTACCTATGCTGGTATTTTTGGCTAGACCTTCTACTAACATGGCTAGCTGGGTCTCACAAGATCTACGCTCTCTGAAGCCGTGCTGTAGGTCGTACATCAGGCCATTTGAATCCATATATCTGACCACATTGGAAGCAACCACATGCTCCAGGACCTTACACAAAATACAGGTAAGTGATATTGGGCGGTAGTTCGCTGCTGTTGACTTATCACCTTTCTTGTACAATGGTGCAACATTTGCGGACGTCCAGTCCGTCGGTACTTGTCCTGTTGTAATTGATAAGGTGTGTATTACCTTAAGGACTGGTGCAATCTGTACACGTAGCTCTCGAAGTACAAGTGGTTTAATTGTGTCCGGTCCTGCCGCCTTTGTTGGGTTGAGTCCTTTTAGTAGTTTCAGTATACCGTTGGTAGATAGAATGATGTCCGGCATGACCGAGTTAATGTTTACATACGTTGAGGGTGATTTTGTGGCGTCTATGTTGGAGTTGTCTATATGGTTCTGTATACTTACCTGGCATAGTTGTGACAGGCTGAGGGGTGACTTAGGAGTGAAAACAGACTGAAATTGAGAATTTAGAATATTTGTCTTTGCGGTTGTGTCAGTTACCAGTTTGTCATCTGATTTGAGTGGGGCGATGCCTTGATTATCCTGTCTTGAGTTTTTGAGGAATGAGAAGAGCTTTTTGGTATTTACCTGTGTATGGTCATCGCTGTTTTCACCAATGATGTCCTCGAGATATTGATTATATGCAGTCTTGATATTTTGACGAACAAGGTGTCTGCTAGTAAGATACTTATATCAATCTGATTGGCTTCCTGTCTTTTTGTGCCGGCTGTAGAGCTTGTTCCGTTTACGTATAGTACGTCTGATATTTTGTGATATCCAGGGGAGTGAAGACTTACATTTAATCATCTTTGTAGGGACACATTGTTGTATTTGTCTCTCCAGTTCTTGGGTGAATTCATCCCATAGTCTCTGCACTGACTTACCTTCACAGTTTTCAAAAAAACAACTAATTTTGAAGGATTCCATTTTACTCTTTAGTAGCTCCCAGTTGCCTTTCCTGTAAATGTGAACCTTACGGGGCTTCGATTGCAACAGACGGGGTTTCAAGTTTACTTCCACACAGACTATAATAGAGTGGTCACTAACTCCGGGAGTTGTATAGACTTTTTCTATGAGGGTCTCGTTAGTAGTTAGGAATAAGTCTAGTATAGTATTGAATCTTGTAGGTTCGTTAACGGTCTGGTAGAGTCCATACTCATGCACAATGTCAATAGAGGTCTGATAAATATTAATATATTGACAATTTTGGTTGATAGATGGGATATGCCATTATCCCACGAGAATTTAGGAAAGTTTAGATCCCCAATAAGCCAAATGGACCCCTTTTCTTTCTTTACCAGGTCGAGGGATTTCCTGAGCTCATCTAAACTAGCGTCATCTTGTTCATGAGGCCGATAATAGGCAGCTATATGTAGTGGTTGTGTACCCATAATCTCAAGTTTGATCCAAGTAATTTCACAGTTGGTGGTGAATTGGGGCTGGTGAGAACATATAAGTTGATCACTTGCAAGAATGAAAACTCCACCACTACGTGTCTTACCATGACCTCTGTCCTCCCTGTGTAGGGTATAGCCATCAGGTAGAAATTCACTACTCTTAATATCTGGGGCGAGCCAAGTTTCCGTGCCAATGAGTATGTTAGGTTTTTCAGTGTCTATTAGAGCTTGAATTCACCGACTTTGCTCACAATTGATCTGAAATTTACGTTAATGACTTTAATTTTGCGACCTTTATTCTTATATTTTGACTGAAATGTATTCTTTGTTTTGATGGGTGTAGAACTCAGAACGGGTTCCGGGTCAGAGTCATCCAGCACACTAAATCTGCTTGAAGAGGAAAGTGATGTGATGTCAAAATATCTGGAACTAAAGTTCGGTAATCAACAGTTCAGTCACTCCCACGCAAAGCTATCGTGATGTACATGTATTTTGTATGTATTCTTTGACATTCCTGAGCAAACTCCCATGTATTGCAACCGTCACACTGAATGCCATCACCAATGTTGTATTTCACTGCCTTATTGCAAGAGCCACATGGACATTTGGGTGGCCTGGTTGTCATTGGTTTGTGTTGTCATTGGTTCGCCTTGCAATTTGTGTGCGCTCGTTCACTGATTATGATCTTGCCCGTAGTTAGGAAATGCCTACTTTCGTATTTATAGGAGCATATGTTATAAAAAAATAATCTGGGTTCGAGATTTGCAATCAGTCAATTCGTTGTCATTGGTACGAAAAAACCTGACCTACGCGTACGAAATATCCAAACCGGGTACGAAATGATATGGGTACGAATTCTCTGATCATCACGATCAAGTCCGTACAATATGTCTGCGCCCATGAAATGAGCGTGATTTTTACTTCGCCAATTGATTTTGCATACTCTAACATTAAATAAATATGTCAAACAAAAGTGAAAAGCGAATAGAAGCAAAAAAGAGAAAAGCCGCTGCGTTCTTACAATTAGTCAAAGATGAGCAGGTATTTTAATAAAAAAATGGTGTGACACATTATATTTTTTGCCAATTGTCGTTATGACCAGTGGTCGTGCAGCCATTCATATTGCAATTGTTGTGAGTTTTTTGACAGACTTGAAACATTGTATTTTCTTTGATGTAAGGTGTTTTTCCCTGACTACATAGTACGAGCACGGTACCTGTATATAGCCGGAGGTATTCAGGAACATCTTGAATCCTTTGGGTTACGGCGGTAGGGTCAGAATGGCTCGCACGGAGAACGGATAAATGGGCACTGGTTACGCAGCGGGGATAATTATCTGGACCAGGACCCTGAAACAATATGGGGCAGCATGTACACAAGTGCACAGTAGGAATAACATAGCTAAAACCTACCTAGAATTGTCCGTGTACATTCTCTGCTCGCTGTGTAGGGAAATTACAGTTTTGACCACGCCAGTAAATCAGCACAATGTAGGCGTGCATGTGGAAATGCTTGAGTAACCACGACTTGGATCAGCCAGGTGCGTATCTAGCCTGACAATCAGCGATCTGAAAGGGCAAATACACAACAGATGATTGAGTTTGATTTATGAAGGTGTGTTGTATCACGAAGCAGAAGAAAGTGGTGTAGTAATTGACAGACGCACAGGACTGGGTGATAGTTGTGGACGGTAACTACTGCTGTACCATCCGTAGCCCGGGCGCACGATTCACCCAAATCCTCCCCAAATCCTCATTTTCCCCCCAAATCCTCGTGTAATGAATAAATTATCCAATTAATATGTCTCGAAACCTTTTAATATCGTTCTTAAGAAGTTATTGAACCTGATTTGAATACGTTTTTATGGTAAAAAGAGTCTTATTTCGATGTTTTAAGGCTACGGACCAATCAAATGTTAGGGAATTGTGTAAATATTTTTGTGCTGGAATTATAACACAAATCATATAATTTGTTTGCTTCCATGTCAGATTGGCGCAAGTGGCAGCACCATGTCAACTGACCCACCAGATGAAGCCGGCAGCAAGAAGCCCAAAATGGCTGTGCCAGCACCTGCTGACAAGGGCAGTCAACTGCCCGACACGGTGCTCACTGAGTATACCAAGGAACTGAGACGGAGACAGAAGGCAGCCATGGTAGGCTGGTTACATTGTCAACACAACTTTTGAGGTGCAGTGGTAGTCAGTTTTTGTCGCGCCTGCTTTAGCAGAGGCGCGACTATAGTCGGCGCTTTTTCCGTCGTCGTCGTAATCCGGTTTTTTGTAAGGCAAATGCGTTAAAAAGTTATTGTTTTTTCACAATATCTCTTTAACCCCTTGCCACACTTTCATAATATTTCAAACCAATGTTTGTCATGGGATGATGCTTCATTACGCACATCCCCACATCCAAATTCTCAAGGTCAAGGTCATTTATTTACTTTTAATGTTCACCAGTTTTGTAACAGAAATGCGTTAAAGTTATTGTTTTTTCACAATATCTCTTTAACCCCTTGCCAGACTTTGATAATATTTCACATCAATGTTTGTCATGGGATGATGCTTCATTATGCACAACCCCACATCCAAATTCTCAAGGTCAAGGTAATTTATTGACTTAATGTTCACCGGTTTTGTAACAGAAATGCGTTAAACTTATTGTTTTTTCACAATATCTCTTTAACCCCTTGCCAGACTTTGATAATATTTCACATCAATGTTTGTCTAGGGATGATGCTTCATTACGCACACCCCCACATCCAAATTCTCAAGGTCAAGGTCATTTATTTACTCTTAATGATCACCAGTTTTGTAACAGAAATGCGTTAAAGTTATTATTTTTTCACAATATCTCTTTAACCCCTTGCCAGACTTTGATAATATTTCACATCAATGTTTGTCTACGGATGATGCTTCATTACGCACACCCACACATCCAAATTCTCAAGGTCAAGGTCATTTATTTACTTGTAATGTTCACGGTTAAATGCCTCGGCAGGCGCGATACCGCTTCCGTGGCGGAATTATTGTTATTATATCCCCCCGCAACGAGTTGGGGGGGGTATACTGGAGTCAGGTTGTCCGTGCGTCCGTAAACTTAACATCAGAGAAATATTGTTATAACTTCTATTTCCTTCATCTAAAATGCTTGATATTTCACACATGCATTCCTGTAAGGCTCTACTACCATGCTGTGCCAAATCCACGACCGTCCAACCCCCGCAGATCCCAAGGTCAAATACTTAGTCCGTAAACTTAACATCAGAGAAATATTGTTATAACTTCTATTTCCTTCATCTAAAATGCTTAATATTTCACACATGCATTCCTGTAAGGCTCTACTACCATGCTGTGCCAAATCCACGACCGTCCAACCCCCGCTGATCCCATGATCAAGGTCAAATACTAGTCTCTTTACAAAACTTAACATCAGAGAAATATTGTTATAACTTCTATTTCCTTCATCTAAAATGCTTAATATTTCACACATGCATTCCTGTAAGGCTCTACTATCATGCTGTGCCAAATCCACGACCGTCCAACCCCCGCTGATCCCATGGTCAAGGTCAAATACTTAGTCTCTTTACAAAACTAAACATCAGAGAAATATTGTTATAACTTCTATTTCCTTCATCTAAAATGCTTAATATTTCACACATGCATTCCTGTAAGGCTCTACTACCATGCTGTGCCAAATCCACGACCGTCCAACCCCCGCTGATCCCAAGGTCAAGGTCAAATACTTAGTCTCTTTACAAAACTTAACATCAGAGAAATATTGTTCTAACTTCTATTTCCTTCATCTAAAATGCTTAATATTTCACACATGCATTCCTGTAAGGCTCTACTACCATGCTGTGCCAAATCCACGACCGTCCAACCCCCACTGATCCCAATGTCAAGGTCAAATACTTAGTCTCTTTACAAAACTTAACATCAGAGAAATATTGTTATAACTTCTATTTCCTTCATCTAAAAGGCTTAATATTTCGCACATGCATTCCTGTAAGGCTCTACTACCATGCTGTGCCAAATCCACGACCGTCCAACCCCCGCTGATCCCAAGGTCAAGGTCAAATACTTAGTCTCTTTACAAAACTTAACAACAGAGAAATATTGTTCTAACTTCTATTTCCTTCATCTAAAATGCTTAATATTTCACACATGCATTCCTGTAAGGCTCTACTACCATGCTGTGCCAAATCCACGACCGTCCAACCCCCGCTGATCCCAATGTCAAGGTCAAATACTTAGTCTCTTTACAAAACTTAACATCAGAGAAATAATTTATAACTTCAATTTCCTTCATTGAAAATTCTTATTATTTCACTTGTGCATTCCTCTAAGGTTGAACTATCATGCTGTGACAAATCTACAACTTTCCAACCCCCGCTGATCCCAAGGTCAAGGTCACATACTTAGTCTCTTTACAAAACTTAACATCAGAGAAATATGTTATAACTTCTATTTCTTTCATTGAAAATTCTTAATATTTCATACGCTGTGACAAATCCCCGCTGATCTCGAGGTCAACGTCACATACTTACCGTATAACCTCGAATTAACGCCCCCCTCCTACTAAACGCCCCCCTCCAAATTAAAAAAAAAAAATTACCAAGGACCGCAAATTTCAAACACAAATAATCCTTAAATCCTTATTTGTGTTTGAAATTGGCGGTCCTTGGTAATTTATTTTTTTTAGTGGCTAATAAACGCCCCCTTTTTGTAAAATGTAACACCCCCGGGGGCGTTAATTCGAGGTTATACGGTAGTCTCTTTACAAAAATTAACATCAGAGAAATCGGTTATAACTTCTATTTCCTTGCTCGGATCTGCTTCACATTTCACACACTCATTGCTCCAATGGACCTCTACCACCCTGTGACAAATTCACGTTCATGCCGCTCCCGCTAATCCCAGAGTCAAGGTCACAAGCCCACACACTTGGAAATTTTTACATATTTTAGGGGTACCTGGGCCCACTCGGGGGGTATTCCGTAAGCCTCGCTTACTGACCAATCTAGTTCAACCAGATTGGACAATATCTAAACAGCATGGGCATGAAAGAGTGGTTTAATTATCTATAATTGTCTTGGGCAAGCTGTCGGTTTCATATGTTTTTAGTAACATCGTCCATTAGTAAATCGCACTAAGTCCATTTATAATTGTATTGCTTGAATGGGCTTTTAATATTGTGTTCAGCTGCATTTTCAAGCCCATTCAGTCAACGAATTGGTGCATGTGATAATAAAACAATGTGGAGAAGATTAGAGGAACTCCTGCGTTCAGTCCATGTATTTGACATTCAGTCCATGTATTTGCCATTACAGCAGAAGCCCAAGGTGTTCCTGACCCTAGACGAGCTCACCCTGACCCACCCGATGAACGAGGCCAGCGGCGAGGTGAAGCAGTTACCTCCCCTGTTCATAACAGACGTCCAACACTTGCTGCTACAAGCCATACAGGGCCAGCAGTCCAGCTACAGGCCCAGGTCACGGCTCAGGCTCAATACCAGGAAGTTTGATTGGTCGAGGCTGAGCTGCGCTCATCAAGCTGCCTGATATCGAGTACTAATGGGAAACGGGCGTAGGCAATTTTATAATCAGCCTCCCTTCCAATTGACTCCAGTCAAAATCATGAAGTTTGATTGGCCGAGGCTGAGCTGTGCTTAGACTCGGCCAATCAATCTGCCTGATATTGGGAAATATGCTCTGGTAATTTTATAGATATAATCTACTCCAGTCTCGTACTCAAAATTAGTAAGTTTTTATGGTTGATGCTGACCTGTGTGAAACTTTATACATGTAATCTGTCTGCCTCACTATCGGTATCTACTCCAGACTAAAATCATGAAGTTTGATTGCTCAGTCTCGGCCAATCAAACTATTGATATTGAGTACTGGTGGGTAAATGTCAAGAGTTGGCCTGGTGGTCTCCAGACTGGACAAATGGGTTCTCTCTCTACACTGGCTTCCTCCCACACACATACTGGACAAATGGGTTCTCTCTCTGCACTGGCTTCTTCCCACACACAGACTGGACAAATGGGTTCTCTCTCTACACTGGCTTCTTCCCACACACAGACTGGACAAATGGGTTCTCTCTCTACAGTGGCTTCTTCCCACACACAGACTGGACAAATGGGTTCTCTCTCTACACTGGCTTCCTCCCACACACATACTGGACAAATGGGTTCTCTCTCTACACTGGCTTCTTCCCACACACAGACTGGACAAATGGGTTCTCTCTCTACACTGGCTTCTTCCCACACACAGACTGGACAAATGGGTTTCTCTCTCTTCACACTGCTGGACAAATGGGTTCTCTTACACGGCTTCCTCCCACACATGACTGGACAAATGGGCTTCTCACTCTCTTACACTGGCAAATCACTCTTCACACACAGACTGGACAAATGGGTTCTCTCTCTACACTGGCTTCCTCCCACACACAGACTGGACAAATGGGTTCTCTCTCTACACTGGCTTCCTCCCACACTAAGGGCTCCAGATATGTTTTGTATCTAAAGAGTATTATACACCAATATTTCAAATTAAACACGTGTTTTACTTTTACAAATGTATTATTGATTTTCTACCTTATTAAATAGGGAACAAATGATAAAAAATAAAAAAAATCACTTCTTTGAGCTGCAAACTGCAAACACTGCTTTATGCAGCTCTAAGTAAATTTTCAACTTTATTACAGTATTTTCACTACTGAAATTGAAAATCAATGCGTATTTTCACATTGCTGTGAGTATTTTGTACTCCCACTTTTGATAAATCAATGTGAACTAAAATAAGTGTGTAAAATACGCCAATACGCACCTTATCTGGAGCTCTGCACACATTAAGGACATGCTCGACTTCTTTGTAATCTTGGCAAGATAAATCAAGTTTAGTCAGTTCGATTGATGGCTTGTGGCGTAAGGTTTAGACCATTTGAGTTTGTGGGTTCAAATGTCGCCTTTGGCATCCAAAAATACTTTCATAGTGTTTTCATCCCACTGGTCTTTCGGATGAGACTTGAAACTGATGTCCCGTCCCTAAATGACCTTAGCTGTTGCTGGGACATTACACCCATTTACTTTAACTTTTCACTTTACTATCAGATTGTTTAATTGGTCAATAAAATGTGCTCATGCAATTTTATAATTGTTATGAACTCCGACATGCTCATGCTTATGGAATTATGTGACTTGGTTCTTCATTGAACACACTTGCATTGTACATTTCTGTAAATTAGTCTAGTTGTGAAGCCATTAACTTAATTAATTTGCGTTGATACCACAATACTACCGTAACCATCTCGGTTAGACTGATGTTCATATTGCAACACGGAGCCTCTCTGGGTTGTAGATGGTGTCGTCTGCTGCGGGTGGGCAAGGTCTCCAAGGTCGTGGTTGTCGTGGCAGACGCCGTGAGTGCCGAGGACTTCCAGCGCTACTCGGAGAGCCTGCCGACACTGAAGTACAGCCAGGACATGGTACGTTACCACGGCACTCATAGTACAGCCAGGACATGGTACGTTACCACGGCACTCGTAGTACAGCCAGGGACATGGTACGTTACCAACGGCACTCGTTAGTACAGCCAGGACATGGTACGTTTACCACGGCACTCGTAGTACAGCCAGGACATGGTACGTTACCACGGCACTCGTAGTACAGCCAGGACATGGTACGTTACCACGGCACTCGTAGTACAGCCAGGACATGGTACGTTGCCACGGCACTCGTAGTACAGCCAGGACATGGTACGTTACCACGGCACTCGTAGTACAGCCAGGACATGGTACGTTACCACGGCTAGTCGATTTGTAGGTACCAGGCAGGACATGGTACAGTTACACGGCACTCGTAGTACAGCCAGGACATGGTAGTTACCACGGCACTCATAGTACAGCCAGGACATGGTAACGTTACCACTGCACTCGTAGTACAGCCAGGACATGGTACGTTACCACGGCACTCATAGTACGCAGGACATGGTACGTTACCACGGCACTCAGTCAGCCAGACATGGTACGTTACCGGCACGTAACAGCCAGGACATGGTACGTT
Source organism: Conchocele bisecta (assembly GCA_029237695.1). Lineage (NCBI taxonomy): Eukaryota > Metazoa > Mollusca > Bivalvia > Lucinida > Thyasiridae > Conchocele > Conchocele bisecta. The sequence goes on from CM055267.1 coordinate 8,427,729, forward strand.
GCCACGGCTCGTAGTACAGCCAGGACATGGTACGTTACCACGGCACTCGTAGTACACCAGGACATGGTACGTTACCACGGCACTGTAGTACAGCCAGGACATGGCTTACCACCGGCACTCGTAGTACAGCCAGGACATGGTACGTTACCACGGCACTCGTAGTACAGCCAGGACATGGTACGTTACCACGGCACTCATAGTACAGCCAGGACATGGTACATTGCCACGGCACTCGTAGTACAGCCAGGACATGGTACGTTACCACGGCACTCATAGTACAGCCAGGACATGGTACGTTGCCACGGCACTCGTAGTACAGTCAGGACATGGTACGTTGCCACGGCACTCGTAGTACAGCCAGGACATGGTACGTTGCCACGGCACTCGTAGTACAGCCAGGACATGGTACGTTGCCATGGCACTCGTAGTACAGTCAGGACATGGTACGTTGCCACGGCACTCGTAGTACAGCCAGGACATGGTACGTTGCCACGGCACTCGTAGGCTGCATAGTCTCTCCTCGTCCATTCCCAGTCCGCGATAATAATCAGAAACAATAAATTATTTATAAACTGAAATATCATTCATATCTTACTGATTAATCTTGCTTGAATCCATACAATCCGACCACAGATAAATTCTTGTCTTGTCTTTACAGGGATTCCGCAGGTGAAAATAAAAAAATTGTTTCTTTTCTTGGATTTGCTTCATTTTTCACACACGCATTGCTCCAAGGGTCCTCTACTGCGCAGAGCAAATACACATCCGTGCCGCCCCTTCTAAGCCCAGGGTCAAGGTGCATCTCGAAACATTAATGCTCGGACGCTCGGGTAAATGGCCTATATTTTCTGTTTCCTTGCTTGGATTTGCTTCATATTTCACACACGCATTGCTCCAAGGGTCCTCTACTGCGCTGTGGCAAATCCACATCCGTGCCGCCCCTTCTAAGCCCAGGGTCAAGGTCACATACTTTGTGCATCTCGAAACATTAACGCTCGGACGCTTGGGTAAATGGCCTATATTTTCTGTTTCCTTGCTTGGATTTGCTTCTTATTTCACACACGCATTGCTCCAAGGGTCCTCTACCTCCGCTAAGCCCAGGGTCAAGTCAAATACTTTGTACGCTCGAAACCTTAACATGGTAAATGGCTCATAAATTTTGTTTCCCTTATCAAGCATGTTATGTTTTCAAATGTGCCCTCGTTCCTTTGCTGCCACCAGGCGCGCTTCGTTGTCCTCTGACAACTCTTGTTTGTGTTATTTTCAAATATTTTCAAAATACTACCACCTTATAATTTCCAGTAGTGGAATCTTTGACTGATCAGGGGTTTTATGTGAATTCATATATGCAAGATCCAGAACGGAACTAATCGTGACGTGACGTCAATCCCAGAACGGGGGCCAATCTGAAAATGGCCCGAAAATACAGGGAAATTCCACTCGTGGGACATTTACAAGATACGACTGTGATTGAAACAGGAAAGGCATACTTTTAATTCACTCATTGCTAAACACTTCACGGTAGGTAATGTATGTTTGGCCTAAATGACAAGCCTGACGTCTTCACTAGTTGCCGCCATTTTTTTATCTGTACGCATACGGTCAGGGCGTGACGTTACATTTCTAACTTTGACGTCATTCAAGCTTGAAATCAAAACAGAACGTGCAGAATTGTCCCCCATGCTGGGATTTGGCCCCCGTTCTGGGGATGATCCCCGATTTGAGTATTGCATATATATTGAAAAAATTTACACTGGCGGTTTACACCTTGTTGCCATGATGTTTCATTGATCTATTGTACAGGTAAACCCCGTGATATGTGGTGTGTTTCAGTCTGTGGAGATGGTGTGCCCCCTGCAGTACAGCAGCTCCGTGAACGAGGAGCTGTTCAAAGTGCCCCTCAGTATGATGCAGATGAAGAAACTCAATTGTACGGTGCCAGAACCTCTTTCATTGAACACTCATAAAACCTCAGTGTGTTTAACTCTTTCACCCTTTAAGTAACGGGTACGGATTCTTTCATGTATACTTTTGAACTAATCCAATCATCAGAAAAGGATATATTTTTTTCAAAAGCCCGAACATATTCACAAATGGCTTGTTTCGGCTCATTTCGAGCCGGATCATCTGGATCTATGCTGTTTGCTGACATGTCTGTAAGTTGTTTACGACGGTCTGTAGACAACGATTTAGAGACATGGCATGTTAGCCGTGATTTCCTGCTCATTTTCAGTACAAAAGGATTTTAAAAAGGCGCTGCGGTCAAGCGGGCATAGGGAGTTGACGCCGGTGTCCGGAGAGAAGATCAGCCAGCCAGTGTGCACGAGTGACCAGGACAAGTTTGACCGCACGTGTCTGCTCCTGAACACGGCGCAGATGATGTACGAAGGCTACCCCATGCCCGTACACAGCAAGTCACGTAAGTTTGCTTGGACCTGTACTTCTCGAGTGCAAACTCCATGCTCAGTCTTGGCCAATGAAACCATTTGATTTTAATTTTAATATTGTTTTTCTTTGTTTGTTGTCAAACATATAGCCATTTACAAACAATATTAACGTGCATGTAACCTATAAAAACTTGCATACAAGCATATAATGTTGAAATTTAATATAGACCTGCATAATGTAGCTACCATCGCTTATATGTCTTAATGTTTTAAGTTATAAATTTTATAGTAAGAAATGCTTAGAAATGTTTAATAAGCATTGGCACTGAGCAAGGCTGGCGATTGGTTTGACATTTAGTTGTGTGACACTATAGTTGGCCCTACCACTTATCATATTTTATCATAGTTTACATTTGTGCAGTCTGATCAGAGCCTACACTGGTTGCCATTCCATTCCATCTCTGGAACATTGTTTATGCATGTAGCTAGCAGTATTGACCAATATCTGTGTGCATGAGTACACAGGATTTTCGCGATCTTCACTGGTTACTAATGTCCAAAAGTCTCTTCTCTCGACAGTTGGCTCATACACAATATGCTTCACTGGTTACTAATGTCAAAAGTCTGTACTTATGTTGGCAAGTCTCTGACAGTGGCTCACAATGCTTCACTGGTTTACTAATGTTAAAGCTCTTGCCTTGACATTGGCTCACACAATATGCTTCACTGGTTACTAATGTGCAGTCTCTATCTTCTCTCTCTCTTGTCTCGACAGTTGGCTCATACACAATAGCTTCACTGGTTCACTGTAACATGTCAAAGTCACTGGTTCTGTCAAAGCAGTTGGCTCATACACAAAATGCTTCACTGGTTACTCAAATGCTTGACAGTTCTCAGTTGGTTCTGAAACAGTTGCTCATACACAATATGCTTCACTGGTTACTAATGTGCTAAAGTCTCATTGCTTCTCGACAGTTTGCTTCATACACAAAATAGCTTCACTGGTTACATTATGCAAAGGTTCTCTGTTCTGACAGTGAAACTCTTACACAATATGCTTCACTGGTTACTAATCAAAGTCTCTTGTCTGACAGTTGGCTCATACACAATCTCACCTGGATGTGCAAAGTCTCTTCTCTGACAGTTGGCTATACACAATATGCTTCACTGGTTACTAATGTGCAAAGTCTCTTCTCCGCAGGTTTGAAACTCATTACCATATGCTTCACGTTACTAATGTGCAAAGTCTCTTGTCTCGACAGTTGACTCATACACAATAGCTTCACGGTTACTAAGTGCAAGTCTGTTACTTACTGTCACACTTGTACTGTGGTTCAAGTTCTCTCTTCTCTCGACAGTTTGACTCATACACAATATCTTCACTGGTTACTAATGTCAAATCTCTTGTCGGACAGTTGCTCACATATCTCACTGTTACTAATGTGCAAAGTCTCTTCTCTCGACAGTTGCTCATACACAATAGCTTCACGGTAACTATGTGGCAGTCTCTTGTCTGACAGTTGCTCATACACTATGCTTCACTGGTTACTAATGTGCAAAGTCTCTTCTCTCGACAGTTGACTCATACACAATATGCTTCACTGGTTACTAATGTGCAAAGTCTCTTGTCTCGACAGTTGGCTCATACACAATATGCTTCACTGGTTACTAATGTGCAAAGTCTCTTGTCTCGACAGTTGACTCATACACAATATGCTTCACTGGTTACTAATGTGCAAAGTCTCTTCTCTCGACAGTTGGCTCATACACAATATGCTTCACTGGTTACTAATGTGCAAAGTCTCTTCTCTCGACAGTTGACTCATACACAATATGCTTCACTGGTTACTAATGTGCAAAGTCTCTTGTATCGACAGTTGACTCATACACAATATGCTTCACTGGTTACTAATGTGCAAAGTCTCTTGTCTCGACAGTTGACTCATACACAATATGCTTCACTGGTTACTAATGTGCAAAGTCTCTTGTCTCGACAGTTGGCTCATACACAATATGCTTCACTGGTTACTAATGTGCAAAGTCTCTTGTTCTCCGGAAGTTTGGCTCATACACGATAATGCTTCACTTGTTTACTAAAGTGGCAAAGTCTCCTTCTTGTCTCGACAGTTACTCATACACAATATGCTTTCACTGGTTTACTAAGTGCACAGTCTCTTGTCTGACAGTCGGACAGTTGCATACACATAATGCTCACTGTACTAATCAGTCTCTTCTCTCGACAGTTTGCTCATACACATATGCTTCACTGTACTAATGTGCAAAGTCTCTGTCTCGACATGAAACTCATTACACATATGCTTCACTGTTACTATGTGCAAAGTCTCTTGTCTTGACAGTTTGACTCATATACGGACAATATGCTTATGTGCAAAGTCTCTTGTCTTAGACGACAGTTTTCACGGGTTACTAATGTGCAAAGTCTCTTGTCTCACATTGCTCATACACAATATGCAACAGTTGTCTCTTAAACAATATGCTTCACTGGTTAACTAATGTGCAAAGTCTTTGTCTCGACAAAATTGGCTCTTACACAATATGCTTCACTGGTTACTAATGTGCAAAGTCTTCCTTGTTTCTCGACAAGAAAGTGGCTCATTACACATATGCTTCTACTGGTTACTAATTGGTGCAAAGGTTCTCTTGTCTCGGACAGTTGCTCTTACCATATCTTTCAATGGTTTACTAATGTGCAAAGTCTCTTGTTTGACATTTGGCTCATTCACAATATCTTCACTTGGTTACTAAGGTGGCAAAGTTCTTGTCTTGACAGTTGGCTCAAGACACAATATGCTTCACGGTTACTAATGTGCAAAGTCTCTTGTCTCGACAGTTGCTCATACAACATATGCTCACAGTTGCTCATACACAAATATGCTTCACTGGTTACTAATGTGCAAAGTCTCTTGTCTCGACAGCTTGGACTCATTAACACAAATATGCTTCACTGGTTACTAATGTGCAAAGTCTCTTGTCTTCGACAGTTGCGCATACACAATATGTTCACTGGTTCTAATGTGCAAAGTCTCTTGTCTTGAGTTGGCTCATACATAGCTTCACTGGTTATAATGTGCAAAGTCTCTTGTCTTGACGTTGGACTCACAATATGCTTCACTGGTTACTAATGTGCAAAGTCTCTTGTCTTGCAGTTGGTCTACACAATATGTTCAATGGACTAATGTGCAGTTCTCTTGTTCTAGCTAATGCAAAGGTCTCTTGTCTTCGACAGTTGGCTCATACACATATGCTTCACTGTTACTTAATGCAAAGTTCTCGTGTCTCGACAGTTGGCTCATACACAATGTGCTTCACTGGATACTTAATGGTTGCAAAGTCTCTTGTCTGACAGTTGCTCATACACAATATGCTTCACTGGTTACTAATGTGAAATGTCTTGTTCGACTAATATGCTTCACTGGTTACTAATGTGCAAAGTCTCTTGTCTTGACAGTTGACTCTACACAATATGCTTCACTGGTTACTAATGTGCAAAGTCTCTTGTCTTGACGTTGGCATACAACAATATGCTCTCTGTCTTACAGTTGGCTCATACACAATATGCTTCAGGTGTCCGTTTCCCTAAACTTCGGACAACTAAAATATTCATAAGTGCAAATTTAGGATCGTCTGGAAATTTCAATTAATGGATTTACATTTATTGAACATAGGCTGCATATGCAGTCTATGCTCAATAAATGTAAATCCAATAATTGTTTACAAAAAAACATTGTTAATATGAAATTTACAGACTATCATAATTTTGCACTTACAAACATTTTAGTCGTACAAAGTTTAAATGGGCTCCTGATTAATACCTGCAAGAGATGGGCCACGATTTACAAAGTGAGCATTATTTCATTTGTGACTAGTGAATACTGGATTGCATAGTCTGTTAACAATTTTCACTGTTCACAGAATCACCCATTCAGCTTCCAACGAACACAGTGTGAAATATTATCAGGCTGAATGAATGCACGGGATGCTGAGATCTACTCTGGTCTGCCAGGCACCGTGATGTCTGTCCATATGAGTTACATGTGAATGTAATACTAGTCTGTGGCTGTGACTAAAGACATGGGGCTTATGGATTTTTCGAGCAGAGTAGCCCCAGATCAGCCTGCACATCTGCGCAGTCTGATCAGGGCCTACACTGTTTGCTATTCCATCAATGAAACACCCGTCATGCTTCTAATAAGAAATATAGATTATTACCAGGCTACATTAGTATGCTATTTGATCAGGAGCTACATGGGACACCAACTCGCATAAGTCCCATTTCTCCAGTCACATCCACAAATGTTTGCTTACAGAGATGTACTACAACTTTGTTCCCACGAAGACGTCGTACTGTGAAGTGCGGAGTGACAGCCCAATATACGCCATTGATTGTGAAATGGTAAGTACCGATGACAGCCAAATGTACACACCATCATATGTGGTTGTGACTGGAGAAATGGGGCTTATGGGATTTGTCACCAGCCTAACACCAGTAGCCTATTTCACCAACATTGCCAAGTATGCTTTTCCAGCATAGTATACTTTGAGGGAGTAATCATTTATTTTTCCCAAAATGCATTATGTCATATAGAACTAATGACTGCATATATTTGATGATTAAAAGTATGCAGAATTATTATACTGAATTTATTACATTATCACAGCCAAATGTAATAAATTCAGTATAATAAAAAAATAATTAATTTATTCTAAAATTTAAAATTTCTCCCTCAAGGTATACTTTGCTAGATAAGTATACTTTGTAATGTTGGTGAAATAGGCTACTGATCTGCTAATGTGCCTATCGGATCTATGCTGTTTATTAGAAGCATGATGGGTGTTTAACTGAAGTCGAACAGTGTACACCCTGAACAGACTTTGCAGATGTGCCATCTGTTCTTGGTCTACACTGTTCGCAAAGGTCATGAGCCACATTTCTCCAGTGCCAGCTACAATTGTGAAATGGTAAATTTTGTATGTGTTTACCGACATGTTGAATATGTCATATAGTGCTGCAAAACCTTTTTTTATATAATTTCTATCTGAACTATTATGTTCGAGATGGTTGATCTGGTGTAGTGCATGAGTGGGGGGCTAGCAACATAGCTTACGTCAGTCTGAGTAGCCACACTGTTCCCGGTTGAGTCACAGAATTTACCTTAACCCTTACACCGCTATCTTAATTTTTTGTCGTCAGCTGTTTATTTTCTATTTTCCATTTTTATCTGAGGGCTTATCCAGAATTTTTGGTATGGGGGGGTTGGACGGCACCTGATTTAAATTTGGATGGGTGGTGAGGTGTTTCAACAAATGAATTTTGTGCATGGTGGGATTTTCCTAAAATTGAATTGTGTGCATCGTGGGTCTATCTTCCTAGGGTGAAATAAATCAAGGTGGCTATTTAGCAGGTGAAATAAATAAAATAAATATGGGGTCAGAATAAATAAATATAAAACATTGTTTTCGTCGTATTTGATTTAAATCGTCCCCGGGTCAGAGTTGACATGGGCCGACTTGACGGTAACTTTTTTTCGGAATTACGGTGGTTTCGCTACCTGCGTGTTCGCTATCTATACATTTTGCACCTCCTAAACTTTCGTGGGTACCGAAACCTCCTCAGGTGCGAAACCTCTAGACGAGAAACTGCAGCGTAGCGAATCCTCCGCCTGTTTGCGCAAGCGCACTATCGGCAAAGCAGCCACGTACAAAAAGTGGACGTGCTGCGAGGTTGCGAATTACGGCGAATCACTGTGTTACTACTTTGTACATCAACAAAATGACTCGCAAAATGTGACGAATCACTGTGTTACTACTTTGTACATCGACAAAATGACTCGCAAAATGTGACGAATCACTGTGTTACTACTTTGTACATCGACAAAATGACTCGCAAAATGTGACGAATCACTGTGTTACTACTTTCTACATCGACAAAATGACTCGCAAAATGCGACGAATCACTGTGTTACTACTTTCTACATCGACAAAATGACTCGCAAAATGCGACAAATCACTGTGTTACTACTTTGTACATCAACAAAATGACTCTGTACTTTGTACATCATGTGATTGAATGGAGTTGACCATACATTCCATGCATCACGACATTTGATTTTGTTTACTCGCCGCGAACGAACGTAAATTTTACACCTCGCACCCGGGGACGATTTAAATCAAATACGACAAAAACTATTTTTATTTAATTTATTCTGACCCCATATTTATTAATTTTTTCCAGTTCACAACCTTAAAATTAATTTCTGTGTCACGAAAGAAAGATAATTAGCATGCATTCAAGGCTTCGAAACGTAATGTCATGATGTTTTTTTTTCGCCGATGTATGTTCATCTAAAGGATGCTAATTTCTAAATTAACATCTAAAGGATGCTACGCAGTGTAGAAACGAATTCCGTTTCTTCTTGTCTATGGCTCCAAGACGAAAAAGACTTGAAGTCACTGTGTAAAGGAAGAAAGTGAAAGTGAATGGGTTTAACGTCCCAGCAACAGCTAAGGTCATATAGAGACGGGAAAACAGTTAGTCTCATCCGACAGACCAGTGGGATGGAAATACTATGAATATACTATGAAAATATATTGTTGATGCATAAGGCATTTTTGAACTCACAACCTCCAGATTGGAAGTCGGATGTTCTACCCCTAGGCCACAACCCATCCCTTATAAAGGAAGGAAAAAATGCCCCTAACGAGCGACCATACATACGTAGAATAACAGCTGATGTAACGGCGGTAAACTGAAATGGTGTACGTGACAATTGACATTTACGTTCCAACTAGATTTTCACGGTGTGTAATCGATCGTATTTCCTCTCCACCCGACTCGAGAAACACAAATTAAATCGTTTATTACTGAATGTGTTGAACGTTTGCCCGGTCTAACAGTTTCCCCAATGACTGGACTAGGTTCGACATTTCATTCCATGTCACATCGCCGGTTTTTGGTGATAATACTGTCAACAATTAAAAATACACGCGGACACCGGGACGTCATTGTGATCACTCTGTATCGCTTTCCGCAAGCGGGCTCGACACTAATGCTATTATTCGTACAAAATGTAAATGGTGTTGCCTTAGGGGACTATTCTCATGTGCTGTCAAAACATGTGTTATTATTGAGAAATTAATCAAATGTGACAAAACGCATCAATATGTTTTTTTTACAAAACATTAGTATCGTCTAAGGATTTTCATGTGTTTCCAAACCTATTTTATTAAGAAATCAACAAATGTGAAAAGAAAACATGAATACATTGGTGTGTTTTTTTTACAAAACCATATTTGGACTTTGGAGACGATTCTCATGTGCTGCCAAATCTTGCTTTTTATCAAGAGATCAAACACGTGAAAATGCACTATGTCGAGCTAATGCGTAAATATCAATTTATTGGCGATGCAATGACATGAGCGACTACATAGCGTGGTTTAGATATGGTTGTTCACCGCCGAATTCTACAGTCACACTTTGCACGTGAAACTGGATTACCCGCAGATGATTGTAAACACCATCAGGTGTGCACCCAGACCGAAAATGATATGTCGCAAGTGTGCTAGTTGGGGCGGGGGTGCTAGTTGGGGCGGGAGTATTATGTATGTATCCACACGATACTGAATACAATATAATATCACGTTTTCACCTCGCAATTTGGTCTCGCGTTTTCGGGATCTTGCGTATAGGTCAACGATGCGATGCAGTAACCGATAACACGTATCATATATGTTTTTTCTTCAATAAACATGTATTGGCAGTACATTAGAATCGTCTCCTAAGACGATTATCATGTTTTGTCAAATTATGTTTTAGTTGTCAAGAAATACTGAAGTTTGTCCACATTTGCTCTATTTCTTAATAAAAACATGTTTTGGCAGCACACAAGAATCGTCTCCTAATACAACGTGTACGTGTCCTGTTAAGGAAACGTGACAACTTCGCTCTTTCGTGATTTCTCGCATAGGTTGAGATCGCGAAAACGCGAAGCGTGATCGCGAGATTTCGAGACGAAAACGCGAGATTCTATCAATCGTTCGCAACCTCGCCGCGCTATCGCGCGTTTTTGATTCGCGATCTCGCATGACTGTTGTAAGTACGGTCTACACACATGCATGCGCAATTTCAACACGCATGCTTTCGACACATGTATGAGCAAAATAAACCCGAATTTTCTGTCTGTAACGCCGAGATATTCGCCCTAAGTTACAGACAGAAAAATCTGGTTGGAGCCAAACTTATTTTCAAAAGCGGAAGGCGAGATCGCGAAAACGCGAGACGATTCTTCTCATGTTTTTTTGTTGTGAAATATATATATATATTGATAATAAATAATTATGGGGGTTGGGGTCAAAGAAATAACTCAATTGTATGGGTGGTGGGGGGCAATACAATAATTAATACATATGGATGGTGTGGCACGGGAACATTAATAATTATTGGGGTTGGGGCAAACGAAAATAATTCAATTGTGTGGGTGGTGGGGTGAAGCAATAATTCAAAAGCATGGTTGGTGGGGTATGAAAATAATTTTTGTGTATGGGTGGTGGGTAAAAAAAAACCAACCCCCCCATACCATTAATTCTGGAAAAGCCCTGACATCAAAAACATGCTTTTTAGAATAATTTTATCCCCCGGACTCCGTCGGGGGATACTATGGATTTGACAGCGCGCCGCGTCCGCGTCCGCGTTCGCAGCAGACACTTCTTGTCCGGAGCATAACTCGAACACCCTTTGGAATATTTTCATGAAACTTCACACATGCATAGACCACGACCCGAAGGTGTGTCGCGCACAAGAATGACAACTCTTGCATAGCTAATTTTTTAGTTATCTCCCTTTTTTGTTTCTCGCACTGATTTCGTGTCCGGAGCATAACTCCACCACCCTTTCGAATATTTTCATGAAACTTCACACATGCATAGACCACGACCCGAAGGTGTGTCGCGCACAAGAATGACAACTCTTGCATAGCTAATTTTTTAGTTATCTCCCTTTTTTGTTTCGCGCACTGATTGACCATAACTCGACCACCCTTTGGAATATTTTTATGAAACTTAACACATTCAATTAGACCACGAACGAAGGTGTGTCGTGCACAGAATGACAACTCTTGCATAGCTAATTTTTGAGTTATCTCCCTTTTTTGTTTTCGCTCACTGATTTCCTGTCCGGAGCATAACTCGACCACCGTTTGGAATATTTTCATGAAACTTCACACATGCATAGACCACGACCCGGAGGTGTGTCGCGCACAAGAATGACAACTCTTGCGTAGCTAATTTTTCAGTTATCTCCCTTTTTTGTTTTGCGCACTCTACAAACTGGACAATAATGCATGAAGACCTGTTTTCTCGTCTGCTGTGTACCTCCTTTTCTCGTGTGCTCTGTACACCTTACCTGTAGAGAGAACAATAGAAACTGGGAGAACCATGTGCTAAGCATGGGCTAGCATGTGCAGATGTCCAGTGCTTGACCACTGCTGACCAGGTAATTTATACAGGTAAATCACTACATTGGGTACTGTGTTGAAAATATTGTGGCATTATGTGGACCTCTGCAGATATATGTAGATAAATATAGGACTATTAAAAAAAAATCTGGTCTCCAATAGCAAGCATTATTATTTTTAAACTTTTTTTTATTTATTTTTTTTTTTTTTCATTATTTTTTTTCATTTTTTTTTTCAAATTATTTTTCAATTTGACTGGAAAAAAAATCTGGGCTCCAGTAGCAAGCATTATTATTTTTAAACTTTTTTTCCATTTTTTTTTTTCATTTTTTTTTTCATTTTTTTTTTCAAATTATTTTTCAATTTTTGTCCAGTAGCATAAGGTCGTAAGTGCTATATACAGACTATTCACCTGTGCATGTGCTAGCATGTGCAACTGACCACTGACCACTTACAGGTAATTTATACAGGTAAATGATTATATTACATTTCCGTAAACTGTGTTGAAAATATTGTGGCATTATGTGGACCTGTGCAGATATATGTAGATAAATATAGGACTATTAAAAAAAATGCTGGGCTACAGTAGCAAGCATTATTATTTTTAATTTTTAAACTTTTTTTCCATTTTTCTTTTTCATTTTTTTTTTTCAAATTCTTTTTCAATTTTTGTCTAGTAGCATAAGGTCGTAAGTGCTATATACAGACTATTATCATATAATAAAACAATTATTGACTAGTGAGCCATAGAATATAATCTGATATCTATGGTTCACTAGTCAATAATTGTATAATATGTTCGGGCCAGTGAAAATTGCTTTCGGGCCCAGGCTCGAGGTCAAGGCGGGACAAGGCGAGGCATCTGATTCCGCGGAATTCTTGTTTACTTATCTCCCTTTGTTGTTTCGTGCTCTGATTTTGTATCCAGAGCATAACTCGAACACGCATATACGCATTGCTCTCTAATGGTCCTCTACCGCCCTGTGCCAAATCCACGTTCGTTCTGCCCCCGTCAAGCCCAGGGTCAAGGTCACATACTTAGTGCTTCAAAAAACATTAACTTCTTGGGTAAATATCTTATACTTTCTGTTTTCTTTCATGGATCATGGATCATCTTCATATTTCATATACGCATTGCTCTAATGGTCCTCTACCGCCCTGTGCCAAATCCACGTTCGTCCTGCCCCACCAATCCCAGGGTCAAGGTCACATACTTGGTGCTTCAAAAACTTTAACGCTCAGGAAATATCTTATAATTTTTATTTTCCATTCACGGATCAACTTCATCATATACGCGTTGCTCTAATGGTCCTCTACCGCCCTGTGCCAAATCCACGTTCGTCCTGCCCCCGACCAAGCCCAGGGTCAGGCACATACTTATGCTTCAAAAACTTTAACGCTCAGGTAAATATCTTAATAATTTTTATTTCCATTCACGGATCAATTTCTTCATATTTCATATACGCTCTAAATGGTTCCTCTACCGCCCTGTCCAAATCCAACGTTCGGTCCTGCCCCCGGGCAAGGCAGGTCAAAAAGTCACTAACCTTAGTCTCAAAACATACGCTTAAGGTTCCTCCTTTAAATAATATATTCCTTCACGATCAGCTCCTATCAATTTATTTTACGCGTTCTAATGGTCGTCTACCGCCTGCCAAATCCACGTTCGCCTGCCCCCGCCCCCAGGGTCAAGGTCACATACTTAGTGCTTCAAAAACTTTAACGCTCGGGTAAATATCTTATAATTTTCTGTTTTCTTTCATGGATCATCTTCATATTTCATATACGCATTGCTCTAATGGTCCTCTACCGCCCTGTGCCAAATCCACGTTCGTCCTGCCCCCGCCAATCCCAGGGTCAAGGTCACATACTTGGTGCTTCAAAAACTTTAATGCTCAGGTAAATATCTTATAATTTTTCTTTCCATTCACGGATCAACTTCATATTTCATATATGCGTTGCTCTAATGGTCCTCTACCGCCCTGTGCCAAATCCACGTTCGTCCCGCCCCCCCCGCCAAGCCCAGGGTTAACATCATATACTTAGTGCTTCAAAAACTTTAACGCTCAGGTAAATATCTTATAATTTCTGTTTTCTTTCACGGATTTCACGGATCAGCTTCATATTTCATATATGCATTGATCTAATGGTCCTCTACCGCCCTGTGCCAAATCCACGTTTGTCCTGCCCCCGCCAAGCCCAGGGTCAAGGTCACTACTTGGTGCTTCAAAAACTTTAACGCTAGTAAAAGAAAATTTTGACTTGCAATTTGGCCTCATTTATTATCAAAGCGATATGTGGGACATCCGTGTTCTATGAACACATTTTTTAGTTTATTAAACTTCACACATGCATAGAAGACGACCCAAAGGTGTGTCGCTCGTAAGAATGACAACTCTTGCGTCGTTAATTTCTTAGTTATCTCCCTTTGTTGTTTCGTGCACTGATTTCGTGTCTGGAGCATAACTCGAACACCCTTTGGAATATTTTCATGAAACTTCACACATGCATAGACCACGACCCTAAAGGTGTGTCCCGCAAGAATGACAACTCTTGCATCACTAATTCTTTAGTTATCTCCCTTTGTTTTTCCGTTTTTGTCTCCGGAGCATAACTCGAACACCCTTTTTTCAAACTACTTGTGTATCTGGGGAGGGGGATACACATGCGCTTGTCGACAAGCGTCCATTTCTAGTTTACAACATGCTTTGACAACACTGTAGAATCATTTCCATTCTGAAGCGCTGTTAAACCATGTTTTTATTGAGGAATAAGGAAGGATATAAAAGCAACAGCAGACGACACATGTTATGTGTAGCGGTCTAAGGGTTTATTGCACATTGCAAAGCATCACATTTTGAGCCATTACAATTTCAATGTTTTCTATAATGATAACCAGTAATTGTAACTGCTATAACGGGTGATATAAGTGCACAATTTTATACATAATCATTTCTGATTGACACTGCCACATTTTAGAAATATTTGGCAATACCACTGACCTTATTGACTACCTTTAACAAAATGATAGACACAAAATTGTCTGTTGCAAAACAAATCCACATCATTATAGCCTAAATGTCTTGAGTCAAGGGATGAGCTGTGGCTCAGGAGTGGAATAGAGGACTTCAATACTGAAGGTTGTCAGTTCAAAACCTGCCTTAAGGCATGAAACATACTTTCATAGCATTTCCACCCCACTGCACCGTCAGATGAGACTATAAACTGTGGTCCTGTCCCAATATGACCATAGCTGTTGCTGGAACGGTAAACCCCATTCATTTCACTTATTGGTCAAGGTGCTGTCGAACGGGCTTGAAACCCCAATCAATCAATGGGTGAAGGTCACAGATTTGATACACATGAGTGTTTGAGATTTACAGTCTGGATAAGCCACAGGCACTAATGCACATATCTGCTGGTTCCCAGGTGCAGACAGACCAGCGGATGAATGAGCTGGCCCGCATATCTGTGATCAACGAGAAGCTCGAGTGTGTGTACGACACCTTTGTGAAGCCCCACAATCGCATCATCAACTACGTCACAAGGTACGTGGAACTATTCACTACTGCACCATGGGGAGGGTACAGTGCAATCGCTCCAATCTGGGCCATTGACCCGGCCCTAAATGACCTTTATCTGTTGATAGGACGTTAAACCCCAACTAACAAACTCTCCAATCTGGACTCCCTGAGGGTACAGTGGAATCTCTCCAATCTGAACACCCTGGGGACTCCCTGGGGGACTCTAGGGTGTCCAGTTTAGAAATATTCCACTGTAATTCAGGTGAAGGTCAAGTTACTGTCATCATTAACATGCCTTGTTCTGCCTTTCGGCTGCTGTTGTTTTGGAAACCATTGGTGAGATAAATAAATCCCACCAACCACTAAAATTACTTCTACTAATTATTTATCAATTGAGAAATTGGTGAGATTATCGATGCACTTCCTTACCATTGACTGTAATTGGTACCATGAAATCATAAAACCTGAATGATTGCTCTCAGTAGAAGAGAATAACATGCAACCATAGTGCTGTTACCGCCTTAGTTATGTCGAGGATGGTCTGGTCAGCCATGCTAGTGGGAATGTTTCTATTTCACTAACCCTTAGAATGCTGGAACCGCAACTTGTCATCTGCTGTTGTTTCATATTTTGTCAGGGATGGATTGTGACCTAGGGGTTAGAAATCCTGAATTCTAATCCAGAGGTTGTGGGTTCAAACCTCGCCTTAGGCATCAAAAATACTTTCATAGTATTTCCATCCTTTGGAAATAATTCTAAAGTGCTGTCAAACCATGTTTTTGATGATAAAAATTGTAAATAAAGCATAAACGGCAGACAACAAATTTTAATTCAGCACTGTAAGGGTTCATTATTATAGATGTGACAACCGTGTCATGGCCGGGTAGAATAGTAATTCCAACTTGTCGTACAAAGAGACCAGTGCTCATATTTCGGGTGTGGTAAGGGTTCCGGTCACAAGATGAGGATCTTGTAAATTGAGTGCTAATGTTGCTAATTCTCCTTATTGCAGTTTGGTTTTATCCATCTGCAATAGACATTATTATACCCCCGGCATACAAAGTATGTCGAGGGGTATATAGTTTTCGTCATTCCGTCTGTCTGTACGTCCGTAAGATTTGTGTTAAAGTTTTCGGATACCCATCATCTCTGCAACAGTAAGTCTGAGTGACTTCAAACTTCATATACTTCCTTATCATCATCCATATTTTCATTCTAATGCCCATCCTTTCATGCCAAATGTCAAGGCCAAATGACTTGGAAAAGATATGTTGGTCGGACAAGGCGTCGGCCGGGTGTATCCATGAGCCCCCGGGGGTATCCATGAGGCCGGGGGTATCCGTAAGCCCCTGTTCATGTGATCTATAGTTTGTTTCACGAAAGCTGCCCAAATTTTACGGCTATATAGACAATTCAAAAACAATATTATTTTCGATAATATTAAATTAAAGGAAAATTTAAGAATGAGCCTTCTTTTTATTTCGTGAAATTTGGTCAAATATTAGTTTTATTACGAAAAATTGATTTCTCTATGGGAATTTAACATGGGGGGAAAAGAGGTAGAGACCTTGTAGGAGGAGTCAAAAAACTTTTTTTTGGAAATTGACTCCGAAACCTAGCTAGATAGCTTGGAAATTATCTAACTAAGAAAACAAAAGTTAAATTTTAAAAATCGGTCCAGTATTTCTGAAATTCTAAAATATTTCCCCATGTTAAATCCCCATAGACATCTTCACTATGGGGATTTAACATGGGGAAATTTTGTTTTCGTAATAAAATCAATACATGTATTTGACCAAATTTCACGAAATAAAAAGAAGGCTCATTCTTAAATTTTCCTTTAATTTAATATTATCGAAAAAAATATGTTTTTTGAATTGTTTATATGGCCGTAAAATTTGGGCAGCTTTCGTGAAACAGACTATAGTTCTAAAATTCTGTTGAACCATATATGGATACAACCATACATCCATTCTTAATAGTCACATAATAGTTTCATCTTACTGGCCTGTCAGCTGTAACGTGAAAATGGGAGGTCCTGTCTACACTGTCTAGCTGAACATATTCCGCATTTGCTGTGAACATGTTGTCAACTTTCGAGGTTATTTACGGAAAATATCGTAAATTTTATAAATATTTGTCATGAGATATTGCACATCTTCTTAATAGGTACACAATCACATGGCTTGTCTCCTGCTAACTATGTCCTCTGTGTCTTGACTACAGGTACAGCGGTATAACGAAGGCGATCCTTGACCCCGTGACAACGAGACTGGCGGACGTCCAGCTGTACCTGCACAACTCGCTGCCACCCGACGCCATACTGGTCGGCCAGTCACTGAATGCTGACTTCATCAGTATGAAGGTAGCGTGCAGTACGACACGTTTCCAACCAGCATGATACCAGGGGCACGAGTATCACCTCTCACAGTGGCAATACACTCGCAGTTTAACCCTTTCAACACCACAGGCCTGTATAGTGGTATTGCCAAATAGTGTAGGTCCAGATGAGCCAGCTCGTCTCATCAGGATCTGCACTTTTTGCAAGTTATTTTCATATTTTTTATAACAAAAACACCCCCTTTTCATAAATGGACTAGTCTGAAAACCATTTTGTGACCATTGGAATGGTTGCAAAATAAACATATCAAAATCCATTCCAGTTAATACTTTAATAGGGGTGAAAGGGTTAATCACTGCCTTTATCATAGTCACTACTGCTTGTTCCATGTAAAATCTGCCATTTCCAATGCTAGTTATTTTTATATGGCTGTATGGGACATATTGTGTATTCACGTTGTGGCGGGCGGGCGTAGCTTATCCACACAATAACTTGATGGATCGGAACCAAATTTGGTGTACATGTGTTTTATAGCAGAAAGGCCCAATAGATCATTTTATGATAATTAGCTCAACTCTTTGAATAAACAGTATGTGATTAGATCATGTCATCAGTGAGAGATACCTTCCTGTATTTAGATGTTCCACCCGTATGTGATAGACACCAGTGTTGTGTACAACCTCACCGGTAACCGCAGGATGAAGACCGGCCTCCGGAAGCTCACTGCATACTTCCTCGGGTGAGTGACATTACTGCAGTCAACATTCGCCCAAACTAACTCTTCTTACACTCGATGGAAATATTGTGGTATGATTATTTCATTTCAATATTGTCACAGTTCTTCTTCATTCCACTTATATGGCCTGCAGGCCCAAGGTCAAGGCCAAATGACGAAGAAAGTATTTGGTGGTCAGACCAGGCAGCGACAGTGGGGTATCCGTGAGCCCCTTTTCACTTGCTCTAGTTATTATGTGTTAAACACAAGAACCAACAATACGTTTTTATATGCCCGTTTGAAAAAAAGGGACGTATTATGTGTTCATCTTGTACGGGCGGGCGGGCGGGCGGGCGGGCGGACACAGCTTGTCCACGCAATAACTAGAGGTCTACTTGACTGATTGTAACCAAATTTGGTATACATGTTTATTTATCATGGCAAGCCGAAGAAGCCTATTGATTTTCAAAACTTTCCTAGGACGTATCTCCCCTTGGCGGCCATTTTTTTTGTTGCACGCTGTATCCTTGTCCACGCAATAACTCAAGTTCTACTTCACCTCTTGTAACCAAATTCGGTATACATGTTTATCACGGAAGACGAAGAAGCCTATTGATTTGGAAAAAAATCCGATGACTTATCTCCCCTTGGTGGCCATTTTTAATTTTTTCACTCTGTATCCTTGTCCACGCAATAACTCAAGTTCTACTTCACCGATCAAAACCAAATTCGGTATGCATGTTTATCATGGCAAGACAAAGAAGCCTATTGATTTTGAAAAATTTCCGATACTTATCTCCCCTTGGCAGCCATTTTTAATTTGTGCACTCTGTATCCTTGTCCACGCAATAACTCAAGTTCTACTTGACCAATCATAACCAAATTCGATATGCATGTTTATCACGGCAAGACGAAGAAGCCTATTGATTTTGAATTTCCGATGACTTATCTCCCCTTGGCAGCCATTTTTAATTTTCGCACTCCGTATCCTTGTCCACGCAATAAGTCGAGTTCTACTTGACGGATCGTAACGAAATTTGGTTTACATGTTTATCACGTCAAGATGAGTTTTCTCCCCTTGTTGACTGGCCTTGCCTCGATGGGCGTATATTGTGACCTTCGGCACTCTTTTTGTCCATGTTTATGCCAGCCCATGCATCCTGCGGTGTCTACTTCCAGCCGCTCCATCCAGGACAGCGCAGATGGCCATTGTTCCTGCGAGGACGCCACAGCAACCATGGAACTCGTGCTACTCAAGTTGAGGAATGGTATGTGCTATCCTGTCATCATGCTACAAGTTATCAGGCTCTCTAGTCCGCGGTCAGATGACCAACATGTAGGGGTGATACATGCTTCATTTAACCCTTCCAACACCACAGGCCTGTATAGTGGTATTGGCAAAACGTGTAGATCCAGCCCGATATAGCGGTTTATGCAAACAGTGCAGATCCAGATGAGCTGGCTTGTCACGAGCCGGCTCATCAGGATCTGCACTTTTTTGGACTAGTCTGAAAATCATTTTGTGACGGTTGGATTGGTTGCAAAATTAACATATCAAAATCCATTCCAGTTACTTAGGGTTGAAAGGGTTAATGAAGCATGTGTCACCCTTGCAGTTTGGTCGTTAATGAAGCATGTTACGTATCCCCCCTACAGGTTCGTCATCTGACCGCTAATAACCCTTACAACGCTGAATTAAATTCATCTTCTATTTGCAGAAAATATCAGAGCTCCAGATAAGTTTTGTATCTAAAGAGTAATATAGCCCCAAATTTCAAAATACGCATTTTACTTTTACAAATGTATTATTGATTTTCTTCCTTTAATATTAAAAGGGAACAATTGATAAAAAAAATAAAACACATTTAAAAATTCACTTATTTGAGCTGCAAAAAGCAAACAGTACAGTGTTTGCTTTTTGCATCTCAACGAAGTAAATTTTCAACTTTATTACAGGATTTTCACTACTCAATTTGAAAATCAATGCGTATTTTCACATTGCTGTGGGTATTTTGTACTAGCAGTTTTGATAATCAATGCGTATTCTGCTAAAATAAGTGCGTAAAATACACTAATATGGAGCCCTGAAATATGTGGCAGGGGTTGTTGTGATTATTGCTTTTTTATGACTATATATGTATAGAAAATGCTGCTTTGAGAAATGAAACGTCTCGGTGAGTTGTATGGAAGTCAAATAAAGACGGTATAAACAAGGTTTGTTTTTACCTACGACTAAATTGTTACTTCCAGTATTCATTGAAAGCGTGTCCAGTTCATGTCGATGAATGAGAGGGTGTATTTATCATGGAGAAACTATCCTTACCACGATACGAGTCTGACGAGCCTGAAGACAGCTCAGCCTCTGATCAGGATCTGTTCTGGTCACCATTCCAGCAATGAAACACCCGCCAGCCATGCTTCTATTAACAAGAAATATAGATCGATATCAGGCTACAGGAGTGTGCTATTTGATCAGAAGCTACACTGGTCACAAATCCCATAAGCCCCATTTCTCACAGCCACATTTTATGCATGAGAGCCCCATGTGGTAACCATTCTGCAATCGGCCTCGAGCTGCTTCTGATTCTAAGACCACCGTTTCCCATACTTGCTGTACAATTGTGGTAAGTGATCTGTAGCAAGAGCACCTGGCACCAATGAAGCAGCTTCTGGATTCAATGAGTACTACATTTGCATTCTCCCCGACACAAGTGCAAACTAATTCCGCCCAGTCGCCAATATGTTTATGATCTCATTGTTGAGCAAACGTTAAATCGTATCCGTCCAATGCAATCAGTCACATGACTCTCATTCCTAATTGCATTGGCCTGATTGCGATTTAATGCTGTACAATCTATTGGTCAGGTCTTGCGTTTGGGGACGTTGTGATGAGCCCACCAACAATGGATAACGCTGCACCGGGGCCAACAGAAACGCCGGGCAGGCAGCAGACAGACGGGTCGGGTGGGCAGCAAACAGACGGGCCCGGCGGGCAGCAGACAGACGGGCTGGGTGGACAACAGACAGACATGCCTTGCAGGAAACTGGACGAGGAACCAGGTGGTGGGTGTGCCAAGTGTGGTTCCAACAACAACAAGGCCGTGCCAGTGACATGCACCTGTGATACACGGACCAGTGAAGCTTCTAGTGATATAGATGAGAATAAAGCAGAATCTCGGGCAGCAGATCCTGACGGCACACCATCTGTTGACAATGATACACCGAATGACACGCCGCCTGCAGCTGACGAGCAAACAGCTGCCCATCCAATTGCTGACACGCTGAATGGCGCTCCGTCTGCTTCTGAGATGCCGTCTGCTGACAACCCGACTGCTGATACATCAAATGACACGCGGACGGCTGCTGAGCAGGAGACGAGCAGGCGGCGGATGTTTTTCCAGAGGCAGGGGAACAAGTACATCCAGAACTTCTTTGGCGTGATCACAAATCAGCACAAGTCAGGTGTGGTATACTGGTCACTGCACAATCATAAACATGCTTGTCATGTATTTACAGGATTGTACATGAATAATGATTTAATATGATATTTATTAAATACAGTCGAGCACCAGTATCTCGAATATCAGTATCTCGATGATATCCCCTATCTCGATGATTCACTAAAGTCCCGAATTATATCCTTATTTGTTTAATATAAATCTCGACCATGCCCTATCTCGTATCTGTTCTCTATCTCGACTGTTCATTCTGTCCCGTCCGTATAAAATACGTTATCTTCGTTATCTCGATCACATAAACGCTTGGATAAATCGCCTGGCTGCCAAGTCTGATTTGGTTGACACTAATTTTCAAAACAAATTATCGAACAACACAAAATAAATTTACACCTACCTCAGGTTGTTTGCTTAATTGGTCCACTTGGATATATTTGAGTGTTTGACAAGATTCATTAAGCATATCACGCTGGTCATTTATGCAAGTCACTGAGAGTCGTGACGCCACCTTGTAATGTTGATTAGCTTACTACCTTTGGTCATTAGTTAATTGGTGTTTGTTTACTCGAAGTGTGATGGGTAACATGATTTCATATTTTTCGCGAAAATATTCGACCATTTCACTTCATCGCTATCTCGAACCTACTGTCTGTTTCACGAAAGCTGCCCAAATTTTACGGCTATATAGACAATTCAAAAACAATAATTTTTTCGATAATATTAAATTAAAGGAAAATTTAAGAATGAGCCTTCTTTTTATTTCGTGAAATTTGGTCAAATATTGATTTTATTGCGAAAACAAAATTTCCCCATGTTAAATCCCCATATCATATGGGGATTTAACATGGGGAAATTTTTTAGAATTTCAGAAATACTGGACCGATTTTTAAAATTTAACTTTTGTTTTCTTAGTCTTAGGTTTCGGAGTCAATTTCCAAATTTTTTCGTTTTTTGACTCCTCCCACACTGCCTTACCTCTTTTTCCCCCATGTTAAATTCCCATAGACAAATCAATTTTTCGTAATAAAATCAATATTTGACCAAATTTCACGAAATAAAAAGAAGGCTCATTCTTAAATTTTCCTTTAATTTAATATTATCGAAACAAATATTGTTTTTGAATTGTCTATATAGCCGTAAAATTTGGGCAGCTTTCGTGAAACAGACTATAGTCCTATCTCGACTATATGTACGATCTCCCTTCGACTTTGAGATACTGGTGCTCGACTGAATATTTAAGTAATAAAAGCATGGGCTGCTGTGCTTTATACTGTAGTATGAAAAACATTTGGTCTGTTTAAAGTGTGTGGAGTCCGACAAATGCATTAAAGTGTGTGGAGTCCGACAAATGCATTAAAGTGTGTGGAGTCCGACAAATGCATTAAAGTGTGTGGAGTCCGACAAATGCATTAAAGTGTGTGGAGTCCGACATATGCATTAAAGTGTGTGGAGTCCGACATATGCATTAAGTGTGTGGAGTCCGACATATGCATTAAAGTGTGAGTCCGACATATGCATTAAAGTGTGTGGAGTCCGACAAATGCATTAAAGTGTGTGGAGTCCGACATATGCATTAAAGTGTGTGGAGTCCGACAAATGCATTAAAGTGTGTGGAGTCCGACATATGCATTAAAGTGTGTGGAGTCCGACAAATGCATTAAAGTGTGTAGAGTCCGACATATGCATTAAAGTGTGTGGAGTCCGACAAATGCATTAAAGTGTGTGGAGTCCGACAAATGCATTAAAGTGTTTTAAGTACCAAATGTTCCACAACCCGAAGTTTGAATGACTTAAAACTTCACATACCTCTTTATCATCATCCCTATTTTCATTCTGTAGCCCACCCATGCGGCTCCCATGCCCAAGTTCAAGGTAAAATTACGTTGCCCGTCGATAGCATGATGTTATTGACAACGAC
This sequence comes from Conchocele bisecta, assembly GCA_029237695.1. NCBI lineage: Eukaryota > Metazoa > Mollusca > Bivalvia > Lucinida > Thyasiridae > Conchocele > Conchocele bisecta. Next base: position 8,451,539 of record CM055267.1, read on the forward strand.
GATGAACGTTATGTATTTTAATGACATCAAGCAAACTTTAACGATTCAACAATGCTAATGTAATGTACTGGGATATAAACGCAATTCCTTGAATAAGTGTTTGCATTATGAATTTATGGACAGTGTAAATATTTACTGATTATACCCTCGGTATAAGTATGTCGAGGGGTATATAGTTTTCTTATTTCCGTCTGTCAGATTTATGTTAAGTTTTCAGATACCCATTATCTCTGCAACCGTAAGTCGGATTGACTTGAAACTTCATACTTATTCATCATCATCCATATTTTCATGCCCAAGTTCAAGGTCAACTTACTTAGAAATTTGCGTTCAAGTATGTCGAGGGGTATATAGTTTTCATATTTCCATTTGTAAGATTTATGTTAAGTTTTCAGATACCCATTATCTCTGCAACCGTAAGTCGGATTGACTTGAAACTTCACATACTTATTCATCATCATCCATATTTTCATTCTATAGCCCACCCATGCGGCTTTCATGCCCAAGTTCAAGGTCAAATTTTGAATTTTTTATTAGATGATATTTGCATTAAAAAAAATTTAAGTTCACAATATCTCTGCAGCAGTAAGTCGGACTGACTTGAAACTTCATATACCTCTTTAGAAAATATGTGGTGGTCGGACCATGCGGCGGCCGGGGGTATCCGTGAGCCCCTGCTCACTTGCTCTAGTTTCGTAAGAAACAAGGCTATGTTGAGTTCCTCATGAAATCAGTCCAGAAGTTTAATAAATATTAAATTAAATCAGCGTAAATGTTAGATTCGATATAAACTAGAATCTAAAATTGTTAGAAGTATACCCACCGGCTTACGAAGTATGCTGAGAGCTATGTAGTTGTCACGTTTCCATCCGTTAAATCGTTTGTTCATCCGTTCGTTCGTCACTTCCATAACACAAAAACTTATCATTTCAAAATTTCACCACAGTAAGCAAATGAACCCTTTAATGGATGAATGGGGGAAATTTAAATCACCTGTGCTTTTACCAAACTTAGTCTGACACCAGTTATATATAGTAAATTAGTTTATCTCTGTCTTTTCCACCATGAGGTTGAGAAGTTAACTGTAATGAATCTATATACATGTACCAGGTAAGGTCGTGGACAATGCGGCCAGCGCCGGCGATTAACCAGCGTGTCGATGGGCAGATTGTGTTAATTGTACTATATTGTGTTACAGGCAAGATTGTGGATGAGGCAGCCAACGCGGGACGGTATCCGGTGTGTAAGCGGTATCCGGCGGGGTTGCATCAGGAGAGCTGCAGTGACAAGGACAGCGAGCGACTGACCTCGGCCGCGCTGGCCGACCACGACTTCACCCTCACGCACCTGTACGGCTTCCGTGACCACCTGCGGCAGCACAGCGCACCGCGACCCGAGGCGGGACCCGGGGCTGGAGGGGACATGGACCAGATGAAGGTGGGTGCGCAGTGGTACACGGCACGGGTAGCTGCAGTTCTCCAGGGATCATGCTATTATAACACAAGAAGCCAGGCCAATCTTTAGATGCCTTTTCTTATAAAACCCGGCAAATGAGGTTAAAACAACAGATCAAAGCAAATTCATTAACACCAGGTGTATGTAAAGTCATCAGAAACTAACAATTTGATTAAAATCAGTCCATGGCAACTACTGTCTGTTCCATGATTTGCTGCCAACCTTCTTTTGGCGATTAAACAAATTACATTGCAAAATTAAACAATCCTTACAAGTAGTTTTTCATAAACAATAAAAAAAATGTTACATCAAAAATAAAAAAAATATTCATAGTATTTGACGATGTTCTGTATGGACTTTATTGTGATAATGATAAAACCATAATTATGAGGTCACAGATCAGGTTCTACATTGACCACAAATGTCAGAAGCCTCATTTTTCCAGTCACAAATCAGGAGATATACTGTCACATGTCATAAGCCCCTTATATTTAGTCACATTTCGGGAGGTAAACTGGCCTCAAATGCCATAAGTCTCATTTCTCCAGTCAGGAGGTTGACTGCCCACAAATGCCATACTCGCATTTCACCAGTCACATATAATCGGATTCTCCACAAATGTCATAAGCCCCATTTCCTCAAGCACATATGAGACACGCCATGCGATTGTGTACCTGAGAACATGTGCAATTTTTCATGAAATATATTTACAGAAAAGGCGATATTTTCTGTAAATGACGTCGAAAGATGACAAAATTTTCATAGCAAATGCGGAATAGGATTCCGCATTTGCCATGAAATTTTGTCATCTTTTGACGTCATTTGCGGAAAAAATCGTAAATCTTGTAATATTTTTCATGAGATATTGCACATGTTCTTAGATACAAAATCACATGTCGTGTCTCATATCAGGAGCTATATTGGCCAGAGATGCCAGAAACCATAAGCCCCATTTGTCTGGTCACTTATCAGGAGCAAACTGGCGAAAAATGATATACGCCCTTATATATAAATTTGGTGGTGCACATGTGGCTGTGACAGCATATATGGGTGTATGGCATGACATTTCTACCTACGCCTTGTAGAACGACCCTAAATCACACTGTTCTGTATTGGTGGTGCATTAACTGTTTCACCCCCACGTAATTGGAATGGACTATTCAATTTTCATTCTCAGACTTTAACTAATGAGAAAAACGAATTCTGTAAAAACTGAAAAGTTGATAATATTCACAAATAGTGCAGGTCCTGATGAGGCAGCTCGTTACTGTTTGCAAATATTGGAACAGAAGAGTGTGGTGCTGAAAGGGATAAGCTCCATTCCACATCCATTGTAGAAGCGCCATTGCAGGGCGACCCTAAAAGACACCGTCTGAGTTAGTGTGATGTTAACCCCATTGTAGAAGTGACCCTAAATGGCACTAGTCTGTGTATTGGTGGTCCATTAACCCTTTCACCCTCAAGTAATAGGAACTAAATATTCAGTTTTAATTCTCGGACTAATGAGAAAAGGGTGATTTTATAGAAACCAAAAAATAGAATATATCCATAAATAGTGTAGGTCCTTACGAGATGGCTCGTTGTGATCCAGCTCATCTGGATCTACACTGTTTGCAAGCATTGGGACAGGGGTCTGTGGTGTTGAAGTGGATAAATTCCATTGCACATCGTTGGGAGTGTGAAGGGTAAATGTAACAATGCAGTTCATCCTCACCGGAATCCTGATATCCCTGGTTTGACCCTCGGGTACATTTTTGGCTTCCTTGTTACTTCAGAGTTGAATCCGGTTATACCCATTATAAAAGTAGTAAGATTAGTACTACTAATATTACTTCTAGTGAGTGGGGCTGAGTGATGTAGGTGTAGTGAGGACGTGGCACCAGGTAAGATTATTCTAATTTCAGGGATGAATATATATATTGTAAAATATTTGTAAATATTCAGTTCTGATTTTGGGAGTTTCCTCTCTGACATCACAACATGTGAAATATGGGATTTGACCCTGTTAACCCGGCCTAAAATGACCTTAGCTGTTGACGGGCTGTTAAACATCATTAAATGAACTCTATTACACATCCATTGTAGAAGTGCCTGTGGAAGCTGGACCGGCGAGTCTGGAAGATCCAGAAAGAGGTGCCACCCAACTCGCTGTTCGTCGTCATATTGCCCGGCCGCATGGACGACCAGATCTACACCGCAATGACCTTTGCCAAAATCACATGACCTTCTATTTGTGATTGTTGTTATGTATCTTATTGTCCCGCCTGCTTTAGCAGAAGCGGGACATAGGCATAGCTTTTCCGTCGGCGTAGGCGGCGTCAACATTTCACGTTAAGTTTTTGCGTTTAGCTCAGTTTCCAGAAAACTATAACTCCTACGACCTCCATACTTGGTATACATCAACACTGTGGTGTAACCATCTCACACAGAGGGAGCCCATGTGACCTATTTTTCATGGTTCATTGACCTACTTTTCACATGCATTCAACGTTAAGTTTTTGTGTTTAGCTCTGTTTCTAAAACTTAACGCTCAGGTTAATTCATTGTAACTTCCGTTTCCATCAATGGAATGCTTTAATATTCCATACATGCATTTGTAACAACATCTCGCATCATTCTACAGAAAGCCCATGGTGCTCACTAACCCCAAGGTTTTTACAAGCTCCTTATATACTATCAAACTCCGCCAGGTGGGACATCTTGCTCCGCGAAGCTCTTGTTAAAGGTTTCGAAATATATTATGGCTTGTGTGAAGTTATTTTTAGTCTTTATAGACACATTAAAGATACATGCACACTCATAAAGCACAAAATGTGCTTTATAGGAAGTAAATAAGTGTATAATTGTCACTGTTCCACCAGTTCTAAAAATTACGAGTGCCCGCATTACAGATATAATGATTTAATAATGTTTATTTTACTGATAGTGACGCAGTGTGGTATCTGACAGGCTATTTTCATATGCAAATGAGGCATTATATTTTTAGCTCATGTGAGCTATTGTTACCGCAATGTTTCTGGCGTCGTCCGTCCGTGAACATTTTCAAACGTCTTCTGCTCGGTAACCATTGGGCCTATAGTCACCAAACTTCATGGTAATGGTCCTTATGTAGGGGGATTACAAAATTGTTAAAATGACGTCATTACGTAATCCAAGATGGCCGCCGTCTAAAAATAGCACAAATTCTTCAAAAATCTTCTTCTCAAGAACCGCCAACCGGATTTCGACAAAACTTGGTAGGAATGATCGATGTACAATGCTCTTTCAAAGTTGTTAAAATGGTGACCCCGGGGTCAAAAATGGGCGGGGCCCGTGGAGTCAAATTGGGTTCAAGTTTTATTTTTTACCGAATATGGTCATGTCTATATCAAATTGAAGGTATCAAAGAGGCGATCGCTCTGGATGGTCACGTCATCCAAGATGGCCGCCAAAAGGTCAAAAGGTCGTTCTTTTGTTAGAGATTTCAAAATTCTTCTTCACACGAACCGCTTGGCCCATGGTGGCCAAACTTCACAGTTATGGTCCATGGGTGAAGCCTTTTCAGATTTGTTAAAACGGAGGTCGTCGCTAATCCAAGATGGCCACCGTCTAAAAATAGCATAAATTTTTCAAACACGCAATATTTGTCGGAATCGATGATTATGTCATCCATGATGGCCGCCAAAAGGTCCATTTATTCGAACCACATGGCCGGTGTAAGTGAAGATCCTTGGGTGAAGCATTTTCAGATTTGGTAAATTGAGAGTCATCGCTTAATCCAAGATGACCGCCATCTACAAATAGCACAATTTTTTTAAAATACATGAACTCAATGTCACATTCTCCTCTGGTGTTCATGGAGTCATCATGGTCCTCTGGTTTAAATAGTAATGTCCGTAGACATTTTAAGGAAACACGAATATCGCCCCTGATATCGGTGTGAAAATAATTGTCTTATGTAAAATGTATAATAATGCCAATCAATACGTGGTATAATGGTGAAATCACATGACCTTCTATTTGTGATTGTTGTTATGTATCTTATTAAAGGTTTCGAAATATATTATGGCTTCTGTGAAGTTATTTTTAGTCTTTATAGACAAGTGAATAAAGGGTTGGACCTTAAAAGAATGCAACAAATTGTTCTTGAATGGTTTTTATCTCTGACACCGATGTTAGTGGAATGTGAGAAATTGGTAACAGCTTTCTGCTTCCATCATTCACCACAACCCACTCACCCATCCATGTCCTTGACCTACTTTTTATGCCCCACCACAATAGTGGAGGGGGTATTTAGTGCTACCCTTGTCCATCCCATCTGACACAATGGTTAAAGTTTTTGTTTGACCTTTTTGTTTGACCTTGTTCAATTTGTATTAGGCCTACAGCCACCATACGTGCACACTATCATGAGGCAGTGGTGTGCATCGCAACCCACTATGAATCAAATGACCTTTGTGTGACCTTGACCTGCAATTTCAATATTTACATAGTTATTTCCCTTGGTTAAAGTTTTTGTTTGAGCTTGTATCTTCAATAGTATTAGGCCTACAGTCACCATACTTGCACACTAGCAAGGGCCAGAGATGAAACAAACCACTGTGAAACAAATTGTGTGGCCTTGACCTACAATTGTCATATTTACATAGTTAAACTATGTAAATAAGTTACATGTATTTCCCTTGATCACAACGTTAAAGTTGTTTTCCCTTGATCACAACGTTGAAGTTGTTATGCCCACCCCCCCCCCCCCCCCCCAGGTCTCATTAGAGCCGGATGCATATAGTGTTTGGACTGTGTCTGTCCATCCGTCTGTCCGGGCCAACGTCCGGGGGTTTGAGAGCTTAGGGGCGTGGTTAGGAACAAAAGATTCCTTTGTAATATTCCGTAAGCTCATAAACTCTATTGTTCTTCAAACAATGGAAATACCCCATACACCCAAAATGTTGGAACGTCCGTCCATACGTGTGTCTGTCACATTAAGAAGTTCGCAGGAGTTTCTCAATTATGTCATAACATGTATATTCCTGGAAGGATTATCTATCTATCTATCTATCTATTTATTTCTGCCACACGCCCTCGCGGGCATCATCGGGCAACTGCGCGTCGGTGTCAAATAATATTTGTAGTAATCTACACGAGTATGGACCTGTTTAAATGTGTAGAGTGACAGAAGCGGGGAAACTCTGTGGTTCGGTTCGAAATAGTCAGGGACAGGAATAGCCACACTAAGCCATGAACTATTTTGTAGAATAGGGTAAGACGCGCATCTGCCCGACGCTGCTCGAGCTGCCTCCATCCCAGCTTTTCCAACATACTTGTGACACTCGAGTAGGTTGAGTAATCACTCATGGTCCAACGAGCGGCACGTCGCTGGACTTTTTCCAGTTTTTCAGTATTTGAAATGTGTGGGGGTCCCAGACACAGCCAGCATATTCAAGTTGGGGTTACTTAAATATGTCAACACAAATGCCACACATCCGTGCTGCCCTTGATATGACATTGACATTAAGGCTTTTGACCTTCACAACTTTGAACTTTTTTCCACATTAAGAAGTTCGTCGGAGTTTCTCAATTCTGTCATAACTTCTGTATTCCTTGATGGATTACTTTAAAGCCATTGGCTGACCCTTGAACTCCACATTCAGAGTATATCTAAACATATGTAATAAATGTTGAATAAAGCTAATCCTTATCTGTTATACTATACAATATTTCTCTCCAGAATTGTGTTGTAGTAGGTGTAATATAGGTATTACGAAACCGAAAGTAGACAGCTGGAAAATCACAATTTCTACAATATGAATCGCGTGATCGGGACATTCCCTCTTGGCGAAGAGTCGAGGTCGACCGGAATGGGCCTGAGGTATATGAAATCCCATTAAATGGGATGGGATTTTATTTTTTTAACTGATCTTGATGAAAATCTTATCCCGATAATGTCACCTGTAATGGGATGGGATTTTTTTTCTTGATGAAAATCTTATCCCGATAATGTCACCTGTAATGGGATGGGATTTTTTTTTTTTAACTGATCTTGATGCAAATCTTATCCTGATAATGTCACCTGTGGTCAAAACCGCTGTTTGGGGAGGGTTTTCAGCATATATTTTACAGTTGCTAATACAATAATCTAAGTACTATAATTATTACACCCGGGCGCATTTGCATTGTTTTGTGCGCGGTTTAGAAAGGTGTTTCATGTATGTACAAACAATTGACCATCCAAGACACGCTAGAAACACCTGTGGTTCAACAAAGAAAAGGGTTTGATCTGTGCGCCATCTTTGGTTCAATCGTTCATGCTCAATTTATCACATAAATATCACGCGAGATGCCATTCAGAAAAGGCGCGAAATTCAAGAAACCTTGAATGGGCTAAGTTACCCGTTGGTGCAACGCCCTAGGAAAAATGATGTAAGACCATATTTCTGGCGGGTATTAATATTCAAAATCATGGACAATAAGCATAGTTAACAAATGAAGGCAGTTAAACACATGTATGTTAACTTATAGTATTATTTGCAGGGCAATGTCTTTAATAGGTCAATACATCATATATGTGGACAAATGCCCCACGTCCATGCTGCCCTTAATCTGACCTTGACCTTTTGACCTTCACAACTTTGAACTTGTTCACACATTAAGAAGTTCGCCGGAGTTTCTCAATTCTGTCATAACTTCCAATATCTCTTGATAGATTACTTCAATATTTCAATATATCATACTTGTGGACAAATGCCACATATCCATGCTGCCTTTAGTATGACCATGACCTTTTGACCTTCAAAACTTTGAACTTTTGATTCACATTAAGCACATTAAGAACTTCGCCGGAGTTTCTCAATTCTGTCATAAATTCTATATTATCACTTGGTGAGTTACTTTAATATTTCAATACATCATACTTGAAGACAAATGCCACACATACATACTGCCCTTAATATAACCTTGACCTTTTGACCTTCACAACTTCATGCTGTGACAAATCCATGACCGTCCGATCCCCCGCTGATGTCAAGGTCAAGGTCACAGGCCCAGACTTTCAGAAAAATCTACATATTTAGGAGTAGACTGGTCCTGGGTATTCCGTAAGCCTCGCTTACTGAGAAATCTACTTTCTTTTTCATTTCACCAAACGTTTGATGTTTCACACATGCCTTGCACTAATGATTCTCTATCATGCTGTGACTAATCCACGACTCTCAGACCCCCCTCCCACTAACCCCAAGGTCACTGTCTTTGTGCTGTCATAAACTTAACGTTGGGGGAAATTTGTCATAATTTCTGTTTTCTTTCATCAAACGTTTTGATATTTGTGCTTTCATAAACTTAACGTTGTTATAATTTCTGTTTCCTTTCACCACACGTTTTGATATGTCGCACATGCCTTTCTCTTATGATTCTTTATCATGCTGTGACAAATCCACGACCCTCAGACCCCCGCTAACCCCAAAGGACAAGGTCACAGTCTTGGTGCTTTCATAAACTTAACGTTGGGGGGAAATTGTTATACATTGTAATTTCTATTTCTTATCACCACTCTTCTTGGTATTTCATATATGCCTTTCTCTAATGGTTCTCTATCATGTCATGCCAAATCCATGACCCTCAGACCCCCGCTAACCCCAAGGTCCAGGTCACACTCTTACAACAAACTTTCACAAACTTAACATTAGGGGAATTTGTTATAATTTCTGTTTCCTTTCACCCCTGTTCTTGATATTTTGCACATCTCTTCCTCTACTGGTTCTCTAGCATGCCCTGCCTAATCCACGACCCTCAGACCCCCGCTAACCCCAAGGTCAATGTCACAATCTTAGCGCTTTCCCAAACTTATCATTAGTGGAAATGTCTTTTAATTTCTGTTTCCTTTCGCCAGCTTCTTGATATTCGTTAAACCAAGTCACCACCAGGCACGCTTCGTTGTTTTCTGACAACTCTTGTACTTTTGTTTATTATTATCAAGGCTGCCAGTGAGGGAATTCGCCTCGCAATAACGATACCCTTGTATCATTTGGTCTGCATTGCAGCAGTAAAGTGCACACAATGCAAGGTGTACTAAAGGCAATCATATTGCTTTTTTCAAGATTTACACTTTACATTTTTAGTGTGCCTTCCGAAGGAAGGAGTGCTTATGTCATACCCCCGGCGTCTGTGTTGAGAAAGAATTGTTATAAAATATGTTTCCTTTCACCAAACGTCTTGATATTTCACACAAGTTTTTTTCTAATTATTCTCTATGCTGTGACAAATCCACAACCGTGATAACCCCGCTAACCCCAAGGTCGAGGTCACAATATTAGTGTACTTAACGTAGAGGGAAATTTGTTATAATTTGTGTTTCCTTTCACTAAACGTCTTGATATTTCACACATGCCTTTCTCTAATCATTATATATCATGCTGTGACAAAACCACAACTGTCATACCTCCGCTAACCCCAAGGTCACAGTCTTAGTGCGTTCGTAAACTTAGCGTTGAGGAAATGTTTTTTATGCCACCGGGTTTCGAAGAAACGGGTGGCATATAGTGTTTGGACCGTCCGTCTGTCCGTCCGTCCGTCCGTCACACTTTTCGGTTAACCACTTTGTCACAGTTTCTCAAATATGCTGCAGGTGGCATCCGCGTTCGACAGACGCATTTCTTGTTTATAATTGTTGTGTCATTTCACCCAACGTCATGATATTTCACACATTCTTTTTTCTAATGATTCTCTATCATGTATGCCTATCATGCTGCGACAAATCCACAACAGTCATTGCCCCCACTAACCCCAAGGGTCGCAATCTTAGTGCATTTATAAACTTAACGTTTCTGTTTCCTTTCACACCACTTCTTGGTGTTTCACACTAGCCTTTCTCTAATTATTCTATATCACGCTGTGACAAATCCACGACCATCATACCCCTGCTAACCCCAAGGTTGCGGTTACAATCTTAGTGTGTTCATAAACTTAACGTTGAGGTAAATTTGTTATACTTTCTGTTTCCTTTCAACAAACGTCTTGATAGTTCACACGTGCCTTTCTCTAATGATTCTCTATCACGCATGCCTATCATTCTGTGACAAATCCACGATCGTCATACCCGTACTAACCACAAAGCTAATGTAACAAATTTAGTGCATTCATAAATTTAACTTTGAGGGCAATTTGTTATAATTTCTGTTTCCTTTCACTACACTTTTCGATATAAACATGCCTTCTTCTAATGGTTCTCTGTCATTCTGTGACAACGGTACGACCCTCATACTCCCGCTAACTCCAAGGTCAAGATCACAATTTTAGTGTGTTCACAAACTTTACGTTGGAGAAAATTTGTTTTTATTTATGTTTCCTTTCACACCGCTTCTTGATATGTCACACAATGCCTTACTCCGAGTACTCTATCATGCTGGGACAATTCCATGATTCTCTGGTCTCTGCTAATCCGAAGGTCAAGCATCACCAGGCGCGCTTTGTTGTCTTCTGACAACTCTTGTTATAGACTATGGTAGATTTGTCCCACCTGAAAAATAGAATATCCCATTATGTTGTATTTTTAGCTCACCTGAGCGAAGCTCATGTGAGCTATTGTTACCGCAATGTGTCCGTCGTCCGTCGTCGTCGTCCGTCGTCGTCCTTCGTCCGTGAACATTTTCAAACGTCTTCTCCTCGGTAACCATTGGGTCTATAGTCACCAAATTTCATGGTCATGGTCCTTAGGTAGGGGGATTACAAAATTGTTAAAATGACGTCATTACGTAATCCAAGATGGCCGCCGTCTAAAAATAGCACAAATTCTTAAAAAATCTTCTTCTCAAGAACCGCCAACCGGATTTCGACAAACCATGGTAGGAATGATCGATGTACATTGCTCGAAATCGGATTGTTATGTCATCCAAGATGGCCGCCGAAAGGTCAAAAGGTCGTTCTTTTATTAGAGATTTCAAAATTCTTCTTCACATGAACCGCTTGGCCCATGGTAGCCAAACTTAAAAGTTATGGTCCATGGGTGAAGCCTTTTCAGATTTGTTAAAATGGAGGTCATTGCTAATCCAAGATGGCCGCCGTCTAAAAATAGCATAAATTCTTAAAAAATCTTCTTCTCATGAACCGCTAGCCGGATTTCGACGAAACTTGGTAGGAATGATCGATGTACATTGCTCTTTGAAAGTTGTTAAAATGGTGACCCCGGGGTCAAAAATGGGCGTGGCCCGTGGGGTCAAATTGGGGTCAACTTTTATTTTTGACCGAATATGGTCATGTCATATATCAAATTGAAGGTATCAATGAGGCGATCACTCTGGTGCATTTTCTGTCGAAATCGGATTGTAATGTCATCCAAGATGGCCGCCGAAAGGTCAAAAGGTCGTTCTTTTATTAGAGATTTCAAAATTCTTCTTCACATGAACCGCTTGGCCCATGGTAGCCAAACTTAAAAGTTATGGTCCATGGGTGAAGCCTTTTCAGATTTGTTAAAATGGAGGTCATCGCTAATCCAAGATGGCCGCCGTCTAAAAATAGCATAAATTCTTAAAAAGTCTTCTTCTCATGAACCGCTTGCCGGATTTCGACGAAACTTGGTAGGAATGATCGATGTACATTGCTCTTTCAAAGTTGTTAAAATGGTGACCCCGGGGTCAAAAATGGGCATGGCCCGTGGGGTCAAATTGGGGTCAAATTTTATTTTTGACCGAATATGGTCATGTCATATATCAAGTTGAAGGTATCAATGAGGCGATCACTATGGTGCATTTTCTGTCGAAATCGGATTATTATGTCATCCAAGATGGCCGCCGAAAGATCAAAAGGTCGTTCTTTTATTAGAGATTTCAAAATTCTTCTTCACATGAACCACTTGGCCCATGGTAGCCAAACTTAAAAGTTATGGTCCATGTGTGAAGCCTTTTCAGATTTGTTAAAATGGAGGTCATCGCTAATCCAAGATGGCCGCCGTCTAAAAATAGCATAAATGCTTAAAAAGTCTTCTTCTCATGAACCGCTAGCCGGATTTCGACGAAACTTGGTAGGAATGATCGATGTACAATGCTCTTTCAAAGTTGTTAAAATGGTGACCCCGGGGTCAAAAATGGGCATGGCCCGTGGGGTCAAATTTTATTTTTGACCGAATATGGTCATGTTATATATCAAATCGAAGGTATCAATGAGGCGATCACTCTGGTACATTTTTTGTACAAATCTGATTGTTATGTCATCCAAGATGGCCGCCGAAATGTCAAAAGGTCGTTCTTTTATTAGAGATTTCAAAATTCTTCTTCACATGAACCGCTTAGCCCATGGTAGCCAAACTTAAAAGTTATGGTCCATGGGTGAAAACTTTTCAGATTTGTTAAAATGGAGGTCATTGCTAATCCAAGATGGCCACCGTCTAAAAATAGCATAAATTCTTAAAAAATCTTCTCATGAACCGCTAGCCGGATTTCGACGAAACTTGGTAGGAATGATCGATGTACATTGCTCTTTGAAAGTTGTTAAAATGGTGACCCCGGGGTCAAAAATGGGCGTGGCCCGTGGGGTCAAATTGGGGTAAAGTCAAATTTTGACTGTCATATATCAAATTGAAGGTATCAATGAGGCGATCACTCTGGTGCAATATTTGTCGGAATCTGATGATTATGTCATCCATGATGGCCACCAAAAGGTCCATTTATTCAAGATGTTTAACGTATTTTTCTCAGGAACCACATGGCCGATGCTGGGTGAAGCATTTTCAGATTTTGTAAAATGAGAGTCATCGCTTAATCCAAGATGACCGCCATCTAAAAATAGCAAAAAAAATTTAAAACACATGAACTCAATGTCACATTCTCCTCTGGTGTTCATGGAGTCAGGTGAGCGAATTAGGGCCATCATGGCCCTCTTGTTTATAACCTTTTTTGAAAAAACGGGACGTATTATTTTTCTCTGTGTGCGGATGGCTGGCAGGCATAGCTTGTCCACGCAATAACTGCAGTCTACTTGACAGATCATATTTGGCATACATGTGTATCACGGCAAGATGAAGAACAATATTTAGTTTTAAAATGTTCTGATGACTTATGGCCCACTGGGGGGTCGGCCGGCATATAGGGGACTTAGACGGTGGGTGATTCCCGATGGGTGAGATGTGTCCGGTGAGATGTCAACTGAGAAATAGACTCTGACTAAGAAATTTACTTAAACAAAAATAAATGAGTACATGTATGTCTAAATACCCTGGGTGTGCCATACCCCCAACCCCATAAGTCCCCCACCCCCCCCCTCCCCCAACACCCCCAGTCCCGCCCGCGCCCCACTAAATATTAATCTCCATTAATTCCCTTGGGCGTGCCTGCCGCCCAGAACTTGATGGCCATTTTTAATGTTCGCACTCTATATCCTTGTCAGCGCAATAACTCAAGTTCTACTTATCGCATCTGAACATATTGGCTATGCATATTTGTCACGACAAGACAAAGAACTCTATCAATCTTTTTTTTCTGATTAGTTATCTTCCCTTGGTGGCCATGTTAAATATTTGCCTTCTGTAGCCTTGTCAGTGCAATAACTAAGTTCTACTTATTAAAATGGATTGTAGCCAAGTTCGCTACACATGTTTAACATGGCAAGAGGCAGAACTCTATTGATTACTAGTGAGATGTCGACCATTATTCACTGGCCATACCTTGACGTGCGTATATTGTGACCTTCCGCACTCTTGTTTCTCTTTGTTCTTCTTTTTTGTTGGTGGAGTGTAATTTTTAAAGATCATACATGTACAGGTCAACCCAGGTGTGTCGAATCAACACACTCACTGTCTCAGTGGCTGTACAGCGTTTGAGCCGAAAACTCAGCGGCTGACATATCTAACAACTACAACATCGGCGCACAAGAGTTATCTCCCAATAAAAACTTTCCCTTTGGAGTTTTGCGGGAAATTTCAGAAATTGCAACAGCCAACACGTTCAACTGACTACTCTGACTACGCTTTACCAACGTGGATGAACAATCGATTTATAAACGGTCACAAATATTGCGTTTTTTAATCGGTTCGTAACCAGATCGTTTCGATTCACTGGTCAAAACGCCACCCGACCAAAACCGCCCCAAATCAAAACGGCCTCTACAGAATTTTGATTTTGACAAAAACGGCCTCCTGTCAAAGCTGCCCCATGGTGATTGTTACGATATAGGGACCCACCCGTCTGTGACTCGTGGATCGACGTAATCGACCAGATTGGCCTATTTCATCAATTTGATGAAAGCGTCCAGTCCGATTGGGTGTTTCCGTCCGTTTGCTGGGCAAAGCATTTCACAGTTTCAGTCTGCATACTCGTATACTGCATACTGGGCGAAGTAACATCATGAGGTTATTTGTATTACCACACCAAAGTCACTTGGGGCCAAATCACTTTGGTGTGGTATGGACCTGGTACCAGGTCAAGTCGTTAATTTCAGGGCTGAATATATATTTTTTTGTTGTACTTCCGTTCTGATTTTGGGATTTTCCCCCTAATGCAGCAAGTTAAATGCTAGCTACAATATTTTGCCTATTATAGGGAGAACATCACAGTGAGGTAGCAATTTTGTTTCTAGTTAAATGCGGGATCGAACCCGTTGGCCCGGCCTTAAAATACCTTAGCTGTTGATACCTACCGTTAAACACCAATAAATCAAATCGTATTTATTTTATTAGGCGCTAATTACATGATCTTGAACCAGAATGTGAGTTTTGCAAACTCCTGAAGATTCGCATCAATGGAATCAATGTGTCGTAATGTCATCTTCGGTATACAATTCATTTACAGGGCTCCAGATAAGGAATTAGTAATTGAGTACTGTTCTGAAGCAATTGGGTATTTAAATAATTTAATTGGGTAAAATAAAATCACTACTGTTTACACAGAAATTATTGAAACCAAGATCTTGAAGATGTGTTTTCATGGTAAATAAGAAAAATATGCTATATTTGTGGTCTGTTTATTGTTTTCTGCAGCATGATAAAGGTACCACAAATTTGTTATTGCTTTTTGATACTCGCTAGTTCTGATTTCAATTGGGTTTTTGGCAATTTTAATTGGGTATTTAAGCAAATACGCAGCTTATCTGGAGCTCTGCATTCAAATATATGTGTGCAAACACTGTGCATTATATAGATTCTTTACTGTGCATTGTGAATTCTTGTCGAAACAATACATATATACGAAACTGATGAATTAAATTTACAGCGGTTCAAATCTGTCTAGAACATGCCTAGCCACAAGAAGTCGGCATGTTGATAGGATAGTGTAATGTACTGTTTTAGACATGTTGAAAGCAAAAACATTTGAGCAGGGACCATACATTCATCTTCGTCCCAGATCTTGTAATTAAGCTTTTGAAGCGTTTGAAATGTTTTTGTCTTTGTATCTTATCTGCAGCAAACTGTAGTCGGTGGTAACTGTGAATCGGTGAAAAGAATTACATCACAGACACTCATATATAGCGGATTTTTCCACGATTTGCTGTTTAAGGCATAGATGGCGGACATGCAAATTAGATAATTAACGGACAAACACATGTTTATGACCAAGAACAAGTTGTGACAGTATTCATACAATATCCATTAATGTTATGTATCTCAATTGCTTTCGTGAAATGCTTCTTCGGAGGTACCATCTGAGACACAGCCAAAGGGTTAATCTGCCGAGGTCTGTCCATGGATGTGAAAAAAACATATTTTTGGCCCTTCGCGCCGTCGATACCGCACCCCCTAAATTAATTCCCGTGTACATGTACGAGCCTGACAAACAAATTAATTAATTAAACAAATTAATTCGGTAGATTATTCCAGTTGCATGTCAACAACATGAAGGGCAAAAAAAAGGGCTAATAAGGGATTAAATATATAGAACAACTATACAATTATAGAACCTCATCATTCTTTAATTTTACAAAAATAAAAGAACTATTTGATGTTAGTAATAACGATTACCTAAAATGCTTCAAACTGATTTTGTGCATTCCTCAAGACTGGAGAACACGAATTAAAAATGGAAAAATAAACACGATTAATACAAAGATACTATTAATAGAACAAATAAAAACCACGACCAAATGTAATAAGAAGCTACATGTATATAACATGTTTCTTAATCAACCGGTTGTGCATAAAGCCAAGACAAAATGGGATGACGAATTCGCGGATAAAAATGTAAATTGGTAGATATATACAGTCTACACAAATCATTTTACAAACACTAAGTTCTAAGCTTAGGAATTTTCAGTACAAATTGTTTATGAGAATTGTCGCTACAAACGATTATTTACTTAAGTGTAACATTGTCAGCTCCAATTTGTGTGATTTTTGCGCCATGGTTCCAGAAACAAATAAGCACCTTTTTTGGGAATGCACTATAAGCCAACATTTTTGGTCACAGCTGAATACCTTTTTAAACAATAATAATATTGTATGTAATTTTGATTGGCACACCGTTTGCTTCGGGCAATATGAAGAAGACAACAAATTTTTCAACTTTTGTATCATACATGTACTAGGAAAATACTTTATATATACATGTACATGTAAATTACGAAACACGGAACCTAAATTTCCAGAGTTTATGTCTTACCTAAAGGCAACACAAAATATTGAAAAAGAAATTGCAATGAATAGAAATAAGCTCATAGTTCATGAACGAAAATGGAATGTTATCCAATTAGACTAACACTCATTTAGAGATGCACAAACCTTCTGATTATTCATACAAATATTACAGTTAGGTATAACAGCATATACCGTAATAGTATTGTATCGTGGTGTGTTGCTCAATTATTATTCACTAAACCTATTTCACCATATCTCATTTTCAACTCTTATTCTCTCATCTACATAACATTCTTTAATAAATCCAACCTAACCATGTATGAATAATACGTTATAATCTATAATTATTTACAATACATGTACTCATAGTTGATTGTAAACAAAGAGTGTAACCTATAAATGCATGTTGTTAAACTGCTTGTAACTCATGTATTGTTTGTATATGACTATGTATGGAAGTAAAAAACTTAAAACTGAAATATAAAAAAAAGAAAAAAAAAGAAGTATTACACATTTCAAAAAGCTGATCCTAACAAGCGCAAAAGCACTTCTCCAATTGCTTTCTTTGGTAGAGATGGAGGTGTAAGGTAGAGATGGAGGTGTAAGGGCTGTAATTATGGTGAGAGGAAACCAGAGTATAATTATGTTGTAATAGTATAGTCAGCCCAGATGGTGGAATGGGGGGAGGTTCTATTGCCTGTGTATGCATACACGATGTGAAAATAGCATTGTTTTTGATAATCTACATATGGTACTTCGCGGCAGTCACACTGGACTATTAACAACGGATGGTGCCAAGTCAAATAGGCTGAGTAAGTGATAGGAAAGTTAGAAGAGCTTCATATAAAAGCCTGGATGATAGAAAAGAAATGCCAAGCTACATTTCATCTATTAATCATTATCTCATGCCTTTTGTCTACGGTGGCCGCCAAGAGGTAGCATGTACTTAAACCGACACGGCCATAAGAAATCGGCAGCTTATATGGACTGTGGACGATGATAGCCCCTACTTGAAATGTACCAAGTCAGGTGATTCTATTACAGTGTCTGGTATGCTGTTGCAGATAATATGTAAATTAGGTTAATTTGATTTTGTGAAATTGGGTCAAATATTCTTTTTATTGCGAGATGTATTTGTCTATGAGAATTTAACATGGGGAAATAATGGAGGAGTTGGAAGAGGAGTAAAAAAAAACCAACAACATTTGCAAAGTGACTGCGAAACTTGGCTAGATAGCTTGGAAATGATGTGAGTACGAAAAGAAGTTAAAATTTGAAAATTGATCCACTCTTAATAATTTCTGAAATTAGAAAAATATTTTTTTATATTTTCCCCCATGTAAAATCTGCTTAGCCCCATTCTTCCACTGACAGCTTCTATCCTGTATTGGCCAGGCATATGAGTGAGGTAAATGGAGTTCTCCGGGGAGAGCGGTGACTTCCTTGCCAGGTACCAGGGTCTCTTGCTGGCACCGCAGCTGGAGGCGGGCGGCCCCCGCGACAGGGCAGACCTACTACGGAACATTCTCACCCAGCTCACATACGCACGGGCCTCACACATGTAAGTACATGTCGCTCCACTTGCTAAGGAAAATTGAAAGGGAATGGGTTTAATGTCCCAGCAACAGCTACGGTCACATAGATATCGGACCACAGTTTAAAAGTCTCATCCAACAGATTAGTGGGATGGAAATACTGTGTACCGGTAAGTAGTTTCATGCCTAGGGTGAGGATTGACTTCACAACCTCCGGTATTGAATTCAACACTTGCTAAGGAATTGTGTCAGATGTTGATCAATAACTGTGTAACTGGCTGATGGGTTTTGCGAGCAGTGTAGATCCAGATCAGCCTGTGCATCCGCAGTCTGATCAGGATCTGCACTGTTCGCCATTCCATCAATGAAACGTCCGTCATGCTTCTAACAAGGAATATAATGAGATGATGAGATAGTTACCAGGCTACGGGAGTGTGCTATATTCAACCCTGATGATGGATGGTTGTGGCCTAGAGGTTAGAGCTCTGGACTTCAATACAAGAGGTTCAATCCCCGCCCTTGGCATGAAAAGTACTTTCATAGTATTTCCATCCCACTGGTATTTCAAATGACCTAAAATGACATGAGCTCTTGGCCTTCGGGATATTAAACGTGTACATTCATCATATTGAAATGTAGACTGGTATATTTTTTTCTGAGCCCATGAATAACATTAAAAAATAATTGCACAATATGTTTATAATACTGCAATAATAACTGGCATTCTCAACCACTTCTATACCAGTGATTAGTAAGCCAATGTTGGCAAATAGTATAGATGAAGCTGAGCCACCCCATTAGGATCTACACGGATGTGACAACACTTTTCTGAATGAATAGTTTGGAAATTAACATCGAAGAGATCCAAAACATATTAACCCTTAGAACGTGGGAAAGGAAAATTGTCGTCTTTTGTTTTTTATATTTTTTCTCAATAAAAACATGATCTGACAGCACTTTAGAATCATTTCCATTGGAAATGATTCTAAAGTGCTGTCAAGCCATGTTTTACCTGTCGCAGAAAAACAGAAAATATAAAATAAATAGTAGACGGAAAACAAAAATTAAACATTGTAAGGGTTTCATTGTTACCAAAATGCCCTGCAGCTTGCACAGAGTTTAGCCAGTTTGGTTTGTGATTGCAGAGTGGGTGCTGAAGCAAGTGGGAGAGTCGAGAGAGACTATGAAGATTTGTATGCCAATGTTGTTGACTCGTTCGATGGAGAAACTGGTAACTACATCTGTCCCCTCGTTCACTACAACAGGGATCCTACAACGTTTGCACAAATATGTGGCTGTGACTGGAGAAATGTGGTTTATGGCATTTGTTGTCAGCCTAGCTCATGGCCTGCCACCAGTCATTTAACGAAATATAGACATTATGCTGTTTTTCACTACCAGTGACTGAATGGCGAACAGCGCTGACCCGGATCAGATTACGCGGATGCGCAGGTTAGCTGGGTCTGCACTGGACCATAAGCCCCATTTCTCCATTCACAGCCACATATAGGTCGGGATAATTCTGCACATTTCCACGGTTGCTTCAGTGTCTAATCTGTTTGGTTACAGCAGGAAACATGCATCAGTAACTGAATAGCGAAATGGTGTAGGCATTGATTTCACTGTGTTGCTGATCTCAGTCTATGCTGGTTGGATAGAAAATAAACCCAGATTTGTCAAACGGTGGCTCATAACTTACACACAGGTGAACGACCCGGGACCTGTGACCTAAATAAATGACATTGAAAAAAAAATCCCATTACCCCACCCACCTGTTGTCGTACTCTACATTGCATTTCTATAGAACCCACCTGTTGTCGTAATACGGCAGATGGAATGTTTCATGACATGTTTGTCTAACAAGCACATTATCAGTTTTATGGTAATGGCAAAGGTAAGGCCTTACGTGTGATGTGATTGTATTCATAGCAACCAGGTCCTGTCTGTCTGTAGTTTGTATGCGCTACCGCCAGTACAATTCTGTCCAGTGGAAATTAGATGTAGATTAAACACAATCTAGTATTATAAGATCGTATTGAGGCCTTATTTAACCCTTAAAATGCTGGGAACTAAAATTGCCGTCTGCTGTTGTTTTATATGTTGCCTTCTTTAACACTGTTAAAACATATGTTTTTATGAGGAATATAGAATATAAAAAATAAACAGCAGACAACAAATTTAATTCAGCAGTGTATGTGTTAAACTGCACCTACAAGCTTCTAATGTGATATAGTATGTGTGCATTGCTAGCTAGTTGTGTTTATGTGTGCATTGCTAGCTAGTTGTGTTTTGTGCTGCCACTCATTGCTAGCTGCCTGTGTTTTGTGCTTTCATTCATTGCTTGATAATTCCAGCACAAAAATATTTACACAATTCCCTAACATTTGATTGGTCCGTAGCAAGTCTCTGTCCAAAATTTATATCCCAGTAAACTCCCATGCCAAACTACTTTCCATAACCGTCGGGCGCAGTTAAAATAATTCTCAAGAAAACGGAAAATAAACACATTTTCTTGATGAATTTATTTCAAATGCTGGAATTATAAGGAATGAATGGCCTTTTTGTGGAATTTATCGGGGATATAAACTTGGAAAAGTCGCGGGAATACTGGACGAGGCCTTCCGGCCTCGTCCAGTATTCCCGCGACTTTTCCAAGTTTATACCCCGATAAATTCCACAAAAAGACCATTCATTCCTATAATATCTTGTGTTTTCAGGTTTCAACAACTATGCAGATGCCGCCCTAGTCCTGTGTAGTGGCAACACAAATGGTAAAACACTATGTATAGCATGTACATGGAATTATACACAATGTAACTTTATTTGCCATTATAATTCTTGGAGGCACATATCCTCCAGGGGCCCGTTTCACTAAACTTTGTACAACTAAAATGTTTGTAAGTGTAAAATTATGATTTCACATTACCAATGTTTTCTTGTTAACAATTATTTGATTTACATTTATTGAGCATTGGCTGCATATTATGCATATATGCAGCCTATGCTCAATAAATGTAAATCCATCAATTGAAATTTCCAGACGATCCTAAATTTGCAATTACAAACATTTTAGTCGTACAAAGTTTAGTGAAACGGCCCCCTGTTGTTTATATCAAGCCTATTTACATCTGAAATCTGCATTAGAGATGCTTTGTATACTGGCAATGCCTTTGCAGGGTCGATATGTGGGGGAAAACAATGTGTTATTGCACACTTCACCTCTGACACAGCTTGTTCTCATAAATAGAGTCGTGAGAAAATGTGACCAATACATTGGCTATCAATGAGTCAGGAGACCTCAGCTGATGACATTATTATTAAGATATTATTAAGATTGTTTAATATTTATATGTGTATCACATGTTCAATCAAATTGTTTGTATATCCTGTATAAAATGCATTGGCATGTATATAAATAATGCATTTTAAAAGCTGAAGTTTTCAAGAAGAATATTTTCAATGTTTTAAAATCATTATGTTGCTTTCCAAAAAGGTTCTAAGGAGAGGAACTCTATAAGATAACAATCTTTCGTTCCAATCCTCTTTACACTGCTTGTATACCTAAACATGATGTAAATTATTATTTAGTAAAATATGTTTATACCAAAGGTTCCAAGTTTGTAACAATAGTATAGTCAATCACCTGTGCTGCATGTTCCACCACTGCATCGCCGACACGTGGCCTTGTAATCAATCCCCATTTCTCCAGTCACATTTCAATACAATTTAAAATGGTTGGAAGTAGATACATCACCGATACATGTGACCTTGTAGAGAGTCAGCAGTGGAGGTGCTCCCTGTCTCCGGACAAACTCGCCAGCCTGCCGGCGCTCCAGGGGCTGCGGAGGCGTGTGCAGGTAACTATTTTGCTGTGTAACTTTTGAAGCTTTAAACTGTAATACACTCAAAGCTAATACTTGGTTTGTAGCTTCCTTACTGTGTCTAGATGATGTAAATGCATGTAATTGTTATTGCTTTGTCAGTCGGCTTTTATTTTTGTCGTTCGCACTTGTGGACAGCGCGATATAGTCGGCACATTGGCGTTCGTATATACGTCTGTACGTACGTACATGTGTCTGCTTTATTGATTAAAGTTTTTTTTAGTACTATCAAATGCATTAGCGGGCGCGACATGCGGGCCGCGGCTATCTAGTTTTTGTAACTGGCTGAGCTTGTCATCGTGAAAAATTTACATCCGATTTTCATCGAACGTTATCAACATATTTATATTAACAATTTCTGAGATGAGTTTGTAACTGCCATATATATTTGTAACTGTATATTGTAGTTATTTCCTTTGAATATATATAGACAATATATCGATTGAAAATTCTCACCCTTTGCATTTCTTTATGGACTGAAAAGTTGCTACCATTTCTTTATTCAGCCACCGTTTCAATGCCAGTGGAATAATTACTTTAATACTTACTTACTTACATAAAATTGTGAACCGACAGACCACATTTCTTATTCCATCTGTGATTGACCGGGTCTTTATGAGTTTTACACAAAGGTTGAGTCGTCTCTCCTTACACAAAGCCCTTCATTGGCACTGATCATGCTTTTATTACAGTCGGCTAATGTCAAACAACGTTCCGCCAGCTCCAGAGATGATCCACTCCCATTCTGTGGCGGTACTAAGTCGAAACCAGGTGAAGCCAAGTCGGCAGCTGTGGCAACCATGGCCAATGTCTGTCCGAGTCGAGCCCCCGACCAGCGGAGTGACGGACTGATGGACATGTATACCCAGCAGCGGGACAGTGCATCAGACCGACAACCTGTCGTACAGAACAGACCCACTCACAGGGGGTCTACTCCCGATGTTGATGCACAGTCAAAGCCCAGCGGAAAACCACTCTTCTCATCTGGAGGTAGATTCAGTGGAGCCTCTTTAGAGAGGTTCCACTGGTATTAAGGTATCATATGAGCACTGTACTTTGTAATCAAGACCAGACATCTCCATAATAAATAACAGTGAAACGCAGCACAATTACAGGGCTCCAGAATAGGAATTAATAATTGAGTATTGTCACTCCATCATTTCTGAAGCAATTGGGTATTTCAAAATTTTAATTGTGTAAAATAGAATCACACTACTGTTTACACATCAGCAGACCGCACTTATTGAATAGTTTGCTTCTAAATGAAAACACATCTTTGTATTTCATTAGAATTGTCTCCTTGGAGACCATTTTAATGAAATCCCAAGATAGGTTTTCATGGAAAAATAAGAAAAATATGCTATATTTATGGTCTGTTTATTGTTTTTTGTAGCATGATAAAACCACAAATTTTTCATTGCTTTTTGATACTCGCTACTTCTGATTTCAATTGGGTTTTTGGCAATTTTAATTACCTTATCTGGAGCTCTGCAATTAAACACAAATATTTCATAAACCATGATTTTACAGTCAGTTTTATACCACACTACGTAACAATGATTCACATTTCATTAGCGGTAATATGGTCTAAAAGAATAGGTGTGTTTCCAGTTACGTCCTGGAAAAAAAACGGGTCAGTCGGTCGGCATTTTATTTTATTTTGTACAAAATTTCTGTTGACATGGTGTTAAAATAAAGCGTTCATGAATGTTGTTGTTTTTTCTACCTCCGGAAATGGCGTGTTATGAAGAAATGACAAGTATAAAGTTATCCCCAGCAACAAGGGACCCAACATTTCGGAACCAAAAAATATATTTTTCCAATAAAACATTACGGTCGGGGTTAATGAAACATTGTTTCTTGCAACATTTGTGTGATGTGTTTACATGTTCCATATTTGTAGGCAGTGTGTTTGGCCAGTATGGAGGAAAGCAAGGTGGGCCTGGTGGATCTATGGGACACAGACGCCCGTCTGAGGTAACCACAGATCTCGGCATCATTTAGTTCCCTTGTCACATCCGACACTGTATTTAGTTCTTATAGATTTCAAACTTTAAATATATTTCCTTAAAAGTATGAAACAATATCACAGCACATGCAACATTTAAAGAGTGTGTCGAACGTCCAACAATCAATTGTGGAGGGGAAACAGAGAGAAACGAGTGATCGTCTGTTCATCTGTCCGTCGCTGTTGTACATTGTTCAGTGGTCACAAGATCAATCTTCAACTGAATACAATAAACGTTCTTTCACTGTCTGTATCTCATGAAATTTTATACAATGAAACCTCTCAAACGGACACCCTGGACACCCAGTTTAGAGATATTCCACTGTAAATATGGCCAGAGATATTCCACTGTAAATATGACCATTATGGGACATACTTTCGTCTTTTGCAATCATGAACATGCATTATTATCTGAGATGTGTTACCAAGAAACCTCTCAAATTGAGATCACATATATTTTCTTGGTGTCCGGTTGTAGAGGTTCCTCTGTATTTCAAAATGCAGAAATCGCCCACCTTACATTTGTGCTGCAAGAAATCACCCACCTTACATTTGTGCTGCAAGAAATCACCCACCTTACATTTGTGCTGCAAGAAATCACCTGCTAGTGACGGTAAATCTAGGGACACTTGTCATCGAAACCAACTCCGGGATCCATGAATAACGTCCAGATTTCTCAAACCACCTGGCAAACTCATACTTGATATAAATGTTTTATTAGACACATAATGCCTGTCTATGTTTGCAGCCTGTCCATACCGGGCGGGGCCAGCTAGAGGATCAGACCGCGGGTGGTGGCGGGGTGATGGGACACACCCGGCCAGACACGGCCGCCACACAAGCCTTCCGCACGGCCAGGCAGCAAATGGTGTGTAGCTAACTACATGCATATCAGGCATGTTTCAGGGTTGGAAATATTCAGGATTTCATGTTCCTGATAATTCCTGAAAAATACTAATGTTTCAACATGGGAAGCACACTTTTACGCATTTATGGGTGCAAAAATATGTTTGTTTAGCCATTTTCAGGATTTTGCATTTGGAACTGTCCACACCCCTGACGTTTGATAGGTTTATACCATTCATCTCGGGTGTAACCATTTGGGAGTTATTATACCCACTTTTTTGGGAAAAAATGGGTATATTGTTTTCTTATACCCACTTTTTTGGGAAAAAATGGGTATATTGTTTTCGTCACGAGTGTCCGTCCGTCCGTACGTCCGTCACGTTTCTTGTAACTCGAAAAACTTTTTCACCTTCATACCTACGCGCCTGATATTTGGTATGTAGCTTCGTTATCATGTGCAGATGTGCAAAGTGAATTCGGATTTTTCATCCGACCCTCCATCATGGATTATCTCCACCTTTCGGACTCAGAATTTGCCATTTTTTCCTTGTAACTCGAAAAACTTTTTCACCTTCATGCCTACGCGCCTGATATTTGGTATGTACCTTCGTTATCATGTGCAGATGCGCAAAGTGAATTCTGATTTTTCATCCAACCCTCCATCATCGATTATCTCCCCCTTCAGAATTTCCCATTTTTTCCTTGTAACTCGAAAAACTTTTTTACCTTCATACCTACGCGCCTGATATTTGCTATGTAGCTTCGTTATCATGTGCACATGCGCAAAGTGAATTCGGATTTTTGATCCGACCCTCCATCATGGATTATCTCCCCCTTTTGGACTCAGAATTTCCCACTTTTTCCTTGTAACTCGAAAAAGAAATTCACCTTCATACCTACGCGCCTGATATTTGGTATGTAGCTTCGTTATCATGTGCAGATGTGCAAAGTGAATTCGGATTTTTGATCCGACCCTCCATCATGGATTATCTCCCCCTTTCGGACTCAGAATTTTCCTATTTTTCATTGTAAGTCGAAAAACTTTCTCACCTTAATACCTACATTTCTGATATTTGATATGTAGCTTCCTTATGATGCGCAAAGTGAATTCGGATTTTTGATCCGACCTCCCATCATGGATTATCTCCCCCTTTCGGACTTAGAATTTCACTATTTTTCCTCGTAGGTCAAAAAACTTTTTCACCTTAATACCTACGCGTCTGATATTTGGTTCGTAGCTTCGTTTTGATGTGCTGATGCGCAAAGTGAATTCGGATTTTTTATCCGACCCTCCATCATGGATTACCTCCCCCTTTCGGACTTAGCATTTGGGGAAAGTGGGTATATTGCGATGGCGCACCATCGACTTTTTCTAGTTTTGAATGAAAAAATGTGAATTTTCTTGAAATGTTTTGTACATGGCAATAACCATTTGGTAGAACATACTCGTAATTCCTCAGGATATCTCTGCTTTATTGCATAAACATTTCCCCATAAGCTGCTGTAATATTTAAGAAAAAAATGTTGAAGCGGAAGTAAATATTAGATGCGTGTGCCATACATGTACATTACCCGCTATGACCATGGGCATGTTGGAGACGAGCCATGTGATTTTGTGCCTATGAAGATGTTCGATATCTCCTCATAGTCCTGAAATTACAACAAAGTATACTTATCTAGCAAAGTCTACTTTGAAGGAATAATCATTTATTTTTCCCGAAATGCATTATTTCACATAGAACTAACGACTGCATATATTTGATGATTAAAAGTATGCAGAATTATTATACTGAATTTATTACATTATCACAGCCAAACTGGCTGTGATAATGTAATACATTCAGTATAATAAAAATTAATAAATTTATCATTAAATTGAAAATTTCTCCCTCAAAGTATACTTTGCTAGATAAGTATACTTTACAATATTGACGAAATAGGCTACAGAGAAAATGCTGAATAGAATTCCGCATTTGCTATGAACATTTCGTAAACTTTGGATGTCATTTACAGAAATACCGGTTTCTGTAAATATTGCTCATGATTCTCATTTAATAGCACATCACATGACTTTTCTCATGTGAGTATCGGTATAGTATGGCGGGCATGTTTCAGCACATTGACCAGCAGAGGAAGTACGGGGGTGGGGCGGGCAGTGGTCAGCCCCAAGGCCCAGTCAGTACCACGGCGTATGGCACCGGCAAGAAGTCACTTGGCACCAGGTATGGACAATTCACTTGAAACTTCATGTGCATGTTTCTCATCACTCATATTTTCATTCCCCGCCCCATCCATGCTCCCCCGTACCCAATGTCAAGGTCAAATAACAGTAGTGCGCGTTTTGATTCTCCTATAACTTCTTTACTTTACTGTTCATCCCAGTGACCTTGCGAGGTGAAATAATTGCGGTTTATGTTTCAGGCGTGGGTTGAACAGTCGGTTTGTGCCACCGGTGATGAACAGAGAAGATGACGGGTAATGTTTGCACGTACCTGCACATACCACACAGCTCGCAATGCTGTAGCTCCTTATCTGCCAACAACGAGTATTCACTGAGCATCCTCAGCCTGTTGAAATGTAGCTGATCTGTAGCCTATTTCATCAACATTGTAAAGTATACTTATCTAGCAAAGTATACTTTGAGGGAGAAATTTTCAATTTAAGGATAAATTTATTCTTTTTTGTTATACTGAATTTATTACATTATCACAGCCATTTTGGCTGTGATAATGTAATAAATTCAGTATAATAATTCTGCATACTTTTAATCATGAAATATATGCAGTCGTTAGTTGTATATGAAATAATGCATTTCAGGAAAAATAAATGATTACTCCCTCAAAGTATACTTTGCTAGAAAAGTATAATTTGCAATGTTGGTGAAATAGGCTACAGGTCACTACCATGCTATTGGGGTAGCTGAATACAACGTAAACTGCAGTAATGTTCCCATCTATATTGCAGAATAGGTCACTGCATAGTAACTGATTTATGTTTGAGACGCAGAAATGGGGCTTATCACATGAAAACCTTGTGATGACGTGCTGTAACCCATTTCATAAATGTGATATGACACACGTGTAATAACACCTGCAGTGAATTTCATTGGCTGGCCGTATCACCCTAATATCGTATTCATATTATACGCCAACGTTGTGCCAAAAGAACAAAACGGAGACGTTCCAAATGACATCCCTAATGGCAAAGCAACGATGTTTTGATGTTGACATCATGCTATTGTAAACGTCATTAGTTTCTAGAAGAGTCGGTGACTCAGTAAAATCACTACAATTGTTAAAATGGGCTCCCGTTTAGCAGTATGAAATATTTACAAAGAACCTATACTATGGCATATGTATAATACATTTGTTGCTAGTATTAAAACTATTTTTCTCCGTGGATATTTTCAGCTTGATGCGAAAATAGTCAATGGCGTTTTCTCACTGAAACATTTGATATCTCCCAAGTTTTCTACTCTTTGGGGTGTGAAGTCGTGAGATAAACAGAATCTCAAACTCATTTCTATTTGATATGAAACTCGTCAGCAATTTTATGCACCTCGCCTTATAAATTGTGCGTGACTCATTTCATAAATCGCATATCAAATGGAAACTCGTTTTGAGATCTTCTATTTATGGGATTTGTGACCAGTGTAGATCCAGGTCAAATGGTACACTCCTGTAGATAAACTATGATATATATTGCTTGTTGCAAGCATGACTTGTTTTTCATTTGTGGAATGGCGAACAGTGCAGATCCTGATCAGACTGCGGATGCACAGGCTGATCTGGATCTACACTGGCCGCAAAACCCATAAGCCCCATTTCTCCAGTCACAGCCACATATCACAATGTCAACCTGGGATTCCCTGTATGTCCCAAAACTGCCATTAGTTCAAACAATATTTATTTCTATAAGATAAGTGATATACATACATGTAATACATACAGCTTGAAATAGGATTAGAAAATGAGCTATTACGCTTACGTGAATTCTTCTGGACAAAATGCCTTCGCTTATTTTTTTTCACCAACCATCTGTAATGCTGCGTCAATGTAGAAAGTCTGATGAAAATCTGCTTCTGCACTAGAATGTCATTTACACACTAGAAATATTATATCATTAATTACGTTGTGTTATTTGAGCAGTCCTCAGCTGAGGCGGCACACGTTTGTGACACGCCATGTGATTTTGTACCTTCGGACATCTGTGATATTTCATTAAATACGTTTGCAAAATATTTTTCAAAAATAAAGTCAAAATTTTCAGAATATTTAATATAATTCCGCACGTACTTTTGATGCCATTAAATTTTGTAAACGTATTTCATGAAATTACGCAGATGTTTGAAGGTACAAAATCACATGGCGTGTCTCATTTGTGATTAATTACAACTTGTTATTATTTCGACCATTTGCATTCACAGATCAGGGGTGGGTATTTTCATGATATATCCTGAAATCATGTCGGATTCGAGGTTCCTGATAATTTATGTTTCTGCATGGTAAGCACACTTTTACGCATTTGTGGGTGCAAAAATGTGTTTGTTTAGCCATTTTCAGGATTTGGCATTTGGAACTGACCCCCGACGGATGTAAATGTGCACAGTCGTAATATGATTATGGTATAATAGTTTTGCTGATGGCAGTGGTAAGCTACTTCAGTGGATGAATGGTAAAACACATAGGCCTCGATCAGATGGTGCAGATACGCAGGCTGATCTGGGAATGTGCTATGTCTGTTTCAATCTTTTTAAGGTGCCTCATTTCTCATTTGGCAGCCGATATTTAGAACCCATACTGCAGTTGTGTATCACATGTGCCGATATAGTACAGTGACCATGTACCGTAAACATCGTTAGGTACCTTGGGTCCGTTTCATTAATCTTCGTACGACTAAAATGTTTGTAAGTGCAAATTTAGGATAGTCTGGAAATTTCAATTGATGGATTTACATTTATTGAGCATAGGCTGCATATGCTCAATAAATGTAAATCCAATAATTGTTTACAAGAAAACGTTGTTAATGTGAAATTTGCAGACTATCATAATTTTGCACTTGAGAATATTTTAGTCGTACGAAGTTTAGTGAAACGCGTCCCTGTTCTCAGACCACTGTCCATGTCAAGGTGGCTATGACCATGTCATGTAACCGTGGATGTTGTAGTAACGAGGCAGCGATGACCGTCACCCGGGTGGTGCTCAAGTCAGGGCCGGGGGTCGGCAGGGAACCGGGCGTGGTCGACGACGAACGCCTCAAGGGGATCGAGCCCAAGATGGTGGAGCTTATCATGAATGAGGTGGGCGTGGTATAGAGAGAATACCAGTCTAGTGTCTTTTGATGTCAAAGTTATCAATAGTGTATCGTATATCAGTCCCCACGGTGGGCGTAGTATAACATAACACCACCATCATGTTACAGTGTGTCAGGCAATCTGAACTGGATCAGGGTATAAGTATCTTTTGTAAATGAAAATAAAATGTTAGCACATACACAATTCAATTCTGTATGTGGTCTTGTCATTTGTCATTTTTTTAACGTCATTTGCTTGAATTATCATGCTTTTACTTTTACACAATCTATATCGGTTAAATGTGGAGATACGGAAGAATATCTTGTATACTGGCCCAAATATTTTCAGCATACTTGTATTCTATTGTCGTGCTCAAATATTGGAGCCTGAGCTAGGCTCTATATTGGTCTCCATTCAGACAGTAGTGCATCAATATAGCACCAATAAGATGAGGTAATAATATAACTACATGTACATGTATATATGACCGTGTCAGAATCTACACTTTAGCATCTGTATTGGTCTAAAACTGTTAGTGTTCTGAGCATATTCTCCAAATTCTACTCAAAATCACTGAGTTTTATCTCAGTCACGACCAATCAAACTCCATGATGGAGTACGTGCCCAGCCAGTTGTATAAACCCAGGCCCTGGTGTTGTAGATCATGGACCACGGACCCCAGGTGGGCTGGGACGACGTTGCTGGCCTCGAGTTTGCCAAGAAGACCATCAAGGAGATAGTTGTCTGGCCCATGCTGAGGCCGTAAGTCTACTCTACTTTACTAGCCATTATATAGCTCAGGCAGATATAGCAAGCTGACGACTTGGTTTTCAGTGTTCTATCCATACTTACCCCTCAATTGAACATGAACACAAATTGTTTATCATCATGTTTATCTTCACTCGTGCCCAAAGTTAAGATCAACATACAGTAGAACCTCTCTAAACCAGACACCAATACACCTGTGATCTTATTTTTAAGGAGTTTGTTGGTCATTTATCTGAGGTGATAATGTCTGTTCATGATCACATAGCACACAACTAGCTTAGAATGGTCAAATGCCTGATTTACAGTGAAACCTCTCGAAACCAGACACCATGGGGATCTCCCAGGGTGTACGGTTTAGAGAAGTTTCACTGTACATTGTTATGTTGATAAATGTAGTGTTTTATACCCTCACTTTGAGCTAATGTGGGATACTAGTCAGATTGCCCATCAGTCTGTCCGTCTGTTTGTGGGTGTCAGGTGGGAGTATGTGATGGGTTATTTAACGATCAGGTTTCATCCTTACCAGAATTCCGACTGGAGACCTGGTTTGGCCCTTAACATAAGTCTTTGGCATTTTGTATGCGACAGTTGAATCTGGTTATACACCTTATGTGAGTATTACGATTACTCGAAATCCTATTTTAGGGGAAGGGGCCAAGTGACTGGTGTGGTATGGACCTGGCACCAGATCAGGTTATTCTAATTTCAGGGCTGAATATTTGTTTTCTCTATGTAAATATTCCATTCTGATTTTGGTATTTTCCCCCCAATGCAGCAGGTGAAAACGGGATTGAACCCATTTGCCCGGCCTTACATGACCTTAGCTGTTGATAGGCCGTTAAACACCAATAAACAAACAAACTGTCCGTCTGTTTATGTTTCCCTTCATGAATCTCCTTGATAGTGCGCACAATGTACATGCATTCCTCTGATGGTCCTCTATCATGCTGTGTAAAGTCCATACCCCTCTGACCCCCACTAGTCCCAAAGAGAAGGTCACAGACTTGGTGTGTTCTCAAAACCCAACATAGCGGTAAATACCTTTAATACTTTACTTCTACAGAACTTCTTGATATAGTTCACACATTGGAAAATTGACAGAATGAAATGTTGTCTATTGTTTCACTTCTAAACAGTTAAACATTACGTACACGCAATTGTAGTGTCAGAATTATACGGCAATGCTTTTCACTAACCTTGACACTGTAATACAGAGTGTCAAGGTTAATAGTGAAAATCATTGCTGTATGATTCTGACACTACAATTGTTTTTGTGCAGCTGAATGTTTTGCCCTACTGCTGATTATGTTCACAGGGATATATTTACTGGATTACGCGGCCCACCAAAAGGTCTCCTGCTCTTCGGCCCTCCAGGCACGGGCAAAACTCTGATTGGTGAGTACTCCACTCGGAACATAGAGCCTTGCTGCACTTGGAGGTGAGCCTTCCCTTCACTCCCATACCACTGCCAAGCAGTTTGATAATACAGTAGAACCTGTCTAAAGCGGACACCCTGGCGACCCCAATGTGTTTAAGTTAGATGGGTTCACTGTCATTTATGTCATTGTCGTGTCTGTTCACGATTGAAA
This sequence comes from Conchocele bisecta, assembly GCA_029237695.1. Classification (NCBI taxonomy): domain Eukaryota; kingdom Metazoa; phylum Mollusca; class Bivalvia; order Lucinida; family Thyasiridae; genus Conchocele; species Conchocele bisecta. The sequence continues at coordinate 8,484,440 of CM055267.1, forward strand.
ATGACAAAAACTGTTCATGGAGTACTGTACTGTACTGGGGATCTCCCACACTGTACTGGGGACCTCCCACACTGTACTGGGGACCTCCCACACTGTACTGGGGACCTCCCATGGTGTCCGGTTTATAGAGGTCCCACTGTAGTTTATTGACATGCTGTGGTTCTTTGTTTATCCTGGTGTGTGTCCATGTATCATGTTCACATTCAGGAAGAATTACCCCCACCACTTGATGTGTTGTAAATTCACATTACAAGTACTTGCATAAGCATAGTAATACTACCACCATTTACCAAGTACATGTAGAAACATTGGTCCGAAGTGACTTTCATTGACTGCCATGTTAACCCTTTCACCCTGAGATAACTTGCTTAGACTGCTTCATGTTAATTTTTTTCTTCATTAATTATAGTGAGGAATAATTATTTAAAACTCTGAAAAGTATTGTTAGTCAAATACTGTATATCCAGATGAGACGGCTAGTTAAGAGCTAGCTCATCTGAATCTACAGTGTTTGCAAGTGTTGGCTTTATAGGGTGGAAAGTGTTATAGTATAGCTATAAAAGTAACCATCTTCCATCACATTATCCCTTTGAATGCGGGAACCGAAAATAGTTGTTTGCTGTTGTTTCTTATTTTGTATTTTCCCTAAATAAAAACATGGTTTGACAGCATTTTATAATCATTTCCAAAGGAAATGATTCTAAAATGCTGTCGAAGCATGTTTTTGATAAGAAAAAAATGGAAAATAAAAAATAAACAGCAGACGACAAATTTTAATTCAGCACTGTAAGGGTTAACAGATTTGCCTAAATGTTACATAAAAAGACTTGCTTATTGCAATAAAAGACATTGGTTTCTATTTGCAGATGAAAACTGAAAGTTCATTTTGGATGATACTCGTGTAAAAACAATTGTCGCTATATTAGTGATTATAAGAATGATGTACGATGAAGGATAACACAACATTACGACACTTGTGGGTGGTGGTCGGGCGAATGAGACGGCGTAAATTAATGGTGTGGGTTCCTCCTTTTTGGAATCACGATTTGCCTGGTTTGGCCCTCAGGTACGTTTTTATATTTGGCTCTGTAGTTACCTGGGAGTTGAATTGGGTTATTGCCCATTATAAAAGTAGTAAGATTATTACTGATCCTACTGCTTTTGGGAAGGGCCAAGTGATTCTGGTGTGGCGAGGACCTGGCATCAGATCAGGATTATTCTGATTTCAGAGCTGAATATATAGTTTTGTTATTGTAAATATTCAGTTCTGATTTTGGGATTTTCCCCCCATTTGTACATGTACTTGAACGTGTACATGTACTTCTACAGGTAATATATGGGATTTAGTACTAAACCCATTGACCCAGCCTTAAATGACCTTAGCTGTTGATAGGCCGCTAAACCCCAATAAACAAACAAACAAACATTACGACACTTTCCGTGATTTCAACAACAGCTGCATTGTAGCCGGACCCCTGAAAACACGGATACAAAGTCAATGAACTGCTGGTGGCACAATGAAGGGACTGCATGGGAGAGTCCAAGCTTATTTACACGTATATTACAGTTATACTATAGCTGGTTTATAATTGTTACTATTTACAGAAAATCACATTTTACCTAGAACTGCACATAGAAAGTCTCATCTAAAACAATCTACCTTGTACTCCCTGTTATTACATCCCAGTGCTCCAGATAAGGAATTAGTAATTGAGTATTGTCACTCCATCATTTCTGAAGCAATTGTGTATTTCAAAATTTTAATTGTTCTAAAATAGAATCACACTACTGTTTACATATCAGCTGACCGCACTTAATATTGAATAGTTTGCTTCTAAATGAAAACAACTTGGTATTTTATTAGAATTGTCTCCTTGGAGACAATTCTAATGAAATACCAAGATGTGTTTTCATGAAAAAAATAAGAAAATATGCTATATTTGTGGTCTGTTTATTGTTTTCTGTAGCATAATAAAGATACCACAATTTTTTCATTGCTTTTTAATACTCACTACTTCTGATTACAATTGGGTTTTTGGCAATTTTAATTGGGTATTTACGCAAATACGCACCTTATCTGGAGCTCTGACACCCCGACATAAGCCCAGCCTAATCCCCTTGAGAAGTCCCTTCTAGCTGAAACTTGGTCCATGTATATATTTCAGGAAAGTGTATAGCCAGCCAGTCGAAATCCACTTTCTTCTGTATCAGTGCTTCGTCGCTCACATCAAAGTGGGTAAGTCGTGCAGCTCGGGTCCTGACCCAGATATGGTTCACTTGGAGTGTGGGTTCTTATGTTGTTACTTCACATCTGTGTCTTGCTTTAATTACCTATAAATTGGGCACCATTTGGGCGAGGCAGTTTAAAATGTTATCTTGGGGAATTTGCACAACTGACAAAGACATTCTAGCCTAATTTTATGTGTGTCACGGTCTGTCTTCTAATTGTTGATCGTTACTTTTGATACTTTTGTCACCAGTTGCGTTTTGTTTTGTGCGATGCAATATTCCCATTTTTCGACAATCAGTTGAGAGTTGGGTACGAGTCTCACCATGACTGCCTCAATGGGGTGGCTTGAGATGACAAGTAGTGTTGCTCTGGATCAGCTGGTACATGCCTACAGCTTCATGGCTGGACAAATGGCGATTATGTTATTGCGACCAGTGAAGACCCAAATCAGCAGAGCGCAGGCTGATTACACGTTCGCCATTTAGTCAGTAAACATCCACCATGCTTTTAGCAAACAGTAATTACTTTAATAGCTGTGTCTAGGAGCATGCTAGCAGATCAGGAGCTAAACGGGCCACAAAAGCTATAAGACCAATTGCGCAGTCACAGATCAGGAGCTATACTCCCCACAAATGGCATAAGCCCCTATTTCTCGAGACAGATCAGGAGCTAGACGAGCCACACATGTCATAAACCCCTATTTCTCCTGTCACAGATCAGGAGCTAGATGGACCAGAATTGCCATAAGCCACATTTCTCCAGTCATAGCCATAATTAAAACAATGTTATCCCTGTCTCCCTGAGATGGATGATGGGTTGACCAGTAAGTCTACCTGAAGTGCCCATGTCCAGCGGCCCGGGATGTATGTGTAACCCAGCTCTGAGTCACTGATTAGCTGTAGAGATGGTTTCATAGTCCAGGGTAGAGCATTGTACTTCAATGTCAAAACCAGTGGGTCCAATCCCCACCCTAGTGTTGAAATATTATTATTATTTCCATCACACTGGATATATATATATATACATTGTTTTAAAGTCACTCTCTTTATTGTCGCGCCCGCTTGCGGACAGCGCGATATAGTCGGCACTTTGGCGTACGTACGTACGTACGTACGTGTGTCCGGTTAAAGTTTTTGGTTAAGTTGTTTGGTTAAGTTTTTTGGTTAAAGTGTTTGGTTAAGTTTTTTGGTTAAAGTTTTTCGTTATACTATATCTCTGCAACTGCTTTGCCCATTACCTTGAAACTTCACATGGGTGTTTATCATCATCTATATTTTCATTCTACCCCCCTCCCGTGCGGCCCCTGTGCTCAATGTCAAGGTCAAATTACTTTGAAGTTTTTGGTTAAGTTTTTTGGTTAAAGTTTTTGGTTAAGTTTTTTGGTTAAGTTTTTGTCGCGCCCGCTTGCGGAAAGCGCGATATAGTCGGCCGTTTGGCGTACGTACGTACGTACGTACGTATCGTACGTACGTACGTGTGTCCGGTTAAAGTTTTTGGTTAAGCTGTAAGGTTAAGTTTTTTGGTTAAAGTTTTTGGTTAAGTTCTTTGGTTAAAGTTTTTGGTTAAGTTTTTTGGTTAAAGTTTTTCGTTAAAGTTTTTCGTTATACTATATCTCTGCAACTGCTTTGCCCATTACCTTGAAACTTCACATGGGTGTTTATCATCATCTATATTTTCATTCTACCCCCTCCCGTGCGGCCCTGTGCCCAATGTCAAGGTCAAATTACTTTGAAGTTTTTGGTTAAGTTTTTTGGTTAAAGTTTTTGCTTAAGTTTTTTGCTTAAGTTTTTTGGTTAAAGTTTTTCGTTATACTATATCTCTGCAACTGCTTTGCCCATTACCTTGAAACTTCATATGGGTGTTTATCATCATCTATATTTTCATTCTACCCCTCCTGTGCGGCCCCTGTGCCCAATGTGAAGGTCAAATTACTTTGAAGTTTTTGGTTAAGTTCTTTGGTTAAAGTTTTTGGTTAAGTGTTTTGGTTAAGTTTTTTGGTTAAAGGTTTTGGTTAAGGTTTTTGGTTAAGTTTTTTGGTTAAGTTAAGTTTTTTGGTTAAGTTAAGTTTTAAAGTTTTTCGTTATACTATATCTCTGCAACTGCTTTGCCCATTACCTTGAAACTTCACATGGGTGTTTATCATCATCTATGTTTTCATTCTACACCCTCCCGTGCGGCCCCTGTGCCCAATGTCAAGGTCAAATTACTTTGAAGTTTTTGGTTAAGTTTTTTTGGTTAAAGTTTTTGGTTAAGTTTTTTGGTAAAGTTTTTTGGTTAAAATTTTTTGTTATACTATATCTCTGCAACTGCTTTGCCTATTACCTTGAAACTTCACATAGGTGTTTATCATCATCTATATTTTCATTCTACCCCCCTCCCGTGCGGCCCCTGTGCCCAATGTCAAGGTCAAATTACTTTGAAGTTTTTGGTTAAGTTTTTTGGTTAAAGTTTTTTGGTTAAAGTTTTTTGGTTAAGTTTTTTGGTTAAAGTTTTTTGTTATACTATATCTTTTTTTTTAGTGTCCATGCCTCGCCACAAGGCGCGACATGCATGCAGGCCGCGGCCATCTAGTTTGGTTAAAGTTTTTCGTTATACTATATCTCTGCAACTGCTTTGCCCATTACCTTGAAACTTCACATGGGTGTTTATCATCATCTATATTTTCATTCTAACCCCCTCCCGTGCGGCCCCTGTGCCCAATGTCAAGGTCAAATTACTTTGAAGTTTTTGGTTAAGTGTTTTGGTTAAGTTTTTTGGTTAAGTTTTTTGGTTAAAGTTTTTCGTTATACTATATCTCTGCAACTGCTTTGCCCATTACCTTGAAACTTCACATGGGTGTTTATCATCATCTATATTTTCATTCTACCCCCCTCCCGTGCGGCCCCTGTGCTCAAGGTCAAATTACTTTGAAGTTTTAATCGCGCCCGCTTGCGGAAAGCGCGATAGTCGGCACTTTGGCGTACGTACGTACGTACATACGTGTGTCCGGTTAAAGTTTTTGGTTAAGTTTTTTGGTTAAAGTTTTTCGTTATACTATGTCTTTTTGTAGTGTTCATGCCTTGCCACAAGGCGCGACATGCAGGCCGCGGCCATCTAGTTAAATTTTCGACCACATGGTCTTTATCCAAATAGTGTGAAAATGTATTGACAGTCCTATGTGACGTCCATAGTGTAGCAGTAAACCGGATCAATTTTTTATTTATTTATTTTTTCCTCACAAAGGAGTGATAATTATAATAATTTCCAATAACCTCCGAAGGGAAGCACATTTGAATGTGCTTCCCTTCGGAGGTTATTGGAAATTACTATATATATATATATATATATATATAGCTTTGTCTTAAGTCTCCTCCAGTGTATATATATATATTAAAATTGTAGAATATGACATTAGCTGTTGCTGGGACATTAAACACCGTCACGGTCTGTTGTAGGTGGGGGAGGGGGAGAAGATGGTGCGAGCCCTGTTTGCCGTGGCACGGACCAGACAGCCGGCCGTCGTGTTTATAGATGAGATTGACTCGCTACTCACACAACGATCTGACGGCGAGAACGAGGCTTCGCGTAGAATCAAGACAGAGTTCCTCGTTCAACTGGTACAACATTTAACCATAATAAGGCTGAATTAAACTTTGTATATATAGAATAAATGGGGGTTCTGGGACATAGTCCACCCTTTGTGACTTTGTCGCAAAATTCTGGGTCCTTGGCGACATTTTAAGGTTATATAACTTTGAAATTTCACATTCAATAGATACGTGCGCGTTTCTACATTCCACTATAACTTCTTTACTGTATGACCGATTGGCTTGGAACTTCATGTGCATGTTTCTCATCATTCATATGTTCATTACCCACCAGACCCATGCTTCCCACGTGCCCAACATCAAGGTCAAATAACTTCACATTCAGTAGATGCGTGTGACTTTTGCAATTCTCCTGTAACTTCTTTAGTATATGAGCGATTGGCTTGAAACGTCCTGTGCATGTTTCTCATCATTCATATTTTGATTCCCCGCCCCACCGATGCTCCCTCCGTGATCAAATAAACTTGAAATTTCACATCCAATTTATAGATTCTGCATTCTCCTATAATTTCTTTATTAGATGAGGGATTGGCTTAAAAACTTATGTTTTTGTTTATGATGCAACCACCACAGCGATGGGAATCATGCCGTTGGTGGCATTCTTGTTGAGAATAAAGACAAATATGAAACAACAACTGACAACAATTTTCATTTCCCACATTCCAAGGGTTCATGTAGCCAATCAGGCTGTTAGATTCTTTCCCAGATCATAATGCAGACTAGACTGAAGGGATTCTTCTGTAGATTCTCTTAATTATGCCTCTTTTACGATAGCAAGGCTGATATATTTTTCTGCTCTTGGAAGTTACATAAGTGCATTCATAAATATAGCATAGTAAATTGAGATTCATAAATATAGCATAGTAAATTTAGATTCGGAAACTACTTTCACTGGCGTTTCATCGGGCCACTGTTTTTTCAATACAAGCTACATTATACTTGCTTGTGTTACAGCATAAATACAAGCTACATTATACTTGCTTGTGTTACAGCTTAAATACAAGCTACATTATACTTGCTTGTGTTACAGCTTAAATACAAGCTACATTATACTTGCTTGTGTTACAGCTTAAATACAAGCTACATTATACTTGCTTGTGTTACAGCATAAATAGGTTACTGTTACATAGAATACCAGACTAAAGTATTTTGACTTCAAGTTTAAAGGCTCAGTTTGGGTGCCTCTAAGTTCCTACGTGTTTCCTGGCCTTGCCTGAGAACTTGATTTCTCACCCATAGCACAAGTGGATCCCACACATTTTGGAACCATAATTTTTCTGTCTCGGGCTCCTCGTGTAATTGACACGCCATCGCCAGCTTTTCTCGCGACTAACGTTCCATAATCCCATGTCAATGACCCTTAAATCAAGTGAAATAGGTTGTATTTTTGTGTATTGTTTGCATGTGTGCTGGGATTCGAATGTTAACGGACGAAAAACAAAAAAATAATTGAACTTTATCACGTCTAAAGATGTCTTTAACGTAACAATAGAGCACCTGTCAGTCTCCAATCATTGCAATGAAAATAACATTACGTAACAATTGAAATGACGTCATATGCACTGGTTTTTCCTGCGTAAATGACGTTCCAGTTCAGAAAGGGATGGGTTGTGGCCTAGGGGTTAGAACACCTGACTTCCAATCTGGAGGATGTGGGTTCAAACCTCGCATAGGGCATCAAAAAGATATTTTCATAGTATTGCCATCTTGTCTGACACTGGTCTGTTGGATGAGACTGAACTGTGGTCCCGTCTCTATATCACCTTAGCTGTTGCTGGGACGTTATATCATTCACTTTTACCCAGTGCAGAACCTTATTGTTTTCACATTTTACAGAATTCCATTGATGTGTGAGAAACATATAATCTATGATAGAGTTGGGTTTGAGATGGGGAATCCCAGTCTCGCTCTGCGATATCGTCCCAGGCTCGGATATTATCGCGCTGCTCGACTGGGATTCCCCGTCTCAGTCCGAACCCTGCCATGGATTGTATTAATCACGACACAGCAGAGCTCCAGATAAGCTATGTATTGGCGTATTTTACACGATTATTTTAGCTGAATACGCATTGATTATCAAACGTGGGAGTACAAAATACACATAGCAATGTGAAAATATGCATTGATTTTCAAATTGAGTAGTGAAAATAAAGTTGAAAATTCACTTAGTTGAGCTGCAAAAACTTCTTGCAACTCAAATAAGGGAATATTTAAATTTGTTATATTTTTTTATCATTTGTTCCCTATTTAGTATTAATGAAGAAAATCAATAATCCATTTGTAAAAGTAAAATTCGCAATGACTTTTAAATTAGGAGGTATAGGACGCTTTAGACACAAAGCTTATCTGGAGCGCTGCACAGGCTTGGTATTCTGTGGGGACATGTCTATTGTAGGACGGAGCCTCCACCGACTCGGATGACAGGATTCTCATCATCGGGGCAACAAACAGGTCTGTCTCGTTGTCCATCACTTCATCTGTGGCTGCGACTGGAGACATGGTGCTGATGGCATTTGTGGCTGTAACTGGAGAAATTGGGCTGATGGGTTTTGCGACCAGTGTAGATCCAGATCAGACTGTGCATCCGCCATTCTATCAATGAAACAGCTGCCATGCTTCTAGCAAACAATATTGAAGCGATATTGTATAGCTCATTATCAGGCTGCAGGAGTGTGCTATTTGATCAGGAACTACACTGGTCACAACTCCTATAAGCCCGATTTCTCTGGTCACAGCCGATTAAGTTTTTACAATATAAAGTGATTCCATACATGGGTTAACACGCAAACTTTTAAACAATAATGTTTTATATTGATATATTTGATTGATCTGAAACGCAGTTATTGCTACATTATGCGAGCAAGTTAAATAGTAACATATTTATTAACGGTAATTCGATAGTACTGCTATCACTCTAACTATAGATCTAACTGCCTAGCATATGTTGATTTTATTGAGAGAAAAATACCTTGGGCCCGTTTCACTAAACTTCTTACGACTAAAATGTTCATAAGCTCAAATTTAGGATCGTCTAGAAATTTCAATTGATGGATTTACATTTATTGAGCATAGGCTGCATATGCAGCCTATGCTCAATAAATGTAAATCCAATAATTGTTTACAAGAAAACAGTGTTGATGTGCAATTTACAGACTATCATAATTTTGCACTTACAAACATTTTAGTCATACAAAGTTTAGTGAAACAGCTCCCAGATTTCTCATTGGGGGGGGGGGGGGGGGGGGGGGGGGGGGAACGGAGCTGCAGGATGAAAACATTTAGAAATTGTTTCTGAAACCTTGTTAGATAGGTTGAAATGGTCTAAATAAGAAAACAAAACTTACATTTCGGAAATATGTTGACTACAGTACATGTATTTCCAAAATTAGAAAAACCTGCTTTAATATTTTCCCCATGTTAAATCATCATAGACATTTGCAGCCATGTTAAATCATCATAGACATTTGCAGCCATGTTAAATCATCATAGACATTTGCAGCCATGTTAAATCATCATAGACATTTGCAGCCATGTTAAATCATCATAGACATTTGCAGCCATGTTAAATCATCATAGACATTTGCAGCCATGTTAAATTTGCATTTATAGGGAAATTGTTTTTTCGTAAAAAGCTCATTTGTTTACAAAATTTCAGAAATAAAAATTAGGCTGATTCTTAAAATATTATTTAAAGTAATAGCAGTGAAAAATAAAGTTTTTACAATGTTTATATATAAACCATGAACAGTGGGCAAGTTTACACAAATCACACACTAGGGCATATTCTACACAGACCCCAGGAGATAGATGAGGCGGCGAGACGGAGGTTCGTGAAGCGCTTGTTTATCGCCCTGCCCGAGACGGACGCCCGGTGCACCATCATCACCAACCTGCTACGACAACAGGCGTACAACCTCACCCCCGACCAGCTCACCGACATATGTACACGGACACACGGTAATACATATAGCGGATTGCACAGTGATTTAATATAATATTTATCAATAAGTTTACTGATTTCTCGGGTGACGGAAAAACAATCACACAACAGTATATGGTATATTATTATCATACAATGATCAAGAGATTATCAGATTAGTTTTGCCCATCACCTGTGGTCGTCGAGCGAACACTTCAAGCTTATTCTATACTCCGGGATGGGCCGTGGCACTGTACTTCAATACCAGTAGCCTATTTCACCAACATTGCAAAGTATACTTTTCTAGCAAAGTATACTTTGAGGGAGAAATTTTCAATTTAAGAATAAATTTATTAATTTTTATTATACTGAATTTATTACATTATCACAGCCATGTTGCCATGTTGCCATGTTGGCTGTGATAATGTAATAAATTCAGTATAATAATTCTGCATACTTTTAATCATCAAATATATGCATTTCAAGAAAAATAAATGGTTACTCCCTCAAAGTATACTTTGCTAGAAAAGTATACTTTGCAATGTTGGTGAAATCTGCTACAGACTCTGTGAGTTCAATCCTAAAATGACCGTAGCTATTGACAGGCCATTAAACTCCATCAAATAAATCCTACTTGTATGGCTCCAGTTTTGCCGTTGCAGGGTTTTCCGGAGCAGACATGGCGACGCTGTGCCGGGAGGCTGCCCTGGGGCCCATCAGGGACATGTCGTTTGGCGATATTGAACACATAATGGCCGACCAGGTACAGGCGGGGGACATGTATTACCCATTAAATGGAGGCAAATAATTATGCCACTGCAACCGCAACACACCACATGTCTTCTGCACATATATTGAATATGTGCACCATGTTGTTTTGCATACAATCCTGTATAGGGTGTAGAGTTTGTGTAATTAACTCCTCTCCGACAGCTTTTGCCAATCAATCTGAAACTTTACCCTAGTCTTCTCCACATAATTATTGAACATGTGCACCATGTTTTTTTTTACGAAAATATATTTTTTTACACATTGTTTTAAAGTCACTCATTTTATTAAATTTTCAACCACATTAATAAAAAGAGTGACTTTAAAACAATGTGTATTAAATGTGCTTCCCTTCGGAGGTTATTGGAAATTACTATATTTTTTTAACTTAATATTTAAGTTAGCCATTTTCCACACTGTTACATACGCTCTTGTATAGGGTATAGAGTTTGTGTAAATCTACTCTTGTATAGGGTATAGAGTTTGTGTAAATCTACTCTTGTATAGGGTATAGAGTTTGTGTAAATCTACTCTTGTGGGCGCTTTCTGTCCATCACTCCCTCGACGGGCGTATTTTGTGACTGCGGCACTCTTTGATTTTTACTAATCTTCAATATGTTTTCAGCCGACTCATATGTAGTTGGGTTCAGAAATACGATACATAGAGGATCTAACATGAGTGTAATCTCATATTTATTACACAAGTTGACTGATTTCATTGTGCCGAATTTCGTATGGAATCAGTCAATGAGTTAATGAATATATAATGCCCACGCAGCAGGTTACACTGTACTACTACTTTTCATTTTCTGTCATGCCTTATATGAGCCATTTGTCTACCCACTAACGAGTTATTTTTAATTACAGCGCGTGTTCATTGGTGTTAAATCGCATTTTATATGCCGCGACCAGAAAGGGTATTTTCCGACCTCGTGCTATTTTTACCAACACGCGTCACGTGACACGGTCAATCATATCACATATTTGAAATGCGCAGTAAAGTATCGGAAGTTGAGAAGAAAAATCTAAATATCCACGTAACTCTTTCCATTTGGTGATCTGGTCGCCAATATTAACCACTCTCTCTCTCTGTACTGCCTGTCCCTCAGACATTTCGCCTTTTTTTTGGCCGACGCCGTTTCATACAATTTCCGTCCTGGATATTTCGACACGTTGATATTCTTGTTTACATATTGGGAAGCCTACTGGCGCGTAATATACTGCGCATGCGCACCGCAAGCCGTGATGTGAAAGTCGTCGTCCCCGCACATTATCAAAATAGACTGTTACCGCCGCGCGTCGCTAACAGTAAATTGATAAGATTATATTTTTATAGCGGGCACTCGTAATTTTTAGAACTGGTGGAATAGTGACATAATTCCTATAAAGAACATTGTGTGCCTACTGCGAGGGCATGTACCTTTAAATCAACACAAATGTTGAATTCTATTTATTGCGTAATCACCTATAAATCAAACATTGGAGGTGTCTTGATCACCTAACGTGTTTTCTGTTGCGGTCTCATTATCCCTCACTGATGGGCAAGAGGGGATATAGCGTTAGTCCATGTGCGTCGTGTTTCGTGCGTACGTACTTACATACGTTAGTAACACCTTTCTATTTTTAATAACTTCACCGATTTTGATAATATTTGGCCGTAATATGTGTCTAGGGCTGGTGCTTTGTTTTGCATACGACGCATGTCCAACCGCCCTAGGTCAGGGTCACTGAGGGTCTATGTTCACCTTATTTGTAAGGTAAATGTGTTAACCCTTACAATGCTGTATTAAATTGTGTCGTCTGCTGCTTATTTAATATTTTCCATATTTCTCAACAAAAACATGGTTTGGCAGCACTTTAGAATCATTTCCATTGGAAATGATTCTAAAGTGCTGTCAAACCATATTTTAATGGAGAAAAAAAACAAAATATGGAGAAAAAGCAGACGACAGTTTTTGGTTCCCGCCTTTTAAGGGTTAAAGTTGTTTTTTTATTATCAAGGCTGCCAGCGAGGGGATTAGCTTCATAATAAGGATGCCCTTGTTTGCATATTTATCACACTGGTGTAATATGATTTTTCATAAACTGTTTATTCACTGTGAAATCCTATTTTACGCAATAAATATGTAGAATTAAAGTATTTTTATGTTTTTACTAATCTGTCCACGGTTGCAGGTGCGGCCCATCACGTTCACCGACTTCGAGGCGGCCCTGCTGTCCGTGAAGCCGTCCGTTTCTGAGAAGGACCTGGACACCTACCTCGACTGGAACAAAACATTTGGCAGTGGCTCACGATGATCCGGGCATTGTCAGTTGTGTTCGGAACCAAAACTTCACACCATGTTTGTTCTCCATACATCTACATATGAGACGAGCCATTGATTTTGTACCCAAGAAGCTGTGTGATTTTTCATGAAAAATATTTACAAAGACCAGACAATATTGTAAATGTGGTATATATTTTCACGGGATATCAAATATCTTCTAAGGCAGAAAATCATGTTTGTCTCATATGGTGGGTTCCTAAGAATCTGATTGTAGACCCAGATCAGCTGGAAACAAACCTTACACGAGTTGTGGACTAGCATCTTAGATCGTTATCTGTAGCCGATTTCATCAAAATTGCAAAGTATACGAGGGGTGATCCAGAATTACGTAGACTTTTGGTATAACTCAAAGACGGAGAGGTATAAAGAAACACAACTTTACCACAATAAACTACCACCTTTATTGAATGTACATGCATAATTGTAAGTAATTGTGTCAATAGCTGTCGTTATACTGAGCATTTGTAGTAAGTATGTATAAGCAATGCGGGGCAGCATCACGACGTCGCGCATAACGACGTTATAACTTGATGATGTTACAGTTTTTCAAAGTACTCGCCCTTGCTAGAAATGCACTTCTTGTGGCGCTCAATCCACTGTTGATAAGTGTCTAGATACCACTGCTCGTCAAAGGAGGAAACAATATGCTGTGCTGCACATGATAGTTCTTGGAAGTCATCAAACTTCTGACCTTTCAGTGCCGACTTCACAACAGGAAAGACGCGGAAGTCCATCGGGGCTAGATCCGGTGAATAAGGAGCATGCTTCACAGTTTCGAAACCACGTAAGCTGATCTCCAACTGGGTCGATGATGCAGTATGGCTTGGTGCGTTGTCCTGATGTAGCAACAAGCGATCAAGGTCCATCCCGGGTCTTTTCCTGCGCAGAGCTCTGACTAGGTCCCGACATAGTACCTTCGAATGGTACTCGGCATTCACGGTTGTGTGCGGTGGTACTGCATGCTGCAGAATCATGCCATGCCGGTCCATGAAGAATATGCACATCTGTTTTCCCACGGACTTGCAGACTCTGGCCTTGTTCGGCAGTGGCGATACTGAGGTTTTCCAATGTTTTGATTGTTCTTTCGTCTCTGGATCAAAGAGACATAGCCACGTCTCGTCTGTCGTAATGATCCGATCGAGTATGTCATCGCCTTCCTTGCGATAGCGGTTCAACTCTGTTTTTCTTGTTGTCAGCCGTCAATAATCGGGGGACCCATCTCGCACTAACTTTGTGCATGTGCAGATGTTCTGTGAGAATTCGGTGTACTGTCCCGTAGCCTTTCCCGGTCATATCACATATGTCTCTCACGGTAACGTGGCGATCACGAATAACGACGTCTTTAATGGTGTCGATTAACGTTGAGTCGATTTCAAGTTTCCGTCCTTGTCCGGCGTCATCGCGCAAGTCTTCTCTTCCGTCTTTAAACCTCCAGTGCCATTTAAAAGGTGTTTTGCCAAGATTTACACAGAACTTTATGACTACGCGATATTCAGCGTATACAGTTGACGTCATTTTTGTCTCAAAATGGTAGGCAACGTTTGTTTATTTTGAATAACTTCGCAGTTGAAACGGATATGACGTTGTACGCTTACATTTTCACGTCACGAACATTATTTGTATATCAGACAAATTCGCGGCAAAAATTACGCCAATGGTATGAAGTTATGATGTATCTAAAACCTAAAGAAATAACATATTTTTTCCGTGCCCCGCCTCCGTGTTCATGTGTTGCTATGGTAACATGTAGAACTAAGGTACTTAGCTGGGATAGTGTCAATCAATGTGTCTTTATTAGAGAAATGTTTGATGATCATTTCTATGTTGATTTCATGTGTCTACAGGTAAATAAAACATATACAGCAAAAGTCTACGTAATTCTGGATTACCCCTCGTACGTATCTAACAAAGTATACCTTGAGGGAGAAATTTTCAATTTAAGGATAAATTTATTATTTTTTATTATACTGAATTTATTACATTATCACAGCCATTTTGGCTGTGATAATGTAATAAATTCAGTATAATGATTCTGCATGCTTTTAATCATCAAATATATGCAGTCATTAGTTGTATCCCCCAGACTACCGTCGGGGGGATACTATGGATTTGACAGCGCGCCGCGTCCGCGTCCGCCGCAGACACTTCTTGTCCGGAGCATAACTCGAACACCCTTTGGAATATTTTCATGAAACTTCACACATGCATAGACCACGACCCGAAGGTGTGTCGCGCACAAGAATGACAACTCTTGCATAGCTAATTTTTGAGTTATCTCCCTTTTTTGTTTCTCGCACTGATTTCGTGTCCGGAGCATAACTCCACCACCCTTTCGAATATTTTCATGAAACTTCACACATGCATAGACCACGACCCGAAGGTGTGTCGCGCACAAGAATGACAACTCTTGCATAGCTAATTTTTTTAGTTATCTCCCTTTTTTGTTTCGCGCACTGATTGACCATAACTCGACCACCCTTTGGAATATTTTTATGAAACTTAACACATTCAATTAGACCACGAACCGAAGGTGTGTCGTGCACAAGAATGACAACTCTTGCATAGCTAATTTTTTTGAGTTATCTCCCTTTTTTGTTTTCGCTCACTGATTTCCTGTCCGGAGCATAACTCGACCACCCTTTGGAATATTTTCATGAAACTTCACACATGCATAGACCACGACCCTGAGTGTGTCGCGCACAAGAATGACAACTCTTGCGTAGCTAATTTTTCAGTTATCTCCCTTTTTTGTTTTGCGCACTCTACAAACTGGACAATAATGCATGAAGACCTGTTTTCTCGTCTGCTCTGTATACCTTTTCTCGTGTGCTCTGTACACCTTACCTGTAGAGAGAACAATAGAAACTGGGAGAAACCATGTGCTAAGCATGGGCTAGCATGTGCAGATGTCCCACTGCTTGACCACTGCTTGACCACTGCTTGACCACTGCTGACCAGGTAATTTATACAGGTAAATCACTACATTGGGTACTGTGTTGAAATATTGTGGCATTATGTGGACCTCTGCAGATATATGTAGATAAATATAGGACTATTAAAAAAAAATTCTGGGTCTCCAATAGCAAGCATTATTATTTTTAAAACTTTTTTTTGTAATGTTTTTTTTTTTTTTTTTTTTTTCATTATTTTTTTTTTTTTTCATTTTTTTTTTTTCAATTATTTTTTATTTTTCAATTTGACTGGAAAAAAATCTGGGCTCCAGTAGCAAGCATTATTATTTTTAAACTTTTTTTTTCCATTTTTTTTTTTTCATTTTTTTTTTCAAATTATTTTTCAATTTTTGTCCAGTAGCAGAAGGTCGTAAGTGCTATATACAGACTATTCACACCTGTACATGTGCTAGCATGTGCAACTGACCACTGACCACTTACAGGTAATTTATACAGGTAAATGATTATATTACATTTCCGTAAACTGTGTTGAAAATATTGTGGCATTATGTGGACCTGTGCAGATATATGTAGATAAATATAGGACTATTAAAAAAAAAATCTGGGCTCCAGTAGCAAGCATTATTATTTTTAATTTTTAAACTTTTTTTCCATTTTTTTTTTCATTTTTTTTTTCAAATTCTTTTTTCAATTTTTTGTCTAGTAGCATAAGGTCGTAAGTGCTATATAACAGACTATTATCATATAATAAAACAATTATTGACTAGTGAGCCATAGAATATAATCTGATATTCTATGGTTCACTAGTCAATAATTGTATAATATGTTCGGGGCCAGTGAAAATTGCTTTTCGGGCCCAGCTCGAGGTCAAGGCGACAAGGCGAGGCATCTGATTCCGCGGAATTCTTGTTTACTTATCTCCCTTTGTTGTTTCGTGCTCTGATTTTGTATCCAAAGCATAACTCGAACACGCATATACGCATTGCTCTAATGGTCCTCTACCGCCCTGTGCCAAATCCACGTTCGTTCTGCCCCCGTCAAGCCCAGGGTCAAGGTCACATACTTAGTGCTTCAAAAACATTAACGCTTGGGTAAATATCTTATACTTTCTGTTTTCTTTCATGGATCATGGATCATCTTCATATTTCATATACGCATTGCTATATTGGTCCTCTACCGCCCAGTGCCAAATCACACGTTCGTCCTGCCACACCTATCAGGGTCAAGGTCACATACTTGGTGCTTCAAAAAAACTTTATACGCTTCAGGTCAAGTATTCTTATAATTTTTATTTCCATTCACGGATCATCTTCATATTTCATGATACGCGTGCTCTAAGGTCGTCTACCGCCCTGTGCCAAATCAACGTTCGTCCTGCCCCGCCAATCCCAGGTGTCAAGGTCACATACTTGGTGCTTCAAAAACTTTAATGCTCAGGTAAATATTTATATTTTTTATTGCCATTCACGGATCAAACTTCAGATTTCATATATGCGTTGTCTAATGGTCCTCTACCGCCCTGTGCCAATCCTCGTTGTTCCCGCCCCCGCAAGCCCGAGGGTAACATCATAGTTAACTTGGGCTTCAAAAACTTTAACGCTCAGGTAAATAATCTTATAATTTCTGTTTTCTTTCATGGTTTTCATCTTCTATTTCATATACGCATTGCTTCTAATGGTCCTCCTCTACCGCCCTGTGCCAAATCACGTTCGTTCCCCCTGCCACCGCCAATCCAGGGTCAGGTACACATACTTGGTGCTCAAAAAAACTTTAATGCTGCAGGTAAAATATCTTTATATTTTTTCTTTCCATTCACGGATCAACTTCATATTTCATATATGACGTTGCTCTAATGGTCCTCTACTGCCCTGTGCAAATCCACGTTTCACCTCTGAAACAGGTGCTGCATGTGCAACTGACACTGACACTTACAGGTATTTACACAGTAAATGATTATTTACTTTTCCGTAAACTGTGGTTGAAAATATTGTGGCATTATGTGGACTGTGCAGATATTATGTAATAAATTATTGGAATATTAAAAAAAAATCTGGGCTCAGTAGCAAGCTTATTTTTGTAATTTTTAACTTTTTTTCCATTTTTTTTTTTTCATTTTTTTTTTCAAATTCTTTTTTCAATTTTTGTCTAGTAGATAAGGTCGTAAGTGCTATATAAGACTATTATTTCCATATAATAAAAACAATTTTGAATAGGAGCCATAGAATATAATCTGATATTCTATGGTTCACTTGTCAATATTGTATAATATGTTCGGGCCAGTGAAAATTGCTTTCGGGCCCAGGCTCGAGGTCAAGGCGGGACAAGGCGAGGCATCTGATTCCGCGGAAATTCTTGTTTACTTATCTCCCTTTGTTGTTTCGTGCTCTGATTTTGTATCCAAAGCATAACTCGAACACATATACGCATTGCTCTAATGGTCCTCTACAGCCCTGTTGCCAAATCCACGTTCGTTCTCTGACCCCGTCAAGCCCAGGGTCAAGGTCACATACTTAGTGCTTCAAAAACATTAACGCTTGGGTAAATATCTTATACTTTCTGTTTTCTTTCATGGATCATGGATCATCTTCATATTTCATATACGCATTGCTCTAATGGTCCTCTACCGCCCTGTGCCAAATCCACGTTCGTCCTGCCCCACCAATCCCAGGGTCAAGGTCACATACTTGGTGCTTCAAAAACTTTAACGCTCAGGTAAATATCTTATAATTTTTATTTCCATTCACGGATCAACTTCATATTTCATATACGCGTTGCTCTAATGGTCGTCTACCGCCCTGTGCCAAATCCACGTTCGTCCTGCCCCGCCAAGCCCAGGGTCAAGGTCACATACTTAGTGCTTCAAAAACTTTAACGCTCGGGTAAATATCTTATAATTTCTGTTTTCTTTCATGGATCATCTTCATATTTCATATACGCATTGCTCTATGGTGGTCCTCACCGCCCTGTGCCAAATCCACGTTCGTCCTGCCCAGCCAATCCCAGGGTCAAGGTCACATACTTGGTGCTTCAAAAAACTTTAATGCTAGGTAAATATCTTATATTTTTTCTTTCCATTTCACGGATCAACTTCATATTTCATATATGCCGTTGCTCTAATGGTCCTCTACCGCCCTGTGCCAAATCCACGTTCGTCCCGCCCCCGCCAAGCCCAGGGTTAACATCATATACTTAGTGCTTCAAAAACTTTAACGCTCAGGTAAATATCTTATAATTTCTGTTTTCTTTCACGGATCAGCTTCATATTTCATATATGCATTGCTCTAATGGTCCTCTACCGCCCTGTGCCAAATCCACGTTTGTCCTGCCCCCGCCAAGCCCAGGGTGAAGGTCACATACTTGGTGCTTCAAAAACTTTAACGCTCAGGTAAAAGAAAATTTTGACTTGCAATTTGGCCTCATTTATTATCAAAGCGATATGTGGACATCCGTGTTCTATGAACACATTTTCTAGTTTATTAAACTTCACACATGCATAGAAGACGACCCAAAGGTGTGTCGCACGTAAGAATGACAACTCTTGCGTCGTTAATTTCTTAGTTATCTCCCTTTGTTGTTTCGTGCACTGATTTCGTGTCTGGAGCATAACTCGAACACCCTTTGGAATATTTTCATGAAACTTCACACATGCATAGACCACGACCCTAAAGGTGTGTCCCGCAAGAATGACAACTCTTGCATCACTAATTCTTTAGTTATCTCCCTTTGTTTTTCCGTCACTGATTTTGTCTCCGGAGCATAACTCGAACACCCTTTTTTCAAACTACTTGTGTATCTGGGGAGGGGGATACACATGCGCTTGTCGACAAGCGTCCATTTCTAGTTCTATATGAAATAATGCATTTCAGGAAAATAAATGATTACTCCCTCAAAGTATACTTTGCTAGAAAATTATACATGTACTTTGCAATGTTGGTGAAATATGCTACAGATCAGCCAGAAACAAACTGCACACGAGTTGTGGACTAGCACCTTAGATCGTTATCTGATATCACAATGGACACATGTGCTGGCAGATTAGCTACACTAGTCAAAGCTTCAATGAACCGACATATCTCAGATGGCATCTTGGGGAAGGATTATCATGTTCCTACATATTGTTCTTGTCTTCAAAAATAAATGATGATCATACCGTGATCTGTACTTTGGAATGCATGGCAATGTGTCTATTATTAACACAAGGGTGTATCAAGTGTTACTCAACAGTATTGTGATTCTTCAGTCAACAAGGTGGGTGGTTGGACGGGTAATTCAACAATCGGGGTTCATCCTTACCGGAATTCCGACTGGAGACCTGGTTTGGCCGTCACATACGTCTTTGGCATTTTGTATGTGACAGTTGAATCTGGTTATACCTCTTACATGAGTATTACGATTATTCGTAATCCTATTTTAGTGGAAGGGGCCAAGTGACTTTGGTATGGTATGTACCTGGCATCAGGTCCGGTTATTCTTGTTTCAGGATTGAATATATTTGTTCTCAATGTAAATATTCTGTTCTGATTTTGGGATTTTCCCCCCAATGCAGCAAGTTTGCCCGGCCTTACATGACCTTTAATAGCTGTTGCTAGGCTATTAAACACTAATAAACAAACAAAACCGTTCTGGATCTATATCCATACGAGGCCCAGCCAAAGGGAAATATAGCTTCAGACGGTCAATATTACTGTGTAGAATTACAATAACGTATTCTTCATAATTGTGTCAAAATTAAATTGCACCAAACAGCAAGCCGTCATGATGTTACGAACATTGCCGACGTCAACATAAACAAGTTGAAGTTCAGTAAAAACTTGACAACATTTGTTTGACGGCCCTCACCACCCGCCATTTTAAATAGAGCCATGTTGACCAGCTGATGTTGATAGTCTCATGTTGTCTGGCAAGTCGACTAATCAAAACGTGAGAACATCATCTGCGGTATGACAAAGAGATATGTAAATACCATAACTAGACAACTTGCTTCTAATGCTTGGCCAAAAACCTCGACCACAGGGAGAAACGCACACACGCCATGAAACACGCCATGGGATTTTGTACTTTCAGACATCTGCGTAATTTCATTAAATACATTTACAAAATTTACAAAATTTACAATATTTTTTCATAAATGGCATCAAAAGTTGACACAATTTTCAGAATACATGCGGAATATAATTCCGCATGTATTCTGAAAATTGTGTCGACTTTTGATGCCATTTACTGAAAATATTGTAAATTTTGTAAACGGATTTCATCAAATTACGCAGATGTCCGAAGGTACAAAATCCCATGGTATGCCTCCTATACAGTGTGATACTGCAATGTCCACCTATTCAGGTGGCTTCCTGTATGACTGAACTGCAAAATACTGACAAATACTGTAGATCCTGAAGAGACTGGACATAATCCAGTCTCTTCAGGATCTACAGTATTTTTCAGATTTTTACTAAATATTCTCCATATATGATGAATGAACTACATAGTCAACCAGTCTATTCCAGCATGAACCAGTCTATGCCACTTATTTATGGATGAAAGGGTCAGGTACCATTTCTATATCTCTATGCCACATAGCCCTGATGCATGCAGAAAGTTCCAACAAATGTAGGATTTTCTAAGCAATCCCAAACTCAAACTGAATAGATACAGAAACAAGAAAATGTGGCCTGTCGGCACACGAATGCCCCCAGTGGCAGATTGAAGAAACTGTGGCAAAGTTAATAATAAATTATAATTTGAGAAAAAGTTCAAAGTTGTGAAGGTCAAAATGTCAGGGTCATATTAACGATAGAGTGGATGTGTGGTATCTGTGCACAAGTATGATGTATTGAAATATAATAGTGATCCTTAAGGACCCGTGGGGCCCCTGATAACCCAATGATTCATGCATAATTGCTTTGTAAATGTGCAGGGATATATGCATAACATACATGTGAATATATCCCACACAGTGGATGGAGTTGCCATGTCGGCCATCTTAGTGTGTACAAGCCATCGGCCAGTTTTACCTCTTACTGCGTTTGACACATACCACTAATAATATGACAAACACATGAATAAAATTTGGTGCAACGAGTGATGGTAGAAAAGCTCAGATATCTAGTGTTTTGTGTAGTCTGCTGAAATAATATTTATAGGACGTTGTCGTTCTATATATCTGGGATGTATTTCCCAAAATTTTATTAGATTTGCTGCAATATTATTGGCTGTACGTGTCGAACGCACCAAGTGGTGAAACTGTCCGATGTACAAACTAAAATGGCGGAGATGGCAAGTCAATGCTCTGTATAATAACAGGGTCAGATATACTTTATATAGATATTCAATCGCATGTATGATTCTACTACATTTTAAACAAAGGTCCTATTCTATATAGTCGGTCCTTAACCCTTTCCCTGATAGAAACGACTTTTCACACCTCTGCAGAAGATGTCTTTAGAAAACATTGTGGGAAAATGAGAAATTGCTTGTAACAAACAATTTCTCCTTTTCCCACAATGTTTTCTACTCTATCATATAATTTAGCCATCATTTGACCCAGCATTTGATTCTTTTATTCAGATGTTTTCGATTTGGAAGAGTCGAAATATCGCAAAACAGGGAAAGGGTTAAAGGGATATAGAAGATATGACAGAATTGAGAAACCCCATGCAAAGTTCTTAATGTGTGAAAATGTCACGGTCATGGTCATATTAAGGGCAGCATGTATGTATGGCATTTGTTCACAAGTATGAGGTTGAAGTAATCCATCAAGGGATATAGAAGTTACAGAAACTCCGGCAAACTTATTAATTTGTGAAAAAGTTCAAAGTTTTGAAGGTCAAAAGGTCAAGGTCGTATTAAGGGCAGCATGGATGCATGACATTTGTCCAGGTATGCTGTGTTGAAATGTTTAAGCAATACTTCAAGGGATATAGAAGATAACATGATTCCAGTGAACTTCTTAATGTGCCGGACACACGGATGGACGGACACAGTCCAAACACTATATGCCTTCGGCTCTACAGAGACCAGGGGTATAAAAACATACATTCAGCCCTGAAATTAGAATAACCTGACCTAGTGCCAGGTCTTCAGCACATCAGTCTCTAAGCCCAACTCCCTAAAAGTAATAGGAGTATTACTAATTTTACTACTTTTTTAATGGGTATGACATGATTCAGCCCTCAAGTACGCCAAAAGTGTACCGGAGGGCCAAACCAGGGGACATTGGGATTCTGTTACAGACCCATCGTTAAATTTACTCTTCGCATGCTGCCAACCATCTACCCACCCATTAATGAGATTCAGAAAGGGGGCAAATGTAAAATTAGGAATGTCGTGTAGATCCTGTATTTGTCACTATTGCCCGCTTTTTCTAACATATAAGGTGAACTTATGTTACACTTATTTGGTGGTCAATTCACACTTTTGTGACCTGAGTTTAATAATGTTCACTTTCTGCCAATGATACTGGGGATAGCACCAGTATGAATCGCTTGAACAATCTTTATCCACAGTGGTACAAGTATATGGTACAAGAAAACAGGAGTTAACAGGGAGTTAACATGATTTTTAAGTTTATTTCACAATACTACAATATACTTGTACAAAAGGTACCACATGTACTTGTATTGACATAATACTGACATATACCAGAAAGTAGGTCATACAGAATATAAATTAGCTGTTCAATGTATGGTAAATATTGTCATAAATGATACACAAAACTTGCTATATCCCATTTATAAATGATGTTGATTGTTGGTGATATCAAAGGTGATTGAATTCCCACCACAGCCCATTAAGCCATTAGATGGGCCCAACAGGGCCGATTTGTTTGTTGGGGTTTAACGACCATATCAACAGGTAAGGTCATTTAAGTCTGGGTCAATGGGTTTAGTACTAAATCCCAGAAATTTCCTGTATAAAATAGGGGGAAAATCCCAAAATCAGAAGTGTTTGGGGGCTGTTTCACTGAACTTCTTACGACTAAAATGTTTGTAAGTGCAAATTTAGAATCGTCTGGAAATTTCAATTGATGGATTTACATTTATTGAGCATAGGCTGCATATGAATAAATGTAAATCCAATAATTGTTTACAAGAAAACATTGTTAATGTTAAATTTACAGACTTTCATAATTTTGCACTTGCGAACATTTTAGTCGTACGAAGTTTAGTGAAACGGGCCCCAGGTTTAGAGAGCTTCAACTAAATCAAGTCTGTGATAACTGACACAATCTTTGCAATCACAAACACACGTTATAATTTGAGCAACATTCCAGTGAAAACAAATTCAAATTGAATACTCAGATTTGTCTAAGTGTCCGATTTAGAGAGGTTTCACTGTATCATTAACATTCATTGTAGGTGCAACAGTTTGTATAGTGGGTCCACTAGGGCCCGTCCAATGGGGTCGGGGTGGTGAGACTTCCATCGTCTGTGGTGAAATGTAAGGGGGCGCAATCTGAATGACAACACCGGCCATATTTCTTTTCTGGGCCATATAGACTGAACCACATGCATATCTGTTTGTTTATTGGTGTTTAACGACCTATCAACAGCTACGGTCATGTAAGGCCGGGCAAACGGGTTCGATCCCATTTTAACCTGCTGCATTGGGGGGGGAAAATCCCAAAATCAGAACGGAATATTTACATTGAGAAAAGTGGGTGGAAGGTGGGTGCAAGCGATGGGTAATTTAACGATCGGTGTTCATCCTTACCGGAATTCTGACTGGAGACCTGGTTTGGCCCTCACATACATCTTTGGCATTTTGTATGTGACAGTTGAATCTGGTTATACCCCTTATTTGAGAAAAAATATATTCAGCCCTGAAATTAGAATAACCTGACCTGGTGCCAGGTCCATACCACACCAAAGTCACTAGGCCCCTTCCCCTAAAATAGGATTATGAATAATCATAATACTCGCATAAGGGGTATATTTGTTTGTTTGTTTATTGGTGTTTAACGGCCTATCAACAGCTAAGGTCATGTAAGGCCGGGCAAACGGGTTCAATCCCATTTTAACCTGCTGCATTGGGGGGAGAATTCCAAAATCAGAACGGAATATTTACATCGAGAAACAATATATTCAGCCCTGAAATTAGAATAACCTGACCTGGTGGCAGGTCCATACCACACCAAAGTCACTTTGCCCCTTCCCCTAAAATAGGATTACGAATAATCGTAATACTCGCATAAGGGGTATAACCAGATTCAACTGTCACATACAAAATGCCAAAGACGTATGTGAGGGCCAAACCAGGTCTCAAGTCGGAATTCCGTTAAGGATGAACCCCGATCGTTAAATTACCCATCGCTTGCACCCACCTTCCACCCAATGCATAAGGGGTATAACCACATTCAACTGTCACATACATAATTCCAAAGACGTATGTGAGCGCCAAACCAGGTCTCCGGTCGGAATTCCGGTAAGGATGAACCCTGATCTTTAAATTGCCCATCGCATGCTCCCACCTGCCACCAACTATCTGTCCAGCCAGACACTCATGCACACAGTGTAGTGGTTGCACAAATGATGTGTGTAAGGTCAATTTGATTTTCGCCAGATCGAAAAAATCCATACAGGGGTATAATAGAGAATTGAGAAAATGACTGAACACAATGGTTAACTATGATTGTAGAGCATAAACTGGTTAAGTTGGTCAATCGAAAATGTAATGTGTATTGTGGTGAGAAATGCAAGGAGGAAGTGGTGACAGTGGGTAACAGTTTCATGAGAAATTGACTTGAACACAAGAGTAAACTGATATATAGGCCCTGTGGTTTTCTTAACCCTTACTATGCTGAATTAAATTTTGACGTCTGCCAGAAAAAATTTTTTTCAATATTTCTAGACAAAAACCTGTTTTGACAGCGCATGAGAATCGTCTCCACTGTGCTGTCAATACTTCTTTTTTTTAAGAATTAAGGCAAAAATAAACAAGAGTGCCGAAGGTCACAATATACGCCCGTCGAGGCAAAGCCAGTTAACAAAGGGAGATAACTAACTGAAAACCAATAGGGTTCTTCATCTTGACGTGATAAACATGTATACCAAATTTGGTTACGATCCGTCAAATAGAACTTGAGTTATTGCGTGGACAAGGATAGTCCGAAATTAAAAATCGCCAAGGGGATATAAGTTTCAAAATCAATAGGTTTCTTCATATCGCCATGATAAACATGTACACTGAATTTGGTTACGATCGATCAAGTAGAACTGGAGTTATAGCGTGGACAAGGATACAGAGTGGGAAAATTAAAAATGGCAGCCAATGTGAGATAGGTCATAGGAATTTTTTCAAAATCAATAAGCTTCTTCATCTTGCAGTGATAAACATGTATACCGAATTTGGTTATGATTGGTGAAGTAGAACTTGAGTTATTGTGTGGACAAGGATACAGTGCAAAAAATAAAAATGGCCACCAAGGGGAGATAAGTATTGGAAAGTTTTCAAAATAAATAGGCTTCTTCGTCTTGCCGTGATAAACATGTATACCAAATTTGGTTACAATCCGTCAAGTAGTACTTTAGTTATTGCGTGGACAAGCTGTGCCCGCCCGCCCGCCCGCCCGCCACCCGTACAAGGTGAATACATAATATGTCCCGTTTTTTTCAAACGGGCGTATAAAAACAGCAGACGACAATTTCCGTCTCCAGCGTAGTGAGGGTTAAGATGCACATAAAAATGATATTTGCAATATGATTATCCGACGTAGAATGGAGCAAGCTATATAAACCGGATATAAATAAATGCATATATTCAACCAATATGCCCAATATGTACACATCTGTTAATTTACCACAATAAATATAACCGCCCCCCTCCCGCAGCTAATTAATGGAACATTACAACAGACCTAGATTTAAATAAATCTGCATATTCTCAAGTGCATCTACCAGTAATCCATTTGCTGATATGTGTACATAAGCATTATAGTATACCAGCATAACAATAGTTATGTCATAAAGTATTCACCATGTTCGTCCCTCTATCCGTCAGTCGGTACAAAGTTAATTTTCATTTCCATACAATAATTTGACTACTGCCTATTTCACTGTGCAACACTTTACATGTACATTCATATTTTCTATGGGAAGAACCCCGGGGGCCATTTCTCTAAACTTTGTACAACTAAAATGTTTGTAAGTGCAGATTTAGAATACCGGTAGTCTGTAAATTTCAATTGATGGATTTACATTTATTGTTGTTTACAAGAACACATTGTTAATTTGAAATTTACAGACTACCATAATTTTGCACTTATGAACATTGTATTTGCACGAAGTTTAGTGAAACGGCCCCCAGAACATTATTCTACACTGCGGAAGTCGGGCATTACAGCCTTATTGAAAATACTACCACGATGTTTTCAATGCAAGCTACTACAAGCTACTACTAACAAACACATACAATCTTGAAAAACATTTGTTATCAAACACGCTCAGAAAAACTTGATGTAGTCTATCAAATAGAAAAACACAAAGTCTATCAAATCACAAAGAAATATCACATGTATATGCCACAGAAGACATAAGGAAGACATTAACCCTTAAAATGTGGGAACTGAAAATTGTCGTCTGCGGTTGTTTCATATTTCGTCTTTTCTGTCAAAAAAATATTTTTTTGGCAACATGGATATGATTCTAAAATGCTGTCAGGAATTGATTAGGGGTTAGAACACCCGACTTCTAATCCGGAGGTTGTGGGTTCAACCCTCGCCTTAGTCATCAATAATACGTTCATAGTATTTCCAGCCCACTGGTCTGTCGGATGAGACTTTAAATTGTGGTTCCGTCTCTAAATGACCCTAGCTGTTGGTGGGACGTTAAACCCATTCACTTTCACTTTCTAAAGTGCTGTCAAGCCATGTATTTGGTGAGAAAAAGGGAAAATAAACTGCAGACGACAAAATTTAATTCAGAATTGTAAAGGTTAAACATATTTATTTAAAGGTAAGGTCAACAGCTAAGGTAATTTTGGGCTGAATATTTACAGGAAAAATAGATATTCAGTGCTGAAATTAGAATAACCTGATCTGGTGCCAGGTCCTCACCACACCAGAATCACTTCGCCCCACTCTCTAATTTTTTTATAATGGATATAACCAGATTCACTCTCAATCAACAAGAAAGCCTGATGGCCAAACCAGGGACATCTGGATTCCGGTAAGGATGAAACCCTTCGCCCTTACCCTTCGCCATGCTCCCAACCAACTACCCACACGATGGCCAACAATATACAGTGAAACCTCGCTAAACCGGACACCCTGGGAGGTCCCCAGGGTGTCTGGCTTAGCGAGGTTTCACTGTAAATCAGACATTTGATTATTCCGAGCCATAGTTGTGTGCTGTGCTATGCCACGAACAAGCATTATCACTCGAGATAACGACCAAGAAACCCATCAAAATTATGATCACAAATGTTTCTTGTTGTCGGGTTTAGAGAGGTTCCACTGTAGATATTGCTCAGATTGCACAGATGGTCTACATCTCCACCAAGTTGCAAAGGTGACGTATTTTGTCAGGTCAATGTATAGCAGTCCCACAACTCCCAGAACACACACAAGTTCACAAGTCGATTCATTCACCATCATGATTAGATAGTGATAGCAATTAACACATGGAACTTCCAACATAACCCATTGCAGTGTGCACATACAATATATTTTTGTTGAAAAATATGATAATTTCATTTATTACTCCATAAAAGTAGTCTACACTCGTTTACTCGAAGTCCAAGGGACTGAGGAAAATAGTTAATGAAAATTTGAGTTATTATATAGGAAAACATGTACTTGGGACCAAGAATTTGACATTGAGTTATCAGTAGTTTGATTTAAGAGTTTGAGGTAACGAGTGTAGACTGGCATATGTAAAACTATTTGGAACCACAATCAAATTAGTGGTAACAACGTATACTTTCGGGAAGAAATGAGGAATATAGAGATTTTTGTTTTCAACAAAATTTCTTACTACATGTACATGTAATAGCATCCCGTTTGTAATGGGTTAAAATAGTCTGAGTAAAGATGGATGCTTATCAACAGAAATGCCAGCACAGTTCACAACTATACCCGCCCAGTATGCCAAATAATGTATTTTACATTTATTTACAAATTGTACATCTAGATTCACATACAAAGTGTGATACAGAATTGTGTAGATATTTGATGAACATTCTGTCATAGCAATGAATTTCTTTCATAGCAAAATAGATTGCATGGAGTAGCTGCTATGTATCACATGCACTGTCAGAAACACCATATAATCATGTGTTCCATTTCAGGAAAACATTTGAGATACTCCGAACACAACGTATGAACAAGAGAGCCAGAGGTCACAATATACGCCTGTCGAGGCATGGTCAATGAAGGGGAAAAAGTAGGTAAATGTCACATTAAGGTCAAATGGTATGTGGCTGTTGATGTACACCAATAGCAGCTGATTGTTGTGTGCATGTATATTGCGTATGAAGTAAATCAGCTGGAGGCCGTTTCACTAAAGTTTGTACGACTAAAATGTTTGTAAGTGCAAATTTGGAATCGTCTGGAAAGTTCAATTGATGGATTTACATTTATTGAGCAGAGGCTGCATATGCAGCCTATGCTCAATAAATGTAAATCCAATAATTGTTTACAAGAAAACATTATTGATGTGAAATTTACAGACTAGATTTACATTTATTGAGCAGAGGCTGCATATGCAGCCTATGCTCAATAAATGTAAATCCAATAACTGTTTACAAGAAAACATTATTAATGTGAAATTTACAGACTATCATAGGTTTGCACTTACGAACATTTTAGTCGTAAGAAGTTTAGTGAAACGGCCCCCTGAAAACTAGAATTAGTAAAAGTACCATAAAGTTGCATTTTCTGAGTCGTAAAAGGGACAGAACTCCAGTGATTGGGGTCGCATAAAAATTGTTCCCGTTACTCACTCTGGCACTTGATGATAGTCACATATACCAAGTATGAATTGGATCGGGGTGGGGGGGGGGGGGAATGTATGACTAGTTTATGTAATAATTTGAGGTGGATTGAAAATCTTGGTGATACGCACTGTGGCACTTGGTGGTGGTCAAGTGTGAACAGTATGAATTTGATCAGTGGAAAATGTAAGACTAGTTTGCCGTATAAGTCCAAAATAGGAATTTCAGAGTCGAAAAAGCAGGATAATTCCTTAAGGATTTGAGGTGGAGTGACAATCTTTGCGTTACACACTACGGCATTCGATGGTGGTCATGTATGCAAAGTATGAATTGGATCGGTGGAAAAATGTAGGACTAGTTCGTGAGCCAAAAATGGGAATTTTGGAATCGAAAAAGGGGGATAATTCCGTAAAGATTTGAGGTGGAGCGAAAAATAGTGTGTAGCGCACTGCAGGACTTGATAGTAGTCATGTATGAGAAGTATGAATTTCATCAGTGGAATACTGTACGACTAGTTAGCGGTACAAGACTAACATTTACATATGGATGGCTAATGCACCAACATAATATGTCCTGTTTTTCAAACGGCTGTATAAAAAAGGACAATAACTGCCATGTGAGAGTTGTAATTCTTGGGTGTGACAGATTAGATGTTTCAATAAAATATTCCATTGGTATATATGCGGATGCAAAGGCTGATCAAGATCTACACTAGTCGCAAAACCCATAAGCCCCATTTATCCAGTCACAGCCACAAATATGTCACGTGACTGTGATGCAGAACATTTTCTGAATATAATAAAAAACGATCTGGGGCCTATTTCACTAAACTTTGTACGACTAAGATGTTTGTAAGTGCAAATTTAGGATCGTCTGGAAATTTCAATGGATGAATATACATTTATTGAGCATAGGCTGCATATGCAGGCTATGCTCAATAAATGTAAATCCAATAATTGTTTACAAGAAAACATTGTTGACTATTATAATTTTGCACTTACCCGGTACGAACATTTTAAGTTTAGTAAAACGGCCCCCAAATGTTTCCGGTGCCATTTACTCGCCTACACACTGGCGCACGTGTTTCCGGTACCAGCTGTTGTCCTGGTACGCCCGTTTACACTTGGGGCACGTGTATGGGGTTTCGCGCGTGTGGACGCGGACGTGTCGGTCACGGTCGTACTTCTTGTGGAATTTCTTGGAGCAGAACTTACAGGCGAACTTCTTCTCCGTGTGTATGAGGGCGTGCTGCCGCAGTATGTACTTGGTCGTGAACGTCTTGTTGCAGACACTGCACGTCGTCTCACTGCTCGACTGCTTCGGTACGCACAATTTGTCAACCGGATCTGCTGGCAGCTGCTGGGATGAGCGTTTCTGAGATGCGTCATTAGAAATTGGAGCCGGTTTGCTCAGCAGCAGGGTGACTGTCTGCTGGCCTGGGAGCGGGTTGAGCTGCGTGAAGCCGGCCGAGTCGAGGTTGAGGCCCTTGGTGCCGAGTAGCTGCAGCTGGCTGTAGGAGGCAGTCGGGGAGGCCAGTTCGCCGCCCGTGTACAGGAAGGCAACGTTGTCCCGCGGCTGGCTGCCTGCCAGCTCCCCACATACACCAAGCTCCTGGGCTGGCTCACCGTGAGGCAGGGCACCGTCCGTGGAGAACTGGGGAGTGATGGCCGGGGCTGTGGTGACCGCGGGGATAGTGAGCAGGTCCTCGCCGGTGTGCAGGTCTGATAGGGGAATATCGTCCGACGGCAGGTCCGACAGCGACACCAGCCCGTCAATGGACAACGGATGGCCAAACGGAGGGACACTGTCCGCCTCGGAGTCTAGCAGCGACTGGACAGCACATTGTGAGGAAACCAGACTGTTGGAACACTCTGTCTCAATGTGGACCTGGCACAATTCTTCCGTCTGGAACATCGAACCGCAGAGTGGACATCTGTACACCTTGGGTTCCTGACTTGATTCCATGCTGAGAGTTTCTGATATGTTGGAGTCCTGTGAATGCTTAACCAAGTTATTAGGATTGTGTTCAAGTGCTGAATGGATAGTATTTATATGGTTCTGGCACTGTTCCTCAGTTTCGAACATATTCTCGCACAGTGAACATTTGTACAATTTCCTCGTAGTGTGTTTTGCGTCTGAAGTACAGACAGACAAACCAGTTCCTGTTTCGATGATGGGAGCATCTCGCGGATGAGATAGAGATTCTGAATTGTTGAAATCAGGACTCCTATGATGAGATAATGAATCTGATTGGCTAAAGTCAGGGCTCCTGTGAGTATTTGATTGGCTGAATTCTGGATTCATGTGATGTGACAATACTTCTGAATGGCTAAAACTTTGATTTCTTTGATGAGACACTTTGTCTGATTGGCTGAAGTTTGGACTTCTACTATGAGATACTACATTCGGTTTACTGTAGTCTGGGCTTCTATGCTGAATAAAAGAAGTTGACTGACCACTAAATGATGATACATCGTTGTCCCTTGTCATCGTGACTGTTTCATTAGAAGTCTCATCAGTACTTAAACAGTCGGCTTCAACACTGGGTACTACGGCAACTTTTTTTCCTTTTCTTGTTCGCTTGTATTTGCCACCAGATTTCTTGGTGCTGTCAGCAGTTTTGGTGCTGGTGTCGGAGACGAGGTGGTAGCGAATGTGTCGGATACACGAGGACTTGTCTGTGAACGTTGTCTGGCAGATGTAGCACATGTACGGCCGCTCGCCTGTGTGGATGCGGAGGTGGCGTGCGAGGCTCTGCCGCGACGACAGCTGCTTCTCGCAGTACTGGCAGCGGTATAGCTTCTTCAGCAGGCAGTGCAGCTGCACGTGCTGCTTCAGCCGCCACTCCTGCTTGAATGTCTTCTTGCACGTCTTACATTTCGCCGGCGACTCCGTCACATACTTACACCAACTCTTTTTCACCCTATTTGATTTTCTATGACTTCTTAAAGGAGTTGTTATCATTCTCCCCGGACTCGAATGTTTGGCTGTTTGAGGACAGTCAGGAATACTGTGGCTCGACTTTCTCTCGTTTCCACTTATTTCTGTATCTTCCAGACCAAAGTCTGCCTCATTTGCTAGAATATCTGATTCATCCAGGAAGTTTGTGGTGAGGAAGTCAGCATCTGACTCAATACCCTTATCTGGCATGTGTCTATCTACAAACTCAGCCTGAAATGTTTCGTCCAATGTGACATTATCAATAATTTTGTTAAAATTCTGTTCAGAATTACATGTCCGCTGTGATTGCTTGGTTTCTAGCTTATCAGCAGATGGTAGCAATCTCGAGCCAAATTCTGGTTTTCCATATTCTTTGTCACTCTCTTCCAACACCAGCTTCAGTTCATCAGGATATATATGCATGCTCGAATCACTCGCATCAAAACCAGATTTGTCAAAACTATTATCAATAGTATCACCAACTAAATTCTCATTGACACTGTTTTTATTCCTACTCTGTTTATTGCGGTTGTTTTTATTCCGACTACTGGTAAGCTCCACCACATCGTCCACATTTGTTTTCTGGATGACCGTGGCAAGGTTTTTGATCTCGTGTTGTCGTTGATGGTTGCGACAGGTGGCTTTGTTGAAGAATGCCTTGTTACAGACCTCACAGGAGAACGGTTTGACGCCGGAGTGGGTCTGTACGTGTTTGGACCAGGCTGATCCATCAGAGAAGGCGCGGTCACACGTCGCACAGCGGTATGGTGTCTCCCCGGTATGGATCCTACGGTGTCGCACGTAGCTGTACTTCAATGCAAACCGCTTTGGACAGAACTCGCACGCAAACTTCTTGGCTGCATGAGTCAAGAGGTGCGTCTTCATGGCTGCCTTCGTCTTGAGGAGCTTCTGACAGATGTGGCAGCTGTAGCCAGACGCTCTGTCCGCCGACTTGTCTGACTTCAGCGTCGAGTAGAAGTGGCCCGTCTGGTGGACACGCAGCGAATATTTCTCATAGAATGACTTGCCACAGAGGTCGCATGTGTAGCTGCGCACACCCGAGTGGCGCTCGCGGTGCCGCTTCCACGAATACTGGTCCGCGAAAAACATGCTGCACAGATCACAGTCAAACCGTTTGTCTTTGTTGTGAATACGAAGATGTCGCTTATAGCTCGCCTTAACAGAGAAGATTTTGCCACAGACGCCACATTTGTATGATTTCACCATGTGTAGGCGGACGTGCTGCGACAACGTCTTGTGTGAGCGGAAGTTGCGCTGGCAGATCTTACACTGTAGCTCGCTGGTCAGTCCCTCCTGGCCATCCACAGTGCTTGACGCCGACGACGAACTCTCGGGTCGCTCCGACGCCGACACATCAATGTCGGGCTGCAACTGGGTGTCGCCGCGTGACAGCGTCTTCGCACTCGGCCGCTCCTTTACATGTGCCACGGTGAGAGGTTTGCTGTCGTCAGCAACTCCTGGTTGGCTTACCTCTGGCTGGAACAGCCCTTCCAACGAATGCCCTGTAATAACCAGGGCCCGGTTGCTCAAAGCTTCTGTTAGCTTAACAGACTGTTAAATCCTTAGCATTGCTAAGGATTTAACAGTCTGTTGAGCTAACAGCGGTTTTGAGCAACCGGGCCCAGGGGGCCATTTCACTAAACTTTGTACGACTAAAATGTTCGTAAGTATGCAGCATATGCTCAATAAATGTAAATTCATCAATTGAAACGTCCAGACGATCCTAAATTTGCACTTACGAACATTTTAGTCATACGAAATTTAGTGAAACGGGCCCCAGAAGAATTAAACATAGAAACATGTAAATACATGTATGTTTAGTGGTTGAAGATGCATACTGTGATAAAGCAACAAACTATATTATTATTATTGTTTCATCATTATGCGATCCAGTGACGAAGAAAAAAGGCGCTAGTTGTGTTTTCCATCCGTGTAAAGTCTGCAGGCTATTTCACCAAAATTACAAAGTATACTTATCTTGCTAAGTACACTTATTTATTAATTTTTATTATACGGACTTTATTACATTATTACAGCCATTTTAGTATAATAATTCTGCATACTTTTAATCATCAAATATATGCAGTCGTTAGTTCTATATGAAATAATGCAATTTGGGAAAAATAAATGATTACTCCCTCAAAGTATACATACCGGTAGCTAGATAAGTATGCTTAGCAATTTTGGTGAACTCGGCCACTGATCAGCCAGCTGGGGGCCATTTCACTAAACTTTGTACGACTAAAATGTTTGTAAGTGCAAAATTGTGATAGTCTGTAACTTTCACATTAATAATGTTTTCTTGTACAAAATTATTGGATTTACATTTATTGAGCTCAATAAACGTAAATCCATCAATTGAAATTTCCAGACGATCCTAAATTTGCACGTACGAACATTTTAGTCGTACAAAGTTTAGTGAAACGGCCCCCTGGTTCCAGTGGCCACCTAAAGACATATTACTTGTTAGACGCAGTCGGAATGATCCAGGATCCAACAACGAGCGTTATATATACTTCTATAGACAGTGCAGGCAGATTCCAGCAGCCAATGAAGAATCATAGAAACTGGTCTAAACAGTGTATCTGAGTTGAAGGGGTCAGTGGTAAAAGTCAATAAGGGACTTAGCCCCTTTTACCACTAACCCCTTCGTTGTGATCCCACACAGACAAGGTCCACAAAGGACAGTGCATACAGAGTTGAATCATTCTTAGTGGAAGAATGTAGTTCCATTTTCCCACTGGCCCCTTCAGTTTGTGTTCCCACAACAAACATGTAGACATACCTTCAACATCATTCCCAGGGACTGAGCTAGTGTAGTGTCGCTCCGTAAACGCCCTCGCCTTATCAGGAAATGTATCGGACACCCCCAGGCCGTCATCTGACAGTTCATCCACAGAGCTTGGCTCTGGCTCATCTGCAAATGCCGGCAGTGATGGTTATAATCATTTACGTCACAGGCATCTGGTATTACATGTGCGCCCACGTACGCCAACATTTTTCTACATACCGTATTTATTCTAATACTAGCCCCCTCTCTAATAATAGCCCCCCTCCCATATTTGCATTCTAAATATGTTATTTTCATAGAAAAGCCATTTCAAACATTGTAATAACATATTTGGATCCTATTTTCCACGTTTTGATCCCCATGGAGTGCATAGCCCCAGGGGCGTTTGGTTTATTAGAATAAATACGGTATCTCAACTACTGGAGAAATTCTACAAAAAGCAGAGATACCTGAGGAATGAATGAGGTTTAACGTCCCAGCAACTGCTAAGGTCCTATAGGGGCGGGACCACAGTTTTAATGTCTCATCCGACAGACCAGTGGGATGGGAATATTATGAAAGTATTTTTCATGCCCTAGGGTAGGATTTGAACTCGCAACCTTCAGTATTCTACCCGAGCCACAGCCCATCCCTTGATACCTGAGGAAATTATGTAACAGAACATGAGTGTGTCGCCATCCACATACTCTTGGCTGTTCAGAAGTTATTTTGAGAAAGTGTACCTAAATGTTTTTTTCTTGAAAAATAATCGGCGTCATCAGCAGGAGAAATTATAAGATTCCCTGGGATATCTGGGGCCCGTTTCACTAAACTTTGTATGACTAAGATGTTCATAAGTGCAAACTTATGATAGTCTGTAAATTTCACATTAACATTGTTTTCTTGTAAACAATTATTGGATTTACATTTATTGAGCATATGCAGCCTATGCTCAATACATGTAAATTCATCAATTGAAATTTCCAGACAATCCTAAATGTGCACTTACGAACATTTTAGTCGTACACAGTTTAGTGAAACGCCCCCTGCTCTTTGTCACAAGAAAATGCTCCAGTACTTCAAGTAAGATGAGACTAGAAATGTGTCCATGGGACACGGATGCCCCCACTGGCAGCATACATTAACAGAAGCTGTATAGCAAGTGTGCCATATAGAGGAATAGAGGATATCTGTACACATGTGCAGCTTGTCATGAAAATATTCAGACTTATCAACAGTAGCCTATTTTACATTGCAAAGTATACTTATCTAGCAAAGTATACTTTGAGGGAGAAATTTTCAATTTAAGGATAAATTTATTACATTTTTATTGTACTGAATTTATTACACTTTGGCTGTGATAATGTAATAAATTCAGTATAATAATTCTGCATACTTTTAATCATGAAATATATGCAGTAGTTAGTTCTATATGAAATAATGCATTTCGGGAAAAATAAATGATTACTCACTCAAAGTATACTTTGCTAGATAAGTATACTTTGCAATTTTGATGAAATCGGCTACAGGACAATAGCCTAAACTAAAACATTGAACGTTGCATGCAAATGGAGAGTAAGCCTCTAGGTTGTGTAGTACAGTACGCATGTGTGGTGTATCCTGAATATATGCCAAACGGTATACAACTTCTGCTCTTGACAAGAACCTAAACCAACAAGGTGAACATTTCATCAAGGGAGGATAACTCCAAAAGTACAAAATCCAGTCATCTTTCTTGCCTCTACTGTCTGTTCCACGTTTTACTACCGACAAACTTTTGGCTATTAAACACACTAAATTTAAAAAATATTTAAATGTAAGTACTTTTCATCGATAATAAAAAAGTCACCATCCCCAATTTTTTTTATTTCATGAAATTCCAACAAATATTGATTTTATTGCGAAAAAACAACGGGGCAAAAAGAGGCTCCAGAGTGACGAGGAGGGTTAAAAAACGAAAAAAAATAGAAATTGACTCCGAAACGTGGCCAGATAGATTAGAAATAATGTAACTAAGAAAACAAAAGTTAGATTTTCAAAATCAGTCCACAAATTCTTTTTTTTTAATTTTTAGCCCCATGTTAAATTCCTATACGAAAATACATGTAAAAATCATTATTTGATGGAATTTCATCAAATAATTCTTTTTGGGGAGGGTGACTTTTTTATTATTGATGAAAAAGTAATTTTCATTTAAATATTTTTTAGATTTGATGTGTGTAATAGCCAAAGTGAATGGGTTTAACGTCCCACTAACAGCTAGGGTCATATAGAGACGGGACCACAGTTTAAAGTCTCATCTGACAGATCAGTGGGATGGAAATACTATGAAAGAATTTTTGATGCCTAAGGCGAGGTTTGAACCCACAACCTCCAGATTGGAAGTCAGGTGTTCTAACCCCTAGGCCACACAATCCATTCCCAAAATATAAGTAATTCTTATTGAAGTTTTGTCAAATTTGGATGGGCAGACAGTTGAAACAGTATTCCAGGAGTTCTGCGAGGCCAAGGGCAGGAAGATTTCCATTATATGAGAGACTAAAGTCAAACCCACAAGGTGAATACTTGCAATAAAACTACAAAGTACATGCAATCTCAATTCAGGTCAGTACGGTAGGCGGCAGGTAATCCAATACAGACCAGTACAGTAGGCGAGGAATCGCTCCTTGAGGCTTGTCTGTTTGGTGAGGAATTCGTCCCCCTTGGTGGAGCCGAGCTGGGTGCACATGTTGTCTGTGAGGCTCGCAGTGAGCACCAACGCCTCCTCACCGGTGTCTGACAGCCGCTCCACCTGCACAGGCACGTCAATACTATAGTCATATACACAGGGAAGCCAATAGTCAACACATATACCGAGACGTTAATAGTCAACACCTACACAGGAACGTCAATAGTCAACACATACACAGGGAAGCCAATAGTCAACACATACACAGGGAAGCCAATAGTCAACACATACACAGAGACGTTAATAGTCAACACCTACACAGGGACGTCAATAGTCAACACCTACAGAGGGAAGCCAATAGTCAACACATACACAGAGACGTTAATAGTCAACACGTACCACAGGGAGTAATAGTCAAACACCTACAGGAGGGAAGCAAATAGTCAACACTTACACGAGGGACGTTAATAGTCACACGTGCACATTGGATGTCATAGTTTCAACAATGCAACAGAGGAAATCAATGTCAACACGTACACATGCACGTCAATAGTCAACACCTACACAGGAACATCAATAGCCAACACGTACACAGGGACATCAATAGTCAACACCTACACAGAGCAGTCAATAGTCAACACCTACACAGAGACGTAAATAGTCCACACCTACACAAGGACATCAATAGTCAACACCTACACAGGGACATCAATAGTCAACACCTACACAGGGACATCAATGGTCAACACATACACAGGGACATCAATAGTCAACTCCTACACAGGAACATCA
Organism: Conchocele bisecta; assembly: GCA_029237695.1. Lineage (NCBI taxonomy): Eukaryota > Metazoa > Mollusca > Bivalvia > Lucinida > Thyasiridae > Conchocele > Conchocele bisecta. The sequence continues at coordinate 8,523,297 of CM055267.1, forward strand.
ATAGTCCACACCTAAACAGGGACATCAATAGTCAACACCTACACAGGGATATCAATAGTCAACACCTACACAGGGCAGTCAATAGTCAACTCCTACACAGGGACATCAATACAGAGACGTCAATAGTCAACACCAACACATCAATAGTCAACACCTACACAGGGACATCAATAGTCAACACCTACACAGGGCAGTCAATAGTCAACACCTACACAGGGACATCAATAGTCAACACCTACACAGGGACATCAATGGTCAACACCTACACAGGGACATCAATAGTCAACTCCTACACAGGGACATCAATAGTCAACACCTAAACAGGGACATCAATAGTCAACACATATACAGGGCAGTCAATAGCCAATATCTACACAGGGACATCAAAAGTCAACACCTACACAAGGATGTCAATAGTCAACACCTACATATGAACATCAATAGCCAACGCATACACAGGGATGTCAATAGTCAACACCTACACAGGGACACCAATAGCCAACACCTACACAGGGAGGACATCAATAGTCAACACCTACACAGGGACACCAATAGTCAACTCTTACACAGGACAGTCAATAGTCAACACCTACACAGGGACATCAATAGTCAACATCTGCACAGGGAGGTCAACAGTCAACACCTACACAGGGACATAAATAGTCAACACATACGCAGGGATGTGAATAGTCAACACCTACACAGAGCAGTCAATAGTCAACACCTACACACATATGTCAATAGTCAACACCTACACAGGGACATCAATAGTCAACACCTACACAGGGACATAAATAGTCAACACCAACACAGGGACATCAATAGTCAACTCTTACACAGGGACATCAATAGTCAACACCTATACAGGGCAGTCAATAGTCCACACCAACACAGGGACATAAATAGTCAACACCTACACAGGGATGTCAATAGTCAACACCTACACAGGGACATCAATAGTCAACACATACACAGGGATGTCAATAGTCAACTCCTACACAAGGACATCAATAGTCTACACATACACAGGGCGGTCAATAGCCAACATCTACACAGGGACATCAATAGTCAACACCTACACAGGGTCGTCAATAGTCAACACCAACACAGGGTCGTCAATAGTCAACACTTACACAGGGACATCAATAGTCAACACCTAACGCCTACACAGAGACATCAATAATCAACACCTACACAGGGATGTCAATAGTCAACACCTACACAAGGACATCAATAGTCAACACCTACACAGGGATGTCAACAGTCAACACCTACACAAGGACATCAATAGTCAACATATACAGGGCAGTCAATAGCCAACATCAACACAGGGACATCAACAGTCAACGCCTACACAGGGACGTCAATAGTCAACACCTGCACAGGGACATCAATAGTCAACACCTACACAGGGACGTCAACAGTCAACACCTACACAGGGACATCAATAGTCAACACCTACACAGGGACGTCAACAGTCAACACCTACACAAGGACATCAATAGTCAACATATACAGGGCAGTCAATAGCCAACATCTACACAGGGACATCAACAGTCAACGCCTACACAGGGACGTCAATAGTCAACACCTACACAGGGACATCAATAGTCAACACCTACACAGGGACGTCAATAGTCAACACCTACACAGGGACATCAATAGTCAACTCCTACACAGGGACATCAATAGCCAACACCTACACAGGGATGTCAATAGCCAATACCTACATAGTGGCATCAATAGTCAACATCTACACAGGGCAGTCAATAGTCGACACACACACAGGACAGTCAATAGTCAACACATACACAGGGCAGTCAATAGTTAAACACATACACTGAGACGTCAATAGTCAACACATAACAGGGACGTCAATAGTCGACATATACACAGGGCATTTCAACAGTTAATAGCTACACATGTACTTGATATAACAATACATATGCCAGGGCTTAAAACTACATATAGCGATTTCACAATAAACCTACCAAGGCCTGTATCTCACACTTGATGAGCTCCTGGAGGGCATGCTTGTATGTAGGCGAGGCACTCAGGTGCGGGTCGTCGCGTGGCTGCCGCATACTGTCACTGATCGGTGCACCTACAACAGCAACAGTTGAGTGTGCACTGCCATGTGCAAATTAATTACTCAATATAAATTGTGGCCGTGAGTGGAGAAATGGGGTTTTCGGGAGTTGTGACAAGTGTAAGTCCTGATCAAATAGCGCACTCTTGTAGCCTGATAATGATCTATATTGCTTGTTAGAAGCATGGCGGGCGTTTCATTGATGGAACGGCGAATACTGCAGTCCTGATCAGACTGCAGATAAACAGGCTGATCTGGATCTACAGTGGTCGCAAAACCCATCAACCCAATTTATCCAGTCTCCAAATAGGAGTGCAGCAGTACATAAAATACAGCTATACCTGTCGATGATAACTCTGGTAAAAACTTTTAATGTGTGAAAAAGTTCAAAGTGGTGATAGTCAAAAGGTGAAGATCATATTAGGGGAGGCATGAATGTGTGGCATTTGTCCATAAGTATGTCGTATTGAAATATTTAAATAATCCATCAAGGGATATTGATGTTATGACAGAATTGAGAAACTCTGGCTAACGTCTTAATGTGTGTTGTATGTTTATTTGTTGGGGTTTAACGGCCTATCAACAGCTAAGGTCATTTAAGGCCGGGTCAATGGGTTTAGTACAAAATCCCATATATTACCTGTACAAGTACATGTACATGTTCAAGTACATGTACAAAGTCCCAAAATCAGAACTTAATATTTACAATAAAAAAATGTATATTCAGCCCTGAAATCAGAATAATCCTGATCTGATGCCAGGTCGTCGCCACACTAGAATCACTTGGCTCCCTCCCAAAAGCAGTAGGATAAGTAATAATCTTACTACTTTTATAATGCGCAATAACCCAATTCAACTCCCAGGTAACAAAAAGAGCCAAAGATAAAACGTACCCAAGTGCCAAACCAGGCTAATCATGATTCCTATAAGGAGGCACCATTAATTTACACCATCGCATTCACCCGACCAACCACCCACCTTCATGTGTGAAAAAGTTCAAAGTTGTGATGGTCAAAAGGTCAAGGTCATATTAAGGGCAGCATGGATGTGTGGCATTTGTCCACAGGTTTGGTGTATTGAAATATTAAAATAATCTGGCTCTGACGAGACTGGGGCATGAGAATGTACACGTTGTGAACTGTATATACCTGTACTTGCAGTAGTTACACACCAGTAAAACCAGTGTAAAAGAAAATCATAAAAAACGGTATGGTAATGCCAGAAAAGTTACATTTAGCATGTAAAACTTTGAAAAAGAGGCACACTGCACGCGATGGTGTTTGATCAAATAGTAATAATATAATAACACAAGAGAGCCATTGTGGCCCTATATCGCTCACCTGGTTATTATATATATGCAAGTAAATCTGAGAGAGCTTTATACATTCATTATTCCTACAAAGTTTTGTCGAAACCAATCTGGTGATTATAATGGGAAGACATTGTTTAAAAATTTTGTCCGACTTTATACGACGGCCATCTTGGATTATATGACGATCTTAAATTTGAAAAATCTGTGAATGTTTCACCGAAAGACAGTAACTATGCAGTTTGGCCAGCATCGGCCAAGCGTTTATTAGAAAGCTCCAATAACAAGAAAATGTGGCCTGTCGGCACACGAATGCCCCTGGTGGCAGATTGGAGAAACTGTGGCAAAGTTAATTAACCAAAAATGAAAAGTATTCATAAGCACAGTTGTGAAGGTCAAATGGTGATGGTCATATTACGGGCAGCATGGATGTGTGGCATTTGTCCACATGTTTGATGTATCAAAATATTAAAGTAATCCATCATGGGACATAGAAGTTATGACAGAATTGAGAAACTTTGGCGAACTTATTAATGTGTGAAAAAGTTGAAAGTTGTGGCCATCTTGGACGACGTAATCATACGATTTCGACAAAACATGCTCCAGAGTGTTTGTCTTGTCGATAACTTTGATTTTATATATGACATGACCATATTCTGTCAATTTGACCCCTAATTGACCCCTCCCATTTTTTACCCCGAGCCAACATTTTACCAAATCTGAAACAGTGTGGACTATCGGTCATTCCTGCCAAGTTTCGTCGAAATCGGCCTGGCAGTTCATAAAAAGAAAAAAATTTGATCTACTTTTCTACGGCGGACATCTTGTATTATTCAATGACCTCCATTTTAACAAATATGAAAAGGCTTCACCCACTGACCAAAACTGTGAAGTTTGGTCAATATCGGCCAAGCGGTTCACGAGAGGAAGACGTTTGAAATATCTAATAAAAGGCTGACCGTATGACCTTTTGGTGGCCATCTTGGATGACGTAATCATCCGATTTCGACAAAACATGCTCCAGAGTGATTGTCTTGTCGATGCCTTCAATTTGATATATGACATTACCATATTTGGTCAAATGTGAAATTTGACCCCTCCGGCCCAAACCATTTTTGACCCCTGGGCGACCATTTTAACAAATCTGAAACAGCGTTGACTATTGAACATTCCTGCCAAGTTTTGTTGAAATCGGTCAGGTGGTTCGTGAGAAGAATTTGACTTACTTTGCAACAGCGGCCATCTTGGATTATGCGATGCCCTCCAATTTTACAAATCTGACGTCGCCCCACCAATATATCATCCATGTGAAGTTTGACCAACATTGGCCTAGCAGTTCGGGAGAAGAAGATGTTTGAAATTGTGGAAGAAAGACGGACGAAAAGTAGTAACAATAGCTCACTTGAGCTAATCAAGAGGGCCATGATGGCCCTAATTCGCTCACCTGACTCCATGAACACCAGAGGAGAATGTGACATTGAGTTCATATGTGTTTTAAACAAAATTTGCTATTTTTAGATGGCGGTCATCATGGATTAAGCGATGACTCTCATTTTACCAAATCTGAAAATGCTTCACCCAAGGATCTTAACTTACTATGAAGTTTGGCCAGCATCGGCCATGTGGTTCCTGAGAAAAAGACATTCAAAATCTTGAATAAATGGACCTTTTGGAGGCCATCATGGATGACATAATCATCCGATTCCGACAAATATTGCACCAGAGCAATCGCCTCATCGATACCTTCAATTTGATATACGACGTGAGCATATGTGGTCAAAAATAAAATTTGACCCCACGGGCCACGCCCATTTTTGATCCCTGGGTCACCATTTTAACACCTTTGAAAGAGCATTCTACGTCGATCATTCCTACCAAGTTTCGTCGAAATCCGGCTGGCGGTTCATGAGAAGCAGATTTTTAAGAATGTGTGCTATTTTTAGACGGTGGCCATCTTGGATTAGCGACGACCCATGGACCATAACTGAAGTTTGGCCACCATGGGCCAAGCGGTTCGTGTGAAGTAGAAATCTCTAATAAAAGAACCTTTTGACCTTTCGGCGGCCATCTTGGATGACATGACCATCCAATTTCGACAAAAGATGTACCAGAGCGATCGCCTCTTTGATACCTTCGATTTGATATAGACATGACCATATTCGGTCAAAAATAAAATCGCCATCTTGGATTAGCGATGACCTCCATTTTAACAAATCTGAAAAGGCTTCACCCATGGACCATAACTTTTAAGTGCTTCCATGGGCCAAGCGGTTCATGTGAAGAAGAACTTTGAAATCTCTAATAAAAGAACAACCTTTTGACCTTTCGGCGGCGGCCCGGGTATGGAAGGTGTCCGAGCCAATTCCCACCCTTAATTATGAGCCGAATGAATGAAACTTTTGGCGGCCATCTTTGATGACATGACCATCCAATTTCGACAAAAACTGCACCAGAGTGATCGCCTCGTTGATACCTTCGATTTGATATATGACATTACCATATTCAGTCAAAAATAAAATTTGACCCCAATTTGACCCCACGGGCCATGCCCATTTTTGACCCCGAGGTCACCATTTTAACAACTTTGAAAGAGCATTGTACATCGATCATTTCTACCAAGTTTTGTCGAAATCCGGTTGGCGGTTCTTGAGAAGAATATTTTTGAAGAATTTGTGCTATTTTTAGATGGCGGCCATCTTGGATTACGTAATGACGTCATTTTAACAATTTTGTAATCCCCCTACCATGACCATGAAGTTTGGTGACTATAGGCCCAATGGTTATCGAGGAGAAGACGTTTGAAAATGTTCACGGACGGACACGGACACATTGCGTTAACAATAGCTCACATGAGCTTCGCTCAGGTGAGGTAAAAATGAAAAATACAGACTGGATAATACTGACTATGGTGGAAAATTAAGTTCCTGCAACCTTGTAATCTAGACCTGTAGACATTTGAGATGCTTTTACTCTAGGAATTATTCTTCATGAGAGACTACTCTGCAGCTTGGACATACTTGAGTAGCATTAATTGGAATGTGACGAGCACAGGGATCTGAAGCTGGGATCAATCACTCGGCCTGGGACAACATGAAGAAGGCGGACAATAATAAGAAGGCGGACACTCTACATCTCAGGGCTCCAGATAAGGAATTAGTAATTGAGTATTGTTACTCCATCATTTCTGGAGCAATTGGGTATTTCAAAATTTTAATTGGGTAAAATAAAATCACACTACTGTTTACACATCAACAGACCGCAATTATTGAATAGTTTGCTTCGAAATGAAAACATGTCTTGGTATTTCATTAGAATTGTCTCCAAGGAGACAATTCTAATGAAATACCAAGTTGTGTTTTCATGGATAATAAGAAAAATATGCTATATTTGTGGTCTGTTTTTTTTTTATTGCTTTTTGATACTCGCTACTTCTGATTTCAATCGGGTTTTTGGCAATTTTAATTGGGTATTTAAGCAAATAAGCAGCTTATCTAGAGCCTGCACTCTACATATGCAATTTGTTTTGTTTTTGGACAAATGCAGCAAACAATGTGTATTCAGCCAATTTATTATTCATTATTTATTACAGTTCTAGGTTGGCTACTAATATTTCGGAAATGGCAAATTTGTCTACTGAAACAATATTTAAAGAAGTGCTATGTTTTACCAATATTGGAGCAAACATAAAATAGTATATATAGTATGATTCATACCAGCACAACTTCAGAGGATAATTTTGTGTGTGTTACTAACTTACAAGAACAAACATGAAGAAGATAGACCTTGTCTATATCCGGTCTCAATGTTCTGTATGAACTTTTACAATCAGCGAGCCGGCACAAGGTAAATCAATTCACTTCCATCAGCGAGAGCCCTACATTTTTATTTTTTTATTTCTTTATATATTGCTATACCCTCTCACGGAGATTTTTAGCAGGTAGCGCATCAAGAGCAAGTTAGCAGATATAATAAAAGGCAGCAAAGTGTGATAGAAGGTATGACAACAAATGAAAGGTTAAAAATATATCGAAAATATAAAAGTATGAACAAATTGGAAAACTGGTGATGACATCATAGATTCATTAAAGGACGATCTTATGCCAGTCATAGAATGGGCAATGAAATGGCGGATGAATGTAAACTTGAAAAAGAAGGAACTATGCACTTTCTCAAGAAGCACAGATGCTATTAAACAAGCATTTTAACAAGCAGTATTCAAAATAAACTAGATTTGTCAGTAAGCGAGGCTTACAGAATACCCCACGTGGGCCCAGGTACCCCTAAATATGTAGATTTTTCAAAGTCTCTTGGCCTGCGACCTTGATATGAGCGGGGGTAAGATGGTCGTGGATTTGTCACAACATGATAGTAGAGCCTTAGAGGAATGCATGGGTGAAATATTAAGAATTTTCGATGAAGGAAGTAGAAGTTATAACATATTTCTCTGATGTTCAGTTTTGTGAAGAAACTAAGTATTTGACCTTGACCTTGGGATCAGCGTGGTTTGACGGTCATGGATTTGGTGCAGCATTGTAGTAGAGCCTTACAGGAATGCATGTGTGAAATATGTTAAGTTTTGTAAAGAGACGAAGTATTTGACCTTGGGATCAGCGAGGGTTGGACGGTCATGGATTTGGCACAGCATGGTATTAGAGCCTTACAGGAATGCATGTGTGAACTATTAAGAATTTTAGATGAAGAAAATAGAAGTTATAACATATTTCTCTGATGTTAAGTTTAGACACGGACGGACGCACGGACAGATGCACGGACAACCTTACTCCAGTATACTCCACCCACAACTCATTGTGGGGGTATAATGATACTAAAATACAATACAACAGCTCACCCAAGAACCTGGGAGTAACATTGGGTGAGAAACTGAAATTCGACAAAGATATCGAGAATGTAGAGAAGAAGGCACAACGATCTCTCGATCAAAAGGTTAAAGATTCCAGAATGTAAATCCATATCAACAAAATGTTTGCTACAACATTACAATGCACTCGTACTCCCTCAGTTTGAATTTGCGGTTGCAGTTTGGCAAACAGCAAAATGTGAACCATTAAATAAAATCCAACAAAAAGTACTAAGCGTATGTTTAGGGATGCCAGGAACAGCCGGTATAGAAGCTATGGAGGTAGAGACTGGCCTAATTCCACTAGCGGTAAAGAAGCTATGGAGGTAGAGACTGGCCAAATTCCACTAGCGGTAAAGAGGAGGGAGGAGTTGGCTATTAGAGAAGGAACCAGAATTCTCCTGAAAAATACAAATTGCCCAATTAAAACAAGAGCTCCGCGGAGCAAGATGTCCCGCCTGGCGCAGTTTGATAGTACATAAGGAGCTTGTAATAACCTTGGGGTTAGTGGGCACCATGGGCTTTCTGTAGAATGATGCGGGATGTTGTTACAAATGCATGTATGGAATATTAAAGCATAAACTGAGCGTTAACTTTTCCAAACACGTAAATTTCTAAGTCAGTGACCTTGACCTTTGGGGTTAGCGGGCACCATGGGCTTTCTGTAGAATGATGCGGGATGTTGGTACAAATACATGTATGGAATATTAAAGTATAAACTGAGCGTTAATTTCTAAGTCAGTGACCTTGACCTTTGGGGTTAGCAGGCACCATGGGCTTTCTGTAGAATGATGCGGGATGTTGTTACAAATGCATATATGGAATATTAAAGCATAAACTGAGCGTTAAAACTGAGCATTAACTTTTCCAAACACGGAAATTTCTAAGTCAGCGACCTTGACCTTTGGGGTTTGTGGGCACCATGGGCTTTCTGTAGAATGATGCGGGGTATTCTTACAAATGCATGTATGGAATATTAAAGCATAAACTGAGCGTTAACTTTTGCAAACATGGAAATTTCTAATTCGGTGACCTTGACATTTAGGGTTAGCGGGCACCATGGGCTTTCTGTAGAATGATGTGGGATGTTGTTACAAATGCATGTATGGAATATTAAGGCATAAACTGAGCGTCAACTTTTCCAAACACGGAAATTTCTAAGTCAGTGACCTTGACCTTTGGTGTTAGCGGGCATCATGGGCTTTGTGTAGAATGATGCGGGATGTTGTTACAAATGCGAAACACGGAAATTTCTAAGTCAGCGACCTGGACCTTTGGGGTTTGCGGGCACCATGGACTTTCTGTAGAATGATGCGGAATGTTATTACAAATGCATGTATGGAATATTAAAGCATAAACTGAGCATTAACTTTTCCAAACATGGAAATTTATAAGTCAGTGACCTTGACCTTTGGGGTTAGTGGGCACCATGGGCTTTCTGTACAATGATGCGGGATGTTGTTACAAATGCATGTATGGAATATTAAAGCATAAACTGAGCATTAACTTTTCCAAACACGGAAATTTATAAGTCAGCCAGCGACCTTGACCTTTGGGATTAGCGGGCACCATGGGCTTTCTGTAGAATGATGCGGGATGTTGCTACAAATGCATGTATGGAATATTAAAGCATTCCATTGAGGGAAACAGAAGTTACAATGAATTAACCTGAGCGTTAAGTTTTAGAAACAGAGCTAAACGCAAAAACTTAACGTTGAATGCATGTGAAAAATAGGTCAATGAACCATGAAAACTAGGTCAAGGTGACATGGGCTCCCTCTGTGTGAGATGGTTACACCAAGGTGTTGATGTATACCAAAGCATTCCATCAAGGGAAACAGAAGTTGTAATACATTAAACCGAGCGTTAACTTTTCCAAACACGGAAATTTCTAAGTCAGTGACCTTGACCTTTGGGAATGATGCGAGATGTTGTTACAAATGCATGTATGGAATATTAAAGCATTCCATTGAGGGAAACAGAAGGTACAATGAATTAACCTGAGCGCTAAGTTTTAGAAACGGAGCTAAACGCAAAAACTTAACGTTGAATGCATGTGAAAAGTAGGTCAATGAAACCATGAAAAGTAGGTGAAGGTCACATGGGCTCCCTCTGTGTGAGATGGTTACACCAAAGTGTTGATGTATACCAAGTATGGAGGTCGTAGGAGTTATAGTTTTCTGAAAACTGAGCTAAACGCAAAAACTTAACACCGCCGACGGAAAAGCTATGCCTATGTCCCGCTTCTGCTAAAGCAGGTGGGACAAAAACATGGAATGAATGGGAACAAAAAAGTAGAACAGAAATAAACTGTCACCGTTCGGAGAAATCGCTATCCAAATGGCCGATATGGAAACAAATACATAAATAACAATGAATAACATTGAAGCAGAACCAGACTACATCGAAGCTCTCCGACCAACAGGAAAGAAACCAGTGGATTAGGCTAGTCCAAAACAAGAAACGAAGTACACATGTACAAGAAGAAATGTAAGAATTATGTTAAACAAAATGATACGAAATGCATAGAAGATACCACAATCATCACAGACGTATTCTGCATGGGAAATCTGGGACCATGTGGACCCGGAGCCTGCAAATATCTCCCAGGGCAAACTGAGAATGTCAGCATTAACTAGATTGGTCAGTAAGCGAGGCTTACGGAATACCCCCTGCGTGGGCCCAGGTACCCCTAAAATATGTACAAATTTCCAAGTTTGTGAGCTTGTGACCTTGTCTCAGGGATTAGCGCGAGCGGCATGAACGTGAATTTGTCACAGGGTGGTAGAGGTCCATTGGAGCAATGAGTGTGTGAAATGTGAAGCAGATCCGAGCAAGGAAATAGAAGTTATAACCGATTTCTCTGATGTTAAGTTTTGTAAAGAGACTACCGTATAACCTTGAATTAACGCCCCCGGAGGCGTTCTTATTTTACAAACGGGGTGGGGGGGGGGGGGGCGTTTATTTGTCACAGGGTGGTGTAGAGGTCCATTGGAGCAATGAGTGTGTGAAATGTGAAGCAGATCCGAGCAAGGAAATAGAAGTTATAACCGATTTCTCTGATGTTAAGTTTTGTAAAGAGACTACCGCATAACCTCGAATTAACGCCCCCGGAGGCGTTACATTTTACAAAAGGAGGGGGGAGGGGGGGCCTTTATTAGCCAGTAAAAAAAAAAAAAAAAAAATAAAAAAAAAAAAAAAAAAAAAAAATAAAAAAATTACCAAGGACCGCCAATTTCAAACACAAATAAGGATTTAAGGATTATTTGTGTTTGAAATTGGCGGTCATTGGTAAAAAAAGCTTTTTTTGTTTTTTTTTTGGGGGGGGGCTTTGTGTTTTTTTTTTATTTGGGGGGGGGGTGCGTTTATTACCAGTAAAAAAAAAAATATTTTTTTTATTTGGGGGGGGGGGGGTGGGCGTTTAGGGGGGGGGGGGCCGTTTATTTTTTATTTAGGGGGGGGGGGGGGCGTTATTTCGGGGGATGGGGGCCTTAATTCGAGGTTATACGGTATGTATGTGACGTTGACCTCGAGATCAGCGGGGATTTGTCACAGCATATGAAATATTAAGTATTTTCAATGAATTTTCAATTTCTCTGATGTTAAGTTTTGTAAAGAGACTAAGTATGTGACCTTGACCTTGGGATCAGCGGGGGTTGGACAGTCGTAGATTTGTCAGAGCATGATAGTACAACCTTAGAGGAATGCACAAGTGAAATAATAAGAATGTTCAATGAAGGAAATAGAAGTTATAACTTATTTCTCTGATGTTAAGTTTTGTAAAGAGCATTTGACCTTGACATTGGGATCAGCGGGGGTTGGACGGTGATGGATTTGGCACAACATGGTAGTAGAGCCTTAGAGGAATGCATGTGTGAAATATTAAGCATTTTAGATGAAGGAAATAGAAGTTATAACAATATATCTCTGATGTTAAGTTTTGTAAAGAGACTAAGTATTTGACCTTGACCTTGGGATCTGCGGGGGTTGGACGGTCGTGGATTTGGCACAGCATGGTAGTAGAGCCTTACAGGAATGCATGTGTGAAATATTAAGCACTTTAGATGAAGGAAATAGAAGTTATAACAATATTTCTCTGATGTTAAGTTTACGGACTAAGTATTTGACCTTGACCTTGGGATCTGCGGGGGTTGGACGGTCGTGGATTTGGTACAGCATGGTAGTAGAGCCTTACAGGAATGCATGTGTGAAATATCAAGCATTTTAGATGAAGGAAATAGAAGTTATAACAATATTTCTCTGATGTTAAGTTTACGGACGGACGGACGGACGGACGGACGGACCAACATTTTGGGTTTATGGGCTATTTGCTGTATAAAAGATCAAAGGACTAGCCCCTAAACTTCAAAAGGTTTTATGGGCTAACGGAATAAGTTCAAAGAACTTCAAAGGAATCCTTATGTTACTAACCCTTACCCTAAGCTCCTAAACCCCTGATGTTTGCCCGGACGGACGGACGGACGGACGGACGTTCTTACAAATGGATACTTATGTGGCTTATCACATGTTAAATATTAGCCACATAAAACGATTTTTAGCCACATAAAACGATTTTTTAGGTGGCTAATTGTAACCAACCCTATCCTTTACTAAGTCCATAACCCTGTGGGGCTAGCCACATAAGTACCCTAATGTGTGCCCGGACGGACGGACAACCTGACTCCAGTATACCCCCCCACAACTCGTTGCGGGGGGTATAAAAAGTCAGTAAGCAAAAATGGAACAATTCTGTTAGGCGAATGTCACTGTATGTATGTAACTCATGATGGGCAGAAGGTGTGTATTCGTGCCCAGCTAGCTCAGTCGGTTAGAGCGATGGTACGGTAAACCAGAGGTCCCAGGTTCGAGCCTCAGGTAAGATATGTATCTTTCTCGCCCTATGACATTTGGCATCGAACGTGGGGCGCGTGACTGATATATACACCAAAATCAAATGATGTAGATCTCTGTCCCATTAAAATCACAAATTCGAGGCCAAATTCCAATTTGGCGTGGGATTATGTAACAGTATGTATGTAACTCACGATGAGCAGGTGTGTATTCGTGCCCGGCTAGCTCAGTCCGTTAGAGCAATGGTACAGTAAACCAGAGGCCGCGGGTTTGATCCTCGGCTTGGATATGCATCTGTTTCGCCCGGTGACATGAACTAGTCGCTATACTAATTGCATTGGAATTTTATGAAAGTCACAACACAGGCAAACACAATCACTGAATCAGCAGGTGTACACATGTTCTCCGATTGTCAAACAGCAATTGGTATCCTCACACAATGGACTGAAACCGAAATTGAAATAATATCGGATTAAATTGGTATGTTATAAGTATCATGGCAGCTTGTGTCGTTCATATCACAAAATGCCGTGTTTGCGATCACCCTGCACTGACAATGAGCGCTTAGTTAACCTTGATGAACGTGCCTCTAGTTTGAACAAGCAATGGTGAATATAACCTTAAATATATTAGACTATACCTGATTGAATTATGTGACAAGTGTGTCTCTGTTCATTGTTAGTACCGAAGATGACAAATACGCAATCAAAATATGACAATTTATTCTACAAATACGTCTAAATCGTTGTGTTTATTTTTAACCCAACTAAATCTGTATCATCTGGAAGCTTGCTGTATCAATCCCATCGGCCAAGTGTATTCACCGGGATGGGTATAGTACAATAAATAAAACCCGGAACTCATAGCCGTCCCTACCTCCATGCAGTCAAGACAAAAATATAGACAGAAAACTACTGTCTGTTCCACGTTTTGCTGCCGACGAACTTTTGGCTATTAAACACATTAAATCAAAAAAATATTTAAAAGATAAGTACTTTTTTATCAATAACAAAAAAGTCATCAAATATTAATTGTATTGCGAAAAAACGATTTTCCTATGGGAATTTAACATGGGGAGTCAATTTCCAAAAAAAATCTCTTTTCTTTTTGTCTTCTCAGGTACAGAATTGCCAATTCACCTTCCATATTCCTCACAAATGAGTGATAATTACAGCAATTTCCAATAACCTCCGAAGGGAAACACATTTGATACACATTGTCACTATGGACGTCACATTTATAGGACTGCCAATACAGTTTCACACTATTTTGATAAAGACCATGTGGTCGAAAATTTAATAAAAAGAGTGACTTTAAAACGATATGTTTATAGTTTATTCCTGGATGAACGTATTTTGATAAATTTCTATACTGTTTGGCATTACGTTTATCTTATACACCCAACGCAATACAAATGACCAGTGTCTGTGCTGTTCGCCATTTGATCGATACTGGCATGTATGGTCCCTGATCGATATGCTTTTTTAATTATCTTTTTAGTCAAAGAAACAATACGATCAGTCGCTACACTGTGCCATTTTGTTTGTCTTATTTACCCATGTCAATGAAAATGACCAGTGTATATATACGGCCTTTTAATACTTCCAGATATAGGCTTATATTTACTATGTGCCACGTGATCGGGAAATAGTATCGCTCGTGTATGTGATGTTCTGTTGTATTTCCGTATATCGTAAAGTTTAATTCCCCAAAAATGTATACTATGTTACGTAAATTAGTGGATAGTTGACAAAAGAGTCAGTGTATTTAATTTGATGTGTGTCCTGAAATGTTTGTCACTTTTGCAACTGTATTTACAAAGATGCATGTATATATGCATATTTATATAACCAGGGACCATACATACATCATCTTCGTCCCAGATATAACAGATGCCAGAATTCCACTTTGGAAATGTCTCATACATGTATAAATGCGTTAATTAAGGCATACTTAATATGGTATAATCTGGCACATATATAGTTTCTGATTTGTTATTTTCCATCTGGATTCATATTATGAATTAGCCCGGCTCTGGAATTACCACCTACCCCGCCTCCATTATCTCATCGTCCAAATAGTCCGCTTACCAAAGCATACAAGTACATTAATGAAAATATAGAAAAATAATATGCTATTCAGTAGTATATGCAACAAAACTGAATGCTAACAGTTTTGATAGCAGTGTATCATTATAATATAGTATATACTAGTGGCGACTTTAAGGAACGATTTGACCAAATAGCGGACGATATGACTTGTGGACGATTTGACTTGCGGATGATTTGACTTGTATTTAAGTTTCTGAGGAGGACGTGGACGATGTTCGGTGTCATATCGATAGTAACCCGCGACTTTCGTCCTGTTGGGTGATGAACAATTAACTTATTCATCTATGTTTTATATGACTTATTTTGACAAATGATTATCAAATTGAATGCGATGCTCTTAACCATACCAAAGGCGTCGGGGCTGGGGCCACAGGGACCGCGGTTGCGACCCAAATATTTTGGCGCCGCAGCCCCAGTATTTTGGCGTGGCGGCCTCAATATTTTGGCAAGCTGGGTGGAGGTTATGTGGCCATAATATTAAAACATTCTTTGAACCGGTTACTTATGCAACTTGCGTCATGTGAAATATTGACCTGTGTACCGGGAAATCGCGTTTGATGCGTTCTGTATTTCCAAATTTTCTTTCTTGGAGAGGACCCCCAACCGCACCCCATCCCCCTCCCCACCCCCGCCCTATGATGCGCATCGCGCTGCGCGCTATCGCTTCATTAACCATGTTTATATGTTATCTCACTTGAGGTAGCATATTGCGTCACACAAATTTCTATGGGTGCAGCCATTGATCGTGCTACGCCTAAGTGTCATGTGCCAACATATCCTATGGCGTTTTGGTCTGTCTTGCTTTGTATCTAAAACTCAACATATACTAGTATCTATAGTTTTCACAGTTCTGTGCTCAGTCTAACAGTTACATTCTAGAAATTACGAATCAAGACATTTCGTGCGTATGAATACAGCAGCTATTATTTTTAGTTATGTAGAAGTTAGCAGCTAGTTTTGTACAAGTTTTTTCTGGGAGTTTCAAACAGTAATTTATTCTTGAGAAAACGTATGTATGGAAATAGGTTTGCACCATCACAGTACATTTGCCTCTGAATGATGATTGAGAAAATATGCAGCTTTCAGTCTCTAATTCCGCAGGTGATCAGTTTTTGTGGAGATAACACATTTCAGTACTTTGATTTACGAGAGGGCCTCGTGGCCCCAATGTCTGCTGCCTTACGACTCGCCTGCATACTTTCGTACCGGTATATAACAAATTACGGGTGTGCGCAAACTGGTCCGAACCAGAGGCAAAGTCACATGCATGTAAATCAAGATCAATATATGTGCATTCGCACAGTCTGGAAATGACTTGCACTGTTCATCATTCTATCAATGAAACACCAGTCATGTTTCTAAAAAGCATTATAAATCGCTATCAAGCTACATAAGTGTGCTATCGATCAGGTGCTACACTGGTCACAGTTCTCATAAGCCCTATTTGAACAGTCACAGCTACATATTATGAATACCAATGTTAACTATAATTTCTCCAATTTCTCCAACGTTACTTTTCATCATTTAAGCATCTACACACATTTCGTTTTACAGATTTTTGCATTACGTCCCCGATGTACGCCGCCGTTGATTGCAACATTCATTAACTTATCACATTGTATCAAAACAACATAAAGCAAGTAGTCTGAACTGGATTATGTAAACAATCGTCAATCTAATAGGTCAGCTGGCCGCTTTTCATTATGACGCACCACATGCCCATATAACTATCACTTAACTACATATTAGCAAACTCTTCCTTCCCACTCCACTTTACTTACAGAACTAGTGATAATTATAAATAATGATCAAAGAAAAACACCGTAAAACTGCCGTAATCTGTGACACACGTTTGCAGAGGTTCAGACTGATTCCGCCGGATGTCAACAATTGTATTCTGTGTTGATTGGTCGAATCCAACTGGAAAAATATGCATCACAAGAAATAGACACAATGTACACATCTGGACATTTTCTATAGTTTCGAAAATAAAATTCTGACGTTAGATTGTTTTTTTTACACATGAATGTTTATGATATTACATGACTAAGATCACTATAATTAAATTAAATATTTACTGTTTTCGAAAATTACTGAAATACACTATTTTTCGCATGGCCGGTATATATTAATAGATAAAATCTTCTTTTTTACTATTTTTATGAGCAATATGTGTTTGTTAAAACATAACGTCAACGTATATGTTTAATAATTCAACTAAGCAATAAACATAGCATGCTCTCGGTATGGTTTTAGTCTATTAGTTACTAAAATGCTTTTTTATGGACCGGGTTTGTTAATTCGTAACATGATTTATATTTCTATATTCCGAAAAATGGAGAAAAAAACAACAGTTTGGATGCTCCAAAATAAAAGTCGCAAACATAAAAATATATTTACTTGGGAAGCACATGCTGATACGCATTGCATGCATTTGCAAAGGCTGATCACCAATGATCACTATGCTGAACATATCAAAAGTTCTGAGCCAAACTGCAGTGTGGATTTGTGAACATCAGTGTGTTAAAAACAGTTATTATCTGATGGAACTTGACCAGTATAGCATCGGTTTATGCCTATTTCGTCTAATCCCATTTCGTCTACACTTTTTGCACTTTGTCCCATTTCGTCTACAACCCGTTGACACCCCGGTGCCATTTCGTCTACACTTAGATTAACTGAAGGAGACAGACAGTCCCTAAATAAGTTGCTAACACGCTAATTCAATAAGACATACATCTTTTGTTTAAAATATGTGGGTTATACATACATTGTGGACCCATACTTGAGCATCTTTTCATTGGAAATTGTGTTATTTTATCGTTCTATTTTTGAAAAAAATAGACCAAAACTAATTAACGATTGGACAATTATCAACAATTAATTGTTTTAGACCTGTCTTTTCTTAAATGAAGCAGACAACCTGAATCTTCTCTGTTTGCAAAGTTCGAAGGCACATGACCTTTGAATTTTTATCTGATTATATTTGAAAAACATGGTTTGGCAGCACTTTAGAATCATTTCCACTGGAAATGATTCTAAGGTGCTGCCAAACCATGTTTTTGATAAGATATATGGAAAATAGAACACAAACAGCAGACGGGACAAAATTTAATTCAGTAGTGTAAGGGCACATGACCTTTGAATTTTTATCTGATGAAAAACATGGTTTGGTAGCACTTTAGAATCATTTCCACTGGATCAGCAGTTTGTTTAAAAATCAATTACCATTGAGACCCCCTTAATAAAGATCAAAGGTAATTACTTAAAATTTTCACACCAAGGTTTTAAAGACGGTGTGAAAGATAATTGTTTATATTTTAGGCAAAAATGCTTTAAGGATGGTCAATGTAAGATGAAATGGCAATCTCCGTAGAAATATGTATATATGTATATTCATTAATTTTATGAACAGTAGACGAAATGGGAATAAGGGTGTAGACGAAATGGGACAAACAACTGTAGACGAAATGGGATTAGACGAAATGGGAAGTTACCATAGCATCAGACCAAACTGCACATCTGACAGATATGATAATGATAATTAAAGTGCCTGCTCTGTTGTCCTCACAATCGCCTTGTTGCCCGCTATCGCATTTCAATATTCATATTTTGTAACAAGGTCATAAAATGTAATCCGTGAATTTAATATATACAGACATGCAATCTTGGCTGTACTTTGCCTACTCTATAGTATTTACATGGCTTGATGGATCTCTTTTGGGTATCTTTAATTCTATCCGGTTTGTTCACGCTTGGAAAGGAAAGTACACGAGGTCCCGAGAATAAACATGTCCTAATATTGCTGGTACCCAGTACAATTAGTGGTCAATTTAACTGGGTACCATCTTTTCAATTTAAGACCGGAAGTCAGTCTGTGATTGAGCTGCTAATTTGCATACATAGGCTAGTGCACAAAACCAGTCGTAAATAAGGAACAAATGGAGCCCCAAATTGGAAACGAATGATGGATGAGCGGTAAAGGAATGGCGAGTAACGGGTCCAGAAGGCACACAGCAACCACACAGAAAATCAGACTAACAGGTATTGGACCTATTTTTGTTGTAATAAAAATTCTTACCTCCTTTCATGAATCTGTTCATGTTTGAATGATTCAAGAAAATGGCTGAATAAATTCAAGAAGTCGACGTTCTCCTCAGTTTTCCTAGGCGAGAGACCTAGGTGATGGTGTGATTTGACACTCATACATCATAAGGATTATGATGATGTTGAAGGGACCTACCCATTGGTAGCACAGGCACTTTATGGTATAAACGAGAAAAGCCTCTATAAATCGTACCCAATTGTATCCTGATATTAAATATCTAGAAGGTAGGACACGAGTGATTGGTAGTAACACATTGGCATCTGACAGAAATGTTTTACTGGATTTTGATTTGTTGATTCTGTCCATATATGTGGATTTCAGACCATGGGGTTATCCACAGGGCTACTAAAATAATTCCATTGTATTCAATCTGTATAGATAGAGTCGTGTTATACTACATGAATTCAAGTGGGTAGGGGATATTCAACATTGCCTGTGGGGTTATCGGACAACTAGGTGGACTCGATTCGTTGCGCGGATTTGCCCTGGTGTACCCCGTTACACCGATTGTGCACTCATTTCAGTCGGGCTAGATGCACGTGCATCCATTTGGTGCACCAGCGGGACATGCCGAATATCCTGACTGAAACACCATGGCGTATTTCGGCTAAATATGGCAGCACGTAAACTCGTATATGGTGGCATATTTCTGCCATCTACATAACGTGGTAGCTATATTCGGCCCGGTAACTGTAATTACCGGAAACCTATTAATATTTACCGAAAACCACGGAAATACCGGAAACCCCTGTAAATCATTATATAATAACATAAATATGTGTTTGTCTTGTGATAAAAGGTTTGTTTACTATATTATAAGATTAATGTAATATTTACAAACTATTTGTGTGAAATAATATGATTTTGGATCATCTTGTTTAGTGTTTAATTCCAAATTCAAAACGACTGTCAAATTTACCAGAAAACACTCGCAGTTAAGAATGGACAGTACTAAAAGTCTGTTCCTCACAAATAATAGATAATAATAGTATCTTAGGCATGGTATAATAATTATTATAATGATTAAATATTGTGTTTCAAATATGATTCTGTCGGATTCTAGATGGTTACAGCTAATGTAGATAGTGTTATTATTCCAGATTAGTGTGATTATTATATATTACTACTCAGACTCATCAGGGGAATATACCGAAAACCATTTTTTTTTAAATTCTGTTTGTAACGAGATGTCAGTGATTTACCGGAAAAACACATGTGTACAGTATGTGTATGCAAAGCGTCGTAATCGGCCAGTCAGACTCGTCAGGGGGATATACCGAAAACCATTTTTTTTTTAATTCTGTGTGTAACGAGATGTCAGTGATTTACAGGAAAAACACATGTGTACTTATATGTAAGCAAGGCGTCGTAATCGGCCAGTCAGACTCGTCAGGGGGATATACCGAAAACCATTTTTAATATACTAGATGTTTGTGTATGGCAGTATATCAGTGATTTACCGGAAAACATGTGCAATGCGTAAGGCATTTCACATGCGTGCCAATTTTCACAAACTCTTAGTTATAAATGTTAATTAAATTTCACAATGATATCAAGTATGTAATCCAATTAATTAACAGCATGACGAACTACATTGGTTGCCTCGATTTTTAAAGGGATAATGGTGAGTGTATTTTTTACGGACATGTACACACACACACGCAAACACATTAGCAACCATAATTGTTGCCACCTTGGCAATAAGCATGGGGCTGTCGGGTCACACACCATAATTATAGGATTAACAATTATTATCTCATAAAATATGACAAATCAAATATGGAATGTAATTATTTTACAATACAATACTACATTTGCTAGCATAACAAACATAACTTCATAATTGTATGTCATTTTTGTCGAGCCCGCTTGCGGAAAGCGTGACATATTGATCACAGTGACGTCCGGGTGTCTGTGCGTCTGTCCGAAATCTGCGTTAAAGTTTTTAAATACCTTGTATCTCTTGCAGTCCTAAGTCACATTGACTTCACATGCTTATTAATTATCATCCATATTTTCATTCAATAAGCCACCCATGCGGCCCACATGCCTAAGATCAGTATGTAAATAATTTCTATATTACATGTGCTAGCATAACACTTAAAAAAATACAATTTCAATCGTATATACTTCGTCCCGTCTCTTTCGTTACATTCCATTAGTGTCAGTAAGATACTATAAGTAAGTAATATAAGTAATATTTTTATTCTTTTCATCAAATGTCAACATATCTTTATCATATTTGAAACACAATATTTAATCATTATCATGATTATAATAATTATTATACCATGAATAAGACACTCTATTATTATTATCTATTATTTGTGAGGAACAGACTTTTAGTACTGTCCATTCTTAAAGGTACATGCCCACGCAGCCGGTTACACTGTACTACAACTTTTCATTTTCTGTCATGCCTTATATGAGCCATATGTCTACCCACTAACAAGTTATTATACCCCCACAAACAAAGTTTGTTGGGGGTATATAGGAGTCAGGTTGTCGGTCGGTCGGTCTGTTGGAAATTCCCTTCCGCTCTATATCTTCTACACCGATGCATGGATTATCAAATGGCTTGGCACAAATGTTTCTCATGATGAGAAGGTGTGTTGCGATCAATAACCATGCACCTACGTCCAAGGTCACAGTTGAAGGTCAAAGGTCAAACCTATCGAAATTCCCTTCCGCTCTATATCTTCTACACCGCTGCATGGATTATCAAATGGCTTGGCACACATGTTTCTCATGATGAGAAGGCGTGTCTGATCCAATAACCACGCACCTACGTCCAAAGGTCACAGTTGAAGTCAAAGGTCAACCTATCGAAATTCCCCCCCCCCCCCCTTCCGCTCTATATCTTCTACACCGATGCATGGATTATCAAATGGCTTGGCACAAATGTTTCTCATGATGAGAAGGTGTGTCGCGATCAATAACCACGCACCTACGTCTAAGGTCACAGTTGAAGGTCAAAGGTCAAACCTATTGAAATTCCCTTCCGCTCTATATCTTCTACACCGATGCATGGATTATCAAATGGCTTGGCACAAATGTTTCTCATGATGAAAGGTGTGTCGCGATCAATAACCACGCACCTACGTCCAAGGTCACAGTTGAAGGTCAAACCTATTGAAATTCCCTTCCGCTCTATATCTTCTACACCGATGCATGGATTATCAAATGCCTTGGCACAAATGTTTCTCATGATGAGAAGGTGTGTCGCGATCAATAACCACGCACCTACGTCCAAGGTCAAGGTCACAGTTGAAGGTCAAAGGTCAAACCTATTGAAATTCCCTAAGTTTCTGCTCTATATCTTCTACACCGATGCATGGATTATCAAATGCCTTGGCACAAATGTTTCTCAGGATGAGAAGGTGTGATTGCGATCAATAACCACACACCTACGTCCAAGGTCACAGTTGAAGGTCAAAGGTCAAACCTATTGAAATTCCCTTCCGCTCTATATCTTCTACACTGATGCATGGATTATCACACTATGCCCAGGGTCAAGGTCACAGACTTGATGCGTTTGAAACCTTAACGCTCGGCTAAATCGCTTATAATAAAAAATGCCTCGTTTTCTTTGGCTGCCAGTGGGGGTATTCATGTGCCGACAGGCCACATTTCTAGTTTTTAAATACGGCGCGTGTTAATTGGTGTTAAATCGCATTTTATATGCCGCGACCAGAAAGGATATTTTCCGACCTCGTGCTATTTTTACCAATACGCGTCACGTGACACTGTCAATCATATTACATCTTTGACATGCGCAGTGAAGTATCGGAAGTTGAGAAGAAAAATCTCTATTCGAGTCCAAATCTAAATCTCCACTTAACTCTTTCCATTTGGTGATCTGGTCGTCAATATTAACCACTCTCTCTCTCTGTACTGCCTGTTCCTCAGACATTTCGCCTTTCTTTTGGCCGACGCTGTTTCATACAATCCGTCCTGGACGTTTCGACATGTTGATATTCTTGTTTACATATTGGGAAGCCTACTGGCAGTCGTAGTATACTGCGCATGCGCACCGCAAGCCGTGATGTGAAAGTCGTCGTCCCCGCACTCGTAATTTTTAGAACTGGTAGAATAGTGACATAATTATACACTTATTTAATTCCTATAAAGAACATTTTGTGCCTACTGCGTGGGCATGTACCTTTAACTGCAAATGTTTTCCGGTAAATTTGACAGTCGTTTTGAATTTGGAATTAAACACCAAACAAGATGATCCCAAATCATATTATTTCACACAAATAGTTTGTAAATATTGCATTAAACTTATAATATAGTAAACAAACCTTTTATCACACAACAAACACATTTTTTTGTTATTATATAGTGATTTACAGTGGTTTCCGGTATTTCAGTGGTTTTCGGTAAATAATAGGTTTCCGGTAATTCCAGTTACATGTACCCTATTCGGCCCCGGGTTGTTTCGCCCCGATTACCCAGTTCGCACCGAGTCGGTTCGCCCTGGGTCGATTCATCCCGATTTTAAACGTACGTTGGATCTGGTTATGAATATGGGTTGAGGTGGGTCGTATCGCCCCGATGTTAAAGTTGCATCTGATATGGTTATAATAGCAAATGATATAGGTATGTTCGCCCCGATTTTACTGAGTATTGAATATGGTGCCAATTGTTAGTAAATGTAAGGTATGTTAGTTAAATTAGTTAAAATGTTTGACCATTATGAAAGTTTATAAAAGGATAATCTGCGATTATTTGATACATGACTATAAAACTATAATGCTAATATACCACAATACCTTTATTATAATTATTGTCTGACATATGTATTGTTTTGCGTGAAATCTAACTGTCACACCTCCTCATGGTGCCAGCTGGTAACGCTGTTTCATATAGGGATATGTTGTCTACATATCTTTCTATATTGTCTACTTGATCTATGTAAATCGTCCGACATGATAATTGCCAATGGGCGACTTGGCGCGGATCGACACACAGGTGAACATACATTTATGAATGAAAATGGGCGGAGCGTAGTGGACTACGTAATGATAGAATATGACAGCATCGATACTCTAGACTATTTTGAATTCTCGGACCATTCACCGTTATTATTTAGACTGAAAGTAAATCGTTCGCGTACAGCAGAAAACACCAAACCAGAGTACTAAAAGTACTAAACTTGTCTGGGATAATGATAAAAACAATGAATTTCGACTTTCAATGAGTAATAACGCGGAATTTATCACGGATTTATTTAGCGACACAAATGATACAACAAATATTGACAACTCTGTTCAACAATTTAGTGAAAAATTATATGATACTGCCTCGAAACATTTCGGCAGAACAGTGATTCACAAGAATGTGACACAAAACACACAAACAACGAAAAATGAATGGTATAATGATAATTGTACAAATGCAAAATCAACTGAACCAGGCGAAACGACTGTTCGTGCGAGATAGAACGGATACAAATAGACTGAATTTTGTACAAAAGCGGAATTTGTTGATAAAGGCAAAACGAAGAGCTACGGCTGTACATAAATCGAAAGAAGGAACACGCATATCAAAATTAGCAAAAGACAATCCGAAATCGTTTTGGAAAAACATACGAAAATTCTACAAAAAAGGTGATAAAAATGATTGTAAACTATCCGAAAAAGACTTTTATGATCATTTTTCAAACTTATTTAGCGGTAATGAAGATATTGGTGAGGATGATATCGGCGTGGACGAGTTGAGGTCACTACCGGAATTAGACAATGAAATAACGCCTGCTGAATTACAACGAGTTATCTCCTCTTTGAAATTGAATAAGTCTTGCGGAATTGACGGTCTTGTGACAGAGATATTCAAACACACGTCTGAGATTGTCTCCCCATACATACTGAAACTTATGAATATGGTATTTAAATCCGGTCACTATCCATCAATCTGGTACCAATCGATGATAACACCAATCCACAAGAAGGGATCTATCGATGATGCGGACAACTACTGGGGAATATCGCTGAGCAGTGTATTATCAAAAATCTACTCACAGATAATACACAACAGACTAGTGAAATGGGCTGAATCGAATGAAAAATTTATGTATTGCCAATATGGATTTCGACATCATAAATCTAATATTGACTGCATTTTTGTATTCCATGCAATAATTTCCAAAGTTATGAACTTAGTACTGTACAAGCAAAAACTATTTACGGCGTTTGTGGACTTATCAAAAGGCGATTGATAGCGTTGACAGGTGGATGCTGTGGCAGAAACTTTACACACAAGAGGTAAGCTCACACATGGTAAAATCTATACGAGCCATGTACAATGAAGTGAAACTTAAAAATACGCTTTCCGACTTTTTCGTGTCCAATGAAGGGGTCAAGCAGGGGAATCCGATGTCCGGAATTTTATTCATATTCTTCCTCAACGACATGGTAGATAGTCTACGCAGGGTGCCGCCGGAGATATGTTTACCTTGGACAACATCAACACATTTATGATATTATATACCGATGACGCTGTGCTATTCGCAAACAGTGAAACCCAACTACAACAGTTACTAAACAGACTGAAAATATACAGAGATACTTGGAATCTGAAAACGAAGACACAAAAGACGAAAATAATGGTGTTTGAAAGAGGTCGTGCAACAAATACAAAACTATACTATGGGGATAATGAACTATAAGCGGTGCATCAATTTAAATATCTGGGAATAATGTTCTATAAGAACGGTAATTGGAACAGAACACAAAAATGCATCAGTGAATATGGTACATACATACGCACTACACAATCTGACACGAGTGTTAATTAATGTTACGCTACCCATACATGATACATTTAAGCTGTTTGATGCCTTAGTGGGCTCGGATCTGAGGTATGGGGTTATCATGACGCCAAAGACATAGAACGAGTACATACTAAATTTTGTCGTCGCCTTTTAGGTGTTAAAAAACGTCTGAGATTGTTTTAACTGGGCTCACCATATAAAACAAACATTAACGGAAATTTGTTTTTAAAACATATGGATAAATCAAGACGAAATGGAAATCCCATGCGCCCAGATCAAACAACGATTACTCGTCGACAACTACACTCAAACTTGGTATGCATCTATACACGAATGAAACAAACTGAAACTGTACTGTCGTTACAAATCTAACAATAATGCAGAGACTTACATGGATAATATCACTAACAGGAAGTTGTTTAAAACTACGCTAAGTCGGTTTAGACTTTCCTCACACACATTAGCCATTGAAACTGGCAGGTACAATAACACAGCCAGATAGGACAGACTTTGTATATTTAGTAACATGCACAGAATCGAGGATGAATACCATCTATTACTTGTATGCCCGCATTACTCCGATTTGCGGAAGAAATATTTTGCAAAATATTATTGCCACTGGCCAACGATAAATAAGTTTGATCAGTTAATGTCAGCAAAGAACAAACAATTGAATGTTAGTAAATTGGTGTTCCATGCTTTCAAAAGGCGCACTGTAAACAATGGAATATAATCAAAGTAATTACCAAGTAGGTCTTGCGGGTTTATTCGGCAGTATAGATCCCCTGATCTGCCTGCGCGAGTATGCAGACTCACCTGGGGCTATACTGGCTGCGAACTTCGCAAGTATTATTTATCAGAAGTTACATCGACATGACTATAGTAAATATGCATTGTCTGAATTGATCTAATGCAATGGCAATCTTGAGTGGCAAACAATGAGACCCCTGAGGAGTCTCCGTGGTTGACATTCATTATTGCGATATGCACGAGAACATTCACAATGCTCACACTGAATCAAAGTCCAACGCGCGTGGTGGTTGGGCGATAGCGGACTGCAAATACAATGGCATTCAAACAGGAACGTCACTGTGATTGCTATTCTGGAAGTCGGCGTGACGTATCACTAGTCACATGACCCGATATGTTTGGGGGTAAGTCGATACATTTCTGAACGTACATTTCTCATATGTCAGAACGTTATGAAATTGTACCGGCACTGAGTTCTTTGAACTTCGTTGAATATTCCGGGAATTTTGACTGAATGTGGGAATGTTTCACTTCCAAAATGGCGTCGAGTCTTGTGTTTCGGGTTCATCCTGTTGTCCTTTTCAGTATTGTTGACTATTGTCACGCCTTGGTTAAGGTTTTTAGTCAAGCTTGTATATGGAATACTCCTGGGCCTACAGCAACCATACTTGGACAACTTCATCTCCTAGTGATGTACATCAACAACCCCTGACCTATATTTGACCTTGACCTACATTTAACCTTGAATTACTTAGTTAATTCCCCTTGGCTAAGGTTTTTAGTCAACCTTGGTTAAGGTTTTTAGTCAACCTTTGTTAAGGTTTTTAGTCAAGCTTGTACATGGAATACTATTGTGCATACAGACACCATACTTGGACAACCTTTTCTCATAGGGATGTACATCAATAACTCCTGATCTATATTTTACCTTGACCTACATTTAACCTTGAATTACTTAGTTAATTACCCTTGGTTAAGGTTTTTAGTCAAGCTTGTAGATGGAATACTATTGTGCATACAGACACCATACTTGGATAACTTTTTCTCATAGGGATGTACATCAATATAACCCCTGACCTATATTTTACCTTGACCTACATTTAACCTTGAATTATTTAGTTATTTCACCTTGGTTAAGGTTTGTACTCAAACTTGGTTAAGGTTTATAGTCAAGCTTGTATATTGAATACTCCTGGGCCTACAGCAACCATACTTGGACAACTTCATCTCCTAGTGATGTACATCAATACTCCCTGACCTATATTTGACCTTGACCTACTTTTACCCTTGGATTACTTAGTTATTTCCCCTTGGTTAAGGTTTTTAGTCAAGCTTGTATATGGAATACTCCTGTGCCTACAGCAACCATACTTGGAAAACTTCATCTCCTAGTGATGTACATCAATAACCCCTGACCTATATCTGACATTGACCTACATTTAACCTTGAATTACTTAGTTAATTTCCCTTGTTTAAGGTTTTTAGTCAACCTTGGGAAGGTTTTTATGCGGGACGCAGCCACCTTCTTTGTCAAGCTATGTGTACATCGACAACCCGAGCTATGCTGTTCTCCTACAGCTCTTGTTGATACTCGCTACTTCTGATTTCAATTGGGTTTTTGGAAATTTTAATTGGGTATTTACGCAAATATGCAGCTTATCTGGAGCACTGGGAATATTGTTGGATTGAGTCCCATCATAGATAGGAACCCGTCCATTTTGTAAGTATTTATTTAACGATGATTACAAATGATGGAATTCAATCTGAAATATGAGAGTAGAAGTGTTACATGGTGTTACATTATCCTCTAAATGACATTTAAATTTGTTCGGAAAGCCTTAGGTGCGCAGAATTAGCAGACACCATTGTAAATAATTTGAGAATAATATTAATAAATATGTTGTTTGTGATTAAATAATAGTGGTCACGTGGTCGGGATAGTCCAAATATACCGAACGACCGCTCGATTCACAGCTCCATTGTTGTGTACCCATCACGTGATCGGGATAGGCCGAATGTACCGAACGTCGTAAATTGGCATAGCCAATCGAGTCCACCTACTAGCTGCACGTTTTCTGCTTATAGGAAATAGGTTGCATATATCGATACACCAGTCTACGGTAAAAATGTGCGTTATAGCATTTACATTTCGCGCACTAAAAGTTAGAAAAAACCTGCAGGGCTTTGACGTTCATATTTCTCTATATTGTTATTGAGACAATTTTACAATATAACACAAAAATATTACCATACACTTGTAAACCTAATAAAGTATGTATTAGCAAAATTCTTAGGTCACTCTCCACGAAGTAGAAAGCAAACAAAGAACGCTTCAAATGCACATTTGGAAAGACTACTCCGTCATAACGCTTATGTAATAAAATGTAATTAGAGTTATTATTTACTCGGAACTATCGGACCACATCCTTGTGTATTTCAGACAGTCCGACAACGTCTAAAAATGATAGTGTACATTTCAGACCACTTTCATGTACGTTCAGAAATTGGTGTGTTAATTTTTTTGAACAACATAGGCCTACAGGGCCATATGCAGAGGTAAAAACCAAATGAGGCGAACGAAGTCCTGACATTGGGTTTAGGGAGCATTCTCTCTGCCACCACCCCAGTGAAGTGTTTAATTCTTTTTGGCTGGTAACTTGTAAAACTTTAAAACATTACTAGCTACAGACCTGAAACTTGGTATGTAGCTTCCTTATGATGAATAAATGTGCAAAGTTTATTTCAATTTATTATTCGACTCCCGGGTCATGGATTATCTCCACCTTTTCGACTTCAAATTTTTATTTTTGGCTGGTAACTCATAAAACTTTTAAACATTTAAACTTTACTAGCTACAGACCTGAAACTTGGTATGTAGCTTCCTTATGATGAATAAATGCGCAAAGTTTATTTTGATTTTGATTCGACCCCCACTCAAAGTTTATTTCGATTTTTTATTTGACCCCCAGGTTCTGATTATCTCCCCCTTTACGACTTAGAATTTGGCAATTTTGCCTTGTAACTCGTAAAACTTTTAAACCGTACTAGCTATATGTACATACCTTATGTAGCTTCCTTATGATGAGTATATGCGATGATGAGTATATGCGATTCGATCCCCGGGTCATGGATTATCTCCCCCTTTTCGACTTAGAATTACTAAATTTTGCCTTGTACTTTAAATTGTACTATCTACATACCTGAAACTTGGTATGTAGCTTCCTTATGATGAGTAGATGCGCAAAGTTTATTTTGATTCTTGATTCAACACCTGGGTCAGGGATTATCTCCCCCTTTTCGACTTGGAATTTCCCAAGTTTACCTTGTAGCTTGTAAAACTTCTAAACTGTAATACTTTGAGGCTTGATGTACATGTAGCTTCTTTATGGTGTGTAGATGTACAAAGTGAATTTCTATTTTTGTTTTGACAATGAGCCATGGATTATCTCCCCCTTTTTGACTTGGAATATTGCCTCGTTTATTATCAAAGCGATATGTGGGGCATCCATGTTCATGTCTCACTGTACTGTACTGTACTACATTTTCTTATGGTAAAAACATGTAATATATGTTAGACACATGTATACCAGAATAAAATATATTGTATTGTACATGTATGAACAGATTTCCTAGTTTTGCATCTCAAATGGTATATCACAAATTATCACCAATTAAAAACGTTCTTCTGACAGTAAACAAGGCAAAATTCCAAGTCCAAAAGGGGAGATAATCATGGCTCAGTTTCAAAGCAAAAATAGAAATTCACACCATAAATAAGCTATATACGAAGCAGCAAGCCTCTAGATATTACGGTTTAGAAGTTTTACAAGTTACAAGGCAAAATGGTAAAATTCTAAGTAAAAAATGGGTAGATAATCCATGACCTAGGGGGTCGTATAATAAATTGAAATACACCTTGCGCATCTGCTCATCATAAGGAAGCTACATACCAAGTTTCAGGTATGTAGCTAGTACTGTTTAAAAGTTTTACAAGTTACAAGGCAAATTTTGGAAATTCTAATTTGAAATGGGGGAGATAATCCATGACCCGGGGGTCGAATCAAAAGTCGAAATAAACTTGGCGCATCTACTCATCATAAGGAAGCTGCATACCCAGTTTCAGGTCTGTAGCTAGTACGGTTTAAAAGTTATACGAGTTACAATGTTGGACGGATGGTCTGGATGGACGGACAAGGGTAACACTAAATGCCCCCTCTACTATCGTGGTGGGGCAGAATTACCCATGATGCATACTTTCTGTGTGTGTGAACAATCTATTGCTGCCAGGACATTTGAAAGTGGTTATGAGATATTTTAAATAATTGTTCGTCGGACGTTTCGGACCATACAACTTTCGGAC
The DNA here is from genome assembly GCA_029237695.1 of Conchocele bisecta. Classification (NCBI taxonomy): domain Eukaryota; kingdom Metazoa; phylum Mollusca; class Bivalvia; order Lucinida; family Thyasiridae; genus Conchocele; species Conchocele bisecta. The sequence goes on from CM055267.1 coordinate 8,554,508, forward strand.
CAGTAGCTGATTTCACCAACATTGCAAAGTGTACTTTTCTAGCAAAGTATACTTTGAGGGAGTAATCATTTATTTTTTTGGAAATGCATTATTTCATATAGAACTAACGACTGCATATATTTGATGATTAAAAGTATGCAGAATTATTATACTGAATTTATTACATTATCACAGCCAAAATGGCTGTGATAATGTAATAAATTCAGTATAATAAAAATTAATAAATTCATCCTTAAATTGAAAATTTCTCCCTCAAAGTATACTTTGCTAGATAAGTATACTTTGCAATGTTGGTGAAATAGGCTACTGGTTTCCAGGACATTTCAGAAGCAAGCTACTTGTGGCCTTTTATTTGAGTTTTCCCAAGTTTTGAGTAGGTCATTTGGTACCAGATTAAATTGATGGACCTCATTGTTAGTATTGGCGTAGGAATATATTAATCACACATGGGTAAAGTACCTGAGGCTATATATTGTAAAGTTTGTGATCAGCCATCAACAATGATATATCTGTAATGTATGACCATCAGCCAATCAGATTGTGTGACATTTATAGAGTGTATTAGAAAGCAGCATTGTTCACACTCTCGTCTTTTTATTTTCAGTGTTGTGTGCAAAGAACCTGTGCAAAAAAGACTTTTTTCGTAAGTATTAGAGTTTTATGACCCCGGTCTCGGTAGAGCCAGAGGCATATAGTGTTTGGACCTTGTGTCCGTCCGTGTGTCCGCCACATTAAGAAGTTTGCGGAGTTTCTCAATTATGTCATAACTTCTATAACCTTTGAAGGATTACTTAAATATTTCAACACAGTATGCCTGTGGACAAATACCACACATCCATACTGCCCTTAATATGACCATTTGACCTTCACAACTTTTAACTTTTTCCAACATTAAGAAGTTTTCCAGAGTTTCTCAATTCTGTATTCCTTGATGGAATACTTCAATTACTTCAATATTTCAATCCATCATACTTGTGGACTATTGCTACACATGTATGCTGCCATTAATATGACCCTCCCCCGCCCTCCTCCCCCCCCCCCCCCCCCCCCCCCCCCCCCGGTCATGGATTATCTTCTTGTAAGGTAGGGACTTGATATTTAGTGTGTGCCTTTCTTATGGTGTGTAGATGCGCAAAGTGAATTTTGATTCTTGACTCGACCTCCGGTCATGGATTATCTATCTCCCCGGTTTCGATTTAGCATTTGGGAAAAGTGGGTATATTGCGATGGCGTGCCATCGACTGTGCTCCAGTTATTTCATATTTTTATGCCCTCAGTCTCGATAAAACAAGGAGCCATATACTGCTTGGACTGTGTGTCCACCCGTGTGTTTGTTTTGGATGCGTTTAAAAACATTGCCAGAGTTTCTCAATTCTGTCATGACTTCTACCGTATATGCCTTGAAGGATTACTTTAAAATTATTTAATACATCATACATGTACAGCACAAATGCCACAATTCCATTGAACATGACTCTAACATGTTGTCAAACCATGTTTTTATGCCCCACTATGATTGTGGAGGGGGCATTTAGTGTTACCCGTCCTGTCCGCCCGTCCCGTCCCGTCTTTCGGTTACCATTCTTGTAAGTCAAAAACTTGTAAACCGTACTAGCTACAGACCTAAAACTTGGTATGTAGCTTTCTTATGATGAGTAGATGCGCAAAGTTTATTTCGATTTTTTATTTGACCCCCAGGTCATGTATTATCTCCCCCTTTTCGAATTAGAATTTTCCAATTTGGGTTTGTAAATTATGCAACTTTTAAACCCTTATAAACCTGAAACTTGGTACATGTATGTACCTTCATTATGATGAGTAGATGCGCAACTTTATTTTGGTTTTTTATTAGATCCCGGGGTCATGGATGATCTCTCCCTTTTCGACTTAAAATTTTCCAATTTTGACTTATAAGTCGTAAAATTTTAAATCCTAATAGCTACACACCCGAAACTTGGTATGTAGCTTCCTGAGTAGATGCGCAAAGATTATTTTGATTTTTTATTCGACCCCCGGGGTCAATGATTATCTCCCCTTTTCGACTTAGAATTTTCCAATTTTGGCTTCTTAGTCATACAACTTTTAAACAGTAATAGCTACATACCTGAAACAGTAATAGCTACATACCTGAAACAGTAATAGCTACATACCTGAAACAGTAATAGCTACATACCTGAAATGAAACAGTAATAGCTACATACCTGAAACAGTAATAGCTACATACCTGAAACTTGGTATGTAGCTTCCTTATAATTAGTATTAGCACAAAGTTTATTTTGATTTTTTTATTCGACTCCCCCGGGTCATGGATTATTCCCCGTTTGGACTGATTTTTGCCTCGTTTATCAGAGCGATATGTGGGGCATCCGTGTTCTATGAACACATTTTTTAGTTGTTGAGGAAGAATACAACTATAAAAAGAACAGCAGATGGCAATTGACGTGTCCAACATTCTTAGGGTTAACACATTGTTGGATTGCCATATATCTGAAGGCAGATTGTGTAGGTAACTGCAATCCGATTGTCATGCGAAATATAAATAAGCAGACACCTCCCTATCTGTGCAGTCGTGTAGAGCATGCACACACATTGCAGTCACCATGGAAACGGTTCTGCCACTTCCTGCAGACTGCAGAAAGTGGCAGCTGTTGTAAGTTGCCTGTAACTGCCTGTGTCGGCACGTCTGCTGCTGCCGTCTGCTTGACACGCCACTGAACGCTCGCCATGTGATCACTTAGAATGGATGAAACATAAATTGTCGTCTGCTGTTTTATGTTTTCTTTTGTTTCTCAATAAAAAATATGATTTGACAGTACATTAGTATCATTTTCCATTGGAAATGATTCTCAAGTGTTGTCAAAGCATGTTTTGATGAGAAAAATTTAAAATAAACAAAATCATCATTCAGCATTGCAAGGGTTAACCCATTTCAGTATGAAACACATACTGATTTAGGCTACCATAATTTCAACATCATTTTGGTTTTTATTCCATATTCAAAACTCAATTGGGCTGATGATGTTTCATTGAGTGGCCAGCTGTGCAGACGCTGGTCTGATTAACCCTTCCAATGCTGAATTAATTTGTTTTCAATTTTTCTCATCAATAATATACTTTGACATTTTACAATTATGATTCTAAAGTGCTGTCAAACCATGTTTTTATTGAGAAAAAAGGCAAAATATTAAGCAACAGCAGACGACACTTTATGTTTCCAGCATTCTAAGGGTTAATAGTTGCCCAGATGTGGGGGCTGGTCATGATTTACACAGGGTACAGTCAATTTTACTTATCTGGGACACCACTGTCGATTGCTATGTTACTAATTGACAATTATGATTTAATGCAGCTGTAAATGTCTTCCCCGTCCAGGCGCGGATCCAGGATTTCGGGTTAAGGGGGGCGTAAATAATTTGCAATACTTTACTATATTATCGATACGCTCGTTGGTAGACCGAGCAGAGCTCAGGATAGCGCTAGGGGGGGCCGTGGGCATTCCCCCCCCCCCTGAAATTTTTTGAAATCTACATCGCATTTCCTGCGTTCTGGCGCATTTTGGAGCAAAAATATTGACACTGTCACAGTATGTTTAGACATGATTTTTGATTGAACATGTTTAAATTTTGAAACAATAAGACAACGACCGAAAAATGTATGGAATACATGGCACTTGGCAAACAATAAATTCACAACGCGAACGTAGAAACGTGCCTTGTAACTTGTCAAAAATCTTTACTCGGCAAATTTTGGGGGGGGGGGAGCGTGCGCCGGGTCTGCCCCCCCCCACCCCCTGAATCCGCCCATGCCGTCTGTAAATTCCCGTCTCTAATATTTTGGGAGAATTCAACCTGTGTGCACATTGGGAAAAACATTTATACATAAATGGCTTCAAAAATTATTCAAGGGACACAACCTGTATAGGCTTATTACAAATGAATTATGATGTTGTACAGTGTACTTGCATTATTTCCCTTTCTATCATACCAGTAATCTATCGGTATGCAGTTGTTATTGCCAAATAAATCCCAGAGTATAATGGCACTATTCCAATATTTGTTTCCCCCCTTTAACCCTTACACCGCTATCTTAATTTTTTATCGTCTGCTGTTTATTTTCTATTTTCCATTTTTATCATCAAAAACGTGCTTTGCCAGCACTTTAGAATAATTTACAACAGGCTTTGACAGCACTTTAGAATCATTTCCATTGGAAATGATTCTAAAGTGCTAATAAACCATGTTTTTATTGAGAAATAAGGCAAGATATAAAAGCAACAGCAGACGACAATTGTTGTGTGTAGCGGTCAAAGGGTTGTCACTTACACCAATGTTATGTATGTGTGTGTAATTTCAGGCCTACCCGACCCATTTGCCAAGATCAGCGTAGACGGCTCTGGGCAGTGCCATTCTACGGACACGTGTAAAAACTCCCTCGACCCCAAGTGGAACCAGCATTATGACCTGTGAGTATGATAAGCACATGTGTGGGAGATTTTCTGTTTCTTCGCTTATGATAATTTTAGTGGAAAGTTAGTGGAAACTGAGATATAGCGGTCACAGTTCCGACATAGGCATCAATAATTTTGGGCGTACATCCAAATTTTGATTATCTCCTGATCCATAATTTGTGTGACCTTGACCTTAGTGGGTGAGACACTGAGTTGTGGGGGTGGGGTATGCTGGAGACAGGTTGTCCATCCGTCACCAAACGTAACATCAGAGAAATATGTTAGTATGCCCCCGCCACTGAATGGTGATGTTACCGCCGGTGTCCGTACATGTATGTCCGTCCGTCCCGAAACCTTAATGCTCGGGTAAATGTCTTATAATTTATGTTTCCTTACACTCATCTCCTTGATATTTCACACACGCATTGCTCTAATGGTCCTCTACCGGCCTGCGACAAATCCACGATCGTCCCGCCTCTGCTAAGCCCAGGTTCAAGGTCACATACTTGGTGCATTTTAAACCTTTACGCTCGGGTAAATGTCTTATAATTTCCGTTAATGATCGATGCTGTCTTCATACATGTATTACCAGTATGTTAACATTTTTACTGACTACCATAATGACTAAATGTGTGTCAAAACGTCTTGGTCCAAAATGTCCATAAACTGACATACAGTACAATCAAGTCCGGCAGACGTTGAGAGTAGCGCCCTTTCGTTAAGTTTTAGTTTTGTTCAGATAGTAGAAAATGGTATATTTTTTATAATTTTCCCTTTGCTGAATAACACTTGCCTCTATTAAATGCCCACCCAAGGCTTCGGTGCCAGTGGTGATTCTAATAGACGCCTAATTTATGGTATTTAGGGACACCTGGGCCCACACAGGGCGTAGTCCGTAAGCCTCGCATTCTGATAAATCTAGTTTGCTTTTGCAGATATGTGATGCATATTGTAAAATTACGCCGAATGGCTGCAAAGATTTCATGTGGCTGTGACTGAAGAAATTGTGCTTATGGGATTCGTGGCCAGTGTAGCTTCTGATCAAATAGCACACTCTTGTAGCCTGATATCTATCTACAGTCGAACCTGTGCTAACGGCCACCTGGAAATAGCGGCCACCTGTCCACAGCGGCCAGTTAAAAATCCCCCAGTCCAATTTTGTTCTTTATAAGACCTTGAAATAGCGGCCACGCCCTAATTACGGCCAGCAATTTTCATTCCCACGCAGCATTTTTGTATGTGAATAGCGGCCATGTCACGTTTTTGTTGGCCAAAAAAATATCACAATCTGGTCCCTATCATTTGAATTCTCTTTTGAAAACATTTACCTTGCCCATATCCAGATATCGGTCGGTGTCATTTTGGCGACATTAACATTTTTCCATGAAAAATATTGCATGACGCCATTATCGGGAATTCCCGATATGTATTAGATCTACCGCCGAATGCCTGTTGTCAAAACGAGTAAGGCGCGAACTGTTTAGAATACGAATCTGAGGCTACTTTTCCAATTTCAAGAGAATGTTACAGCAAAGACTAACAACAACAACAAGTATTGAAACAAATCAATCTTTATTTTATTAATATTTGGACATTTTTGTCGATATTTCGGGGTGGAAAAAAATGCTCTTGTATCCAAATGTGTGTATAAGACACAGGGGCTTTGTGGGATGAAAATCTGGGTAAAAAAGTGTGTCTAATACACGGCAAAATACGGTATGTGTCGTGTATTCCAATATGCATAATGCAATTCCATGTAAGTTATAAAATTCCACGATGCTGATTTGTCTAAAGTGGCAAGCCTAAGTCAGCTGACTAACATCAAACACACCGCGGTGTCAAGTTTTACCACGTGTAAATTTCACGCCATGGGGCACAAAGCCACATCAAAGATCAATATACGCGGTTGCTGACGTCAGTCTCGTATTCGTCACTAGACTGGTACCCTGCCTGATGTGTGCCTAGCGAAGCCATACTACCGGGAACCAAAGTGAACGACAAACGTGTTTATGTCAATTGGGTCTCTATCTCTGACAAAGCCCGGCTTATTTATACCCCCCGCAACGAGTTGTGGGGGGGTATACTGGAGTCAGGTTGTCCGTCCGTCCGTCCGTGCATCTGTGCGTCCGTAAACTTAACATCAGAGAAATATTGTTATATCTTCTATTTCCTTCATCTAAAATGCTTGATATTTCACACATGCATTCCTGTAAGGCTCTACTACCATGCTGTGCCAAATCCACGACCGTCCAACCCCCGCAGATCCCAAGGTCAAGGTCAAATACTTAGTCCGTAAACTTAACATCAGAGAAATATTGTTATAACTTCTATTTCCTTCATCTAAAATGCTTAATATTTCACACATGCATTCCTGTAAGGCTCTACTACCATGCTGTGCCAAATCCACGACCGTGCAACCCCCGCAGATCCCAAGGTCAAGGTCAAATACTTAGTCTCTTTACAAAACTTAACATCAGAGAAATATTGTTCTAACTTCTATTTCCTTCATCTAAAATTCTTAATATTTCACACATGCATTCCTGTAAGGCTCTAATACCATGCTGTGCCAAATCCACGACCGTCCAACCCCCGCTGATCCCAATGTCAAGGTCAAATACTTAGTCTCTTTACAAAACATAACATCAGAAAAATAAGTTATAACTTCTATTTCCTTCTTTGAAAATTCTTATTATTTCACTTGTGCATTCCTCTAAGGTTGTACTATCATGCTGTGACAAATCTACGACTGTCCAACCCCCGCTGATCCCAAGGTCAAGGTCACATACATACTTAGTCTCTTTACAAAACTTAACATCAGAGAAATATGTTATAAATATGTTATAACTTCTATTTCTTTCATTGAAAATTCTTAATATTTCATATGCTGTGACAAATCCCCGCTGATCTCGAGGTCAACGTCACATACATACCGTATAACCTCGAAGTAACGCCCCCCCCCCCCCCCCCCCCAAATAAAATTAAAAAAAAATAAAAAATTATCAATGACCGCCAATTTCAAACACAAATAATCCTTAAATCCTTATTTGTGTTTGAAATTGGCGGTCCTTGGTAAAAAAATAATTGTTTTTCTTTTTTTTTACTGGCTAATAAACCCCCCCCCCCTTTTGTAAAATGTGACGCCTCCGGGGGCGTTAATTCGAGGTTATACGGTAGTCTCTTTACAAAACTTAACATCAGAGAAATCGGTTATATCTTCAATTTCCTTGCTCGGATCTGCTTCACATTTCACACACTCATTGCTCCAATGGACCTCTACCACCCTGTGACAAATTCACGTTCATGCCGCTCGCGCTAATCCCAGAGTCAAGGTCACAAGCCCACACACATGGAAATTTTTACATATTTTAAGGGTACCTGGGCCCACGCGGGGGGGGGTGGGGGGTGGGGGGTGGGGGGCGTATTCCGTAAGCCTTACTTACTGACCAATCTAGTTCATTAGTGGCCAGACCAGGCGGTGGATTCGCGTAGTCTGCCCATGGTTTACAGTGTTCGCCAATCTCTAATTAAACACATCAATAATTACGGCAGCGAACAATGCGAATTCATCATAGGCTGCTTAAATATTCGGGCTTAATCAGGATAGACATTGGACAGAAATCAAATAAGCCTGGTGTTCTTTGCTGGTTTCAAACTGTGATATTTTTTTTAAAAAATTAATTGAATGTGCCGAGTTGAGTAATGGATAAACCCAAACCGTTTGGGTTTATCCATTGCTCAACTCGGCACATTCAAGTAATTTTTTTTTTAAAAATCACAGTTTTCACAGGCCGCGTCACATAGGCTATCGTTTTAATAAAGACTATTTTACCGTTATATAAATGATAGCGTGAAATTGAGAATAAGAAAGTAAAATGCTAATGGTCATGCTAATTAAACCGCTTGCACATAATTACGACATGCTATTAAATGGTGCACCAAAGCAAGCCGCTGGATGTACTTACCATGATGATAATTACTTCCCTTTGAATATAATTTCCAAAGCGAGGCCAGGTTAAAAAACAATAACAACAAATTTAATTGACTATTTTTATGCAATATTTAATTGATAAAAAGCAGACCCACTCCACGATCGTGCAATAACGAATCGTCAGGTGGAAGTGTATACAGCCAAGACGTATTCTATGCATGCATACAGTATAGATTACAATAGAATGCAAACTGGCCGACTTTGTTGTGAAAGGAAAATGTTTGACCCTTGGAATAACGGCCACCTGTCAACAATGGCCACTTTGGCCACTTCCTATGGCCGGCCGTTGTTCACAAGCTAGACTGTATATTGCTTGTTAGAAACATGAATATAATTTATGTCATTTGAACGTAGTGAATGAGAAATAAATTATTTTTCATAATTCAAATCGAAGGTATTGAGATGATCAGTTTGGATCATTTTTAGCCAGGTTTTTTGAAAAAAAATCCAGGCTATTGGATTGGTGAAAGCCGGGCGGGCGGCGGGCGGCGTCCACAATCAATGTTAAGTTTTCGTGTTTGAGTCCATTTCTTTGTTACTGTACCACCTAGAACCACCAAACTTTCACAGCTTCATAATCAAGGGGTGCTCACCACATATCACTATCCAACATGTTACTTTTTTTTTAACTTGACCCATTTTTTCCGCGTAGTCGACTTAGCCATTTTCAATGTTAAGTTTTCGCGTTTACAATGTTAAGTTTTCGTGTTTAAGTCCATTTCTTTGGTACTGTACCACCTAGGACCACCAAACTTTCACAGCTTCATAATCAAGGGGTACCCACCACATATCACTATCCAACATGTTACTTTTTTTTTTAACTTCACCCATTTTTTCCGCGCAGTCGACTTAGCCATTTTAAATGTTAAGTTTTCGCGTTTACAATGTTAAGTTTTCGTGTTTAAATCCATTTCTTTGGTACTGTACCACCTAGAACCACCAAACTTTCACAGCTTCATAACCAAGGGGTGCCTACCACATACAACTATCCAACATGTGACCATTTTTTTACCTTCACCTATTATTTCTACGTAATTGACTTACCCATTTTCAACGTTAACTTTTTAACGTACGTCTGGTTAGAGTTTTTTGGTTAAACTTTTTTCGTTATACTATATCTCTGCAACTGCTTCGCCCATTACCTTGAAACTTCACATGGGTGTTTATCATCAACCATATTTTCATTCTAACCCCCAACCGTGCGGCCCCTGTGCCCAATGTCAAGGTCAAATTACTTTTATTTTTTTTGTTAAAGTTTTTTCGTGTACTATATCTCTGCAACTGCTTCACCCAATACCTTGATACTTCACATGGGTGTTTATCATCATTGTCGCACCTGCTTGCGGAAAGCGCGATCCTGTGCCCAATGTCAAGGTCAAATTACTTTGAATTTTTTTGTTAAAGTTTTTCGTGTACTATATCTCTGCAACTTCTTCACCCAATACTCTGACTTCACATGGGTGTTTATCATCATTGTGACTGCTTGCGGAAGTGCGCTCCGCCCGAAGGCGATCGCAATTCAGGTCAAATTACTTTTAATTTTTTTATTAAAGTAATTTACGTGTTAACTATATCTCTGCAACTGCTTCACCCAATACCTTGATAACTTCACAGGTGTTTAATCATCATTGTCGCACCTGCTTGCGGAAAGCGCGATCCTGTGCCCAATGTCAAGGTCAAATTACTTAATTTTTTTGAATTTTTTAAAGTTCTGTGTACTATATCTCTGCAACTGCTTCACACCAATACCTTGTACTTCACATGGGTGTTTTATCTCCATGTCGGCCACCTTGCCCTGCCGGAAAAAGCGCGAATCTGTGCTATTGACCAAAGGTCCAAATTAACTTTGAATTTTTTTGTTAAATTTTTTTTGTGTACTTATCTTCTGCAACTGCTTTCACCCAAAAAACCCTTGATACTTCCATGGGTTGGTTTATCATCTTGTCGCACCTGCTTGCGGAAAGCAGCCCGAATCCTTGTTTTTGTTCCCAATGTCAGTCCAAATTAACATTGGGTCATTACCTGCTTGCGGAAAGCGCGATCCTGTGCCCAATGTCAAGGTCAAATTTACTTTTTGAATTTTTTTGTTAAATTTTTTTCGTGTACTATATCTCTGCAACTGCTTCACCCAATACCTTGATACTTCACATGCGTGTTTGTCATCATTGTCGCACCTGCTTGCGGAAAGCGCGATCCTGTGCCCTATGTCAAGTTCAAATTACTTTGAATTTTTTTGTTAAAGTTTTTTCGTGTACTATATCTCTGCAACTGCTTCACCCAATACCTTGATACTTCACATGGGTGTTTATCATCATTGTCACACCTGCTTGCGGGAAGCGCGATATCGTCGGCATTTTGGCATACGTCCGTCCGTTCGTCCGTGTGTCCGGTTAAAGTTTTTTGGTTAAAGTTTTTCCATCTACTATATCTATTTTTTTAGTGTCCATGCCTCGCCCCAAGGCGCGACATGCAGGCCACGGCCATCTAGTCTACAAAAAGTGGGTATAATTATGTTATCCAAGTGTCTATGCTTGGAAAAAACCTGGCCTTCGTGGCTTTGCCTCGTTTCTTGTTTGTTGAATCTGATTATTAAGCAAAAGGTCTAAAGATCATCCTTTACTTAGAGAGTTCAAACATTTTCTTCCTCGTGAACCACTTGGCCAATGTTGGTCAAATTCACAGGTATGATATATGGGTGGGGGCATGTCAGATTTGTAAATTTGGAGGTTGTCGCCTAATCCAAGATGGCCGCCATGGAAAGTAGGTCAAATTCTTAAAACATCTTCTCGCACCGTGACAGATTTCAACGATACTTGACAGGAATGATCAACAATCAATGCTCTTTCAGATTTGTAAAAATGGTGACCCAGGTGTAAAAAATGTGCGGGGCCCTGGGGTCAACTAGGAGTCAAATTTCACATTTGACCAAATATGGTCCCTGTCGTATATCAAATCGGGGCAGGGCTGTACGAATTGGCACGCCCGACGCCCGGGACAAGTCGGTTTTAATCTCGGGCAAGTGCCTCTATGCTGGAATTTAGTCCCGGGCAAGTCGCTATTTTCTGTTAGAACGTCCCGCCACAAGCCCGTTTTTTGGAACAGGACTGTCATAAACTTAATCCCAAAACTGACCACTTTATCGATAAATAACGCCCGCACGTCCTGGCGATTCGCAGCTACTGTGTTACACAGTGCCTGTGTATCACAAGAAAGTGATATAGCAATCTACAGCGACCCTGATTATATTAATTTAATCGAATTTTAAAGTACATGTAATTAGCGAATTAGCAAAAATATTCTGCAGCGATCGATGGTTATTGATTTATTTTATGTAGGTTAACGTTTTCGTCTCACTGCGTCGACAGGCCAAGACACCTAACTTAAGAGAAATAAACGCATGTTCCTTCACAGGGTGGAAATGGAATTTAAGGTTCTTAATTATCGTTTCTACGCGGCAATTAAACGAATGAAAAAGTGAAATTGAATGGGATGGACATACTATGCAGGTATGTTTGATTCCCAAGGCGATGTTCGAACGGTTCCACAACCTCCAGATTGGAAGTCGGTGTTCTAAGCCCTAGCCCACAACCCAAACCTTATAAACGAAGGAAAGAAATGCTCCTACGAGCGACCATACGTACTTAGAATAACACCTGACGTAACGCGCGGTAAACTGAAATGGCATACGTGACAATTGACATTTACGTTCCAACAAGATCTTCACGGTGTGTAATCGATCGTATTTCCTCGCCACCATATGAAACCCGACTCGAGAAACACAAATTAAGTTGTGGATTTCTGAATTTGTCAATTGTTTGTATAGTCTAAGAAATCAAACAAATGTGACAATTCTTTTTACAAAATATTAAAATCGTCTAAGGAGACAATTCTCATGTGTTGTCAAAACATGTTTTATTAAGACATCGGACAAATGTGAAAAGAAAACCCGAATACATTGATATTTCTTTACAAAAACATATTTTGACAAAATTTGAGAATCGTCTTAGGAAACGATTCTCATGTGCTGCCAAATCTTGGTTTTATCAAGAAATCAAACAAATGTGAAAATGCACAAGCTAATGCGTAATTATCAATTCATCGGCGATGCGATGACGTGAGCGACTACATAGCGTGGTTTTGGTATGTTTGTTTTCACCGAATTCTAAAGGTCAGTCACACTTTGCACGTGAAACTGGATTACCGACTGATGATTGTAAACACCATCAGGTGTGCAGCTAGACCGAAAATGATATGTCGCAAATGTGCTAATTAGAGATGGGTGGGTACGGGCATATTTGTTTTTATGTTACAATCTCGAGTTTTTGCGATCTCGCCTTCCGCTTTTGGAAATACGATTTGCCCATGCATGTGTAGACAGCATGCGTGTTGGAGTTGGTTCTACGTACGCAGTAGCGGATTCAGGGGGGGGGGCAGAGGGCCCCCCCTTCAGAAATCCCGATTTTTATTTACGAAATATTGAGCTTAGAATGCAGGAAATGGCTTCCTCAATTCAAAAAATTTCCGGGGGTGACCCCAGATCCCCCTACCCAACTCCCTCGCACCGCTCAGTCGACGAACGAGCATACCTCGTTCAAGTTCCATGTGACCCCCCCCCCTTGGTGAAATCGTGATTCCGCCACTGGTACGTACATGCATATAAAGCATGCTAGTTCGAATTGCATTCTACGTACGTACGTACATGTAATGTATGCGCAAAACTCAATGTCAACACGCATGCATTCTACACACACATAATGACATGAACAAACGTATTTCCAAAAACGGAAGGCGACATCGTGAAAAGGCAGAGGCAAAAACGTATGGAAGGGGATATCCGCCATTACATTGCATGCTGCTTCATGACAATGCAGTCGACCATTGTTACATGTCATCCTGCACTGCGGCTACTCGTTACTGCTTAATGACAACTCCATCGTGCATTATTACATTTCACATTGCATACCTCGATTGGCTATTTGACATTGTTACATGTCATCCTGCATCTTGGCTATACAATACTGCTTAATGACAACTCCATCTTGCATTATTACATTGCATATTGCATACCTCGATTGGCTATTTCACATTGTTACATGCCATATTCTGCCATGTGTCATTCTGCTTACTGCTTGCTGGGATGCGTATATGAATATATATGGATTCCGCCGAATGACGCATGCAAGCACGCAGAATGGCCCATGTCAGAATATGAAATGGCCGAATGAGGGATGCCAGCATCGCAGTAAGCAGTAGGCCAAATGAAACTTGTCAAAATGTGCAACGCCCTCTGTTTTCATAATGGGAACGCTTCCATTATGACGCCAGGTGGCGCTCAAAAATAAGTACAGTAGACGTTTTTTCTTGTAGTATTTTGTCACTGTGCCACCGCGGGCATAATGTATTTAAAGTGGTAGATCACCGCGGGCATAGCCTACCTGTCCCCGCGATCACTGTTTCAGGCAGTGGGATCGCGGTGACAGCATCCTCGGTCACTGTGATGCACTGCCGGAACGATATCACGGTGATTCGCCGTGGCCGTTCACGGGGGATCACCGCGATTGCATGTATTTTAAAATACCCAATTGCTTCAGAAATGATAGAGTGACAATACTCAATTATTATTTCCTTATCTGGAGCCCTGCAACATGGCAAGTAACTTTTTCTGATATCTAAATCCCTAAAATATATTTGAAACACGTCTTTCGTTATTGTCTTTCGGTGAAACATTTAATGATTTTTCAAATTGAAGATTGTCACATAATCCAACATGGCCACCGTATAAAGTTGGACAAAATCTTTAAACAATGTCTTCCCATTATATTCACCAGACTGGTTTCGATGAAACTTCGTCGCAATGGTGAATGTATAAAGCTCTCTCAGATTTACTTGCATATATATAATAACCAGGTGAGCGATGTAGGGCCACAATGGCCCTCTTGTATTTATTTTCAACATTTTCTCAACAAAAACATAATTTGTTGACAGCTCTTTAAAATTGGATGTGCTGTCAAACTACGTTTTTATTGAGAAAGAAGGCAAAATACAACAGTAGACGGCAATTTACATTTTCCGTGTTCTAAGGGTTAATGTCTCTCTACAGGTGTATTGGGGCGAAGGATTCATACTTCTGTAATTGTATCTGGCCTATATTGTGTTAATGTGCGTATCTGCAGGTGTATTGGGGCGAAGGATTCATACTTCTGTAATTGTATCTGGCCTATATTGTGTTAATGTGCGTATCTGCAGGTGTATTGGGGCGAATGATTCATACTTCTGTAATTGTATCTGGCCTATATTGTGTTAATGTGCGTATCTGCAGGTGTATTGGGGCGAAGGATTCATACTTCTGTAATTGTATCTGGCCTATATTGTGTAATGTGCTATCTAGCAGGTGTATTGGGACGAAGGATACATACTTCTGTAATTGTATCTGGTCTAGAATGTGTCCATCGTGCGTGTGTCGCAGGTGTATTGGGGCGAATGATTCTACTTCTGTAATTGTATCTGGCCTTATATTGTGTTAAATGTGTCGTATCGCAGGTGTATTGGGGCGAAGGATTCATACTTTTCCTGTAATTGTATCTGGCCTATATTGTGTAATGTGCGTATCTTTGCAGGTGTATTGGGGCGGAAGGATACATACTTCTGTAATTGTATCTGGCCTATATTGTGTTAATGTGCGTATCTGCAGGTGTATTGGGGCGAAGGATACATACTACTGTAATTGTATCTGGCCTATATTGTGTTAATGTGCGTATCTGCAGGTGTATTGGGGCGAAGGATACATACTACTGTAATTGTATCTGGTCTAGAATGTGTTAATGTGCGTATCTGCAGGTGTATTGGGGCGAAGGATACATACTACTGTAATTGTATCTGGGCCTATATTTGTGTTATGTGCGTATCTGCAGGTGTATTTGGACGAAGGATACATACTTCTGTAACTGTATCTGGTCTAGAATGTGTCCATGTGCGTGTGTCTGCAGGTGTATTGGGGCGAAGGATTCATACTTCTGTAATTGTATCTGGCCTATAATGTGTTAATGTGCGCGTGTCTGCAGGTGTATTGGGGCGAAGGATTCATACTTCTGTAATTGTATCTGGTCTAGAATGTGTCCATGTGCGTGTGTCTGCAGGTGTATTGGGGCGAAGGATACATACTTCTGTAATTGTATCTGGTCTAGAATGTGTCCATGTGCGTGTGTCTGCAGGTGTATTGGGGCGAAGGATTCATACTTCTGTAATTGTATCTGGCCTATATTGTGTTAATGTGCGTATCTGCAGGTGTATTGGGGCGAAGGATACATACTACTGTAATTGTATCTGGCCTATATTGTGTTAATGTGCGTATCTGCAGGTGTATTGGGGCGAAGGATACATACTACTGTAATTGTATCTGGTCTAGAATGTGTTAATGTGCGTATCTGCAGGTGTATTGGGGCGAAGGATACATACTACTGTAATTGTATCTGGCCTATATTGTGTTAATGTGCGTATCTGCAGGTGTATTGGGACGAAGGATACATACTTCTGTAATTGTATCTGGTCTAGAATGTGTCCATGTGCGTGTGTCTGCAGGTGTATTGGGGCGAAGGATTCATACTTCTGTAATTGTATCTGGCCTATAATGTGTTAATGTGCGCGTGTCTGCAGGTGTATTGGGGCGAAGGATTCATACTTCTGTAATTGTATCAGGCCTATATTGTGTGTTAATGTGCGCATGTCTGCAGGTATATTGGGGCGAAGGATTCATACTTCTGTAATTGTATCAGGCCTATATTGCGTGTTAATGTGTGTGTCTGCATGTATATTGGGGCGAAGGATTCATGCTGCTGTAATTGTATCCGGCCTATAATGTGTCGATGTCTATCTGGCTGCAGGTATATTGGGGCGAAGGATGCGATCACGATCACGGTATGGAACCACAAGAAGATCCACAAGAAGCAGGGCGCTGGCTTCCTGGGCTGTGTGCGCATCATGTCCAACGCCATCACCCAACTCAAGGACACCGGCTGTAAGTATGACCCCCCACCCCCTCCCATCATCATTATGTCTCCCCCATGAAATGGGGAGACATATTGTTTTTGGCTTGGTCGTCCGTCCGTCCATCTGTCCATCTGTCCGTCACAAAATTTGTGTCGTGCATATCTCCAAAAGTTTTTGAGTTACAGTCATCAAACTTTACAGGAATACTTGTCATAGTGTGAAATTGCGCACCTTGGGTTTTAGATGCAGATTCATCCTGTATTTACGGAGTTATGGCCCTTGACTTAGCGAAAATTGGGGATTTTCAACTTTTGTCGCGCATATCTCCAAATGTATTTCAGTTAGTCGTGAAACTTTACAGGAATACTTGTCATCGTGTGAAGTTGCGCACCTGGGATTTTAGATGCGGATTCATCCTGTATTTACGGAGTTATGGCCCTTCACTTAGCGAAAAGTGGGGATTTTCAACTTGTGTCGCGCGTATCTCCAAATGTATTTCAGTTAGAGTCGTGAAACTTTACAGGAATACTTGTCATTGTGTGAAGTTGTGCACCTGGGGTTTTAGATGCGGATTCATTTTGTATTCATGGAGTTATGGCCCTTGACTTAGTGAAAAGTGGGGATTTTCAACTTGTGTCGTGTGTATCTCCAAATGTATTTCAATTAGAGTCGTGAAACTTTACAGGAATACTTGTTATCGTGTGAAGTTGCGCACCTGGGGTTTTAGATGCAGATTCATCCAGTATTCATGGAGTTATGGCCCTTGACTTAGTGAAAAGTGGGGATTTTCAACTTGTGTCGCGCATATCTCCAAAAGTATTTCAGTTAGAGTCGCAAAACTTTACAGGAATACTGGTCATCGTGTGAAGTTGCGCACCTGGGGTTTTAGATGCGGATTCATCCTGTATTTATGGAGTTATGGCCCTTGACTTAGCGAAAATTGGGGATTTTCAACTTGTGTCGCGCGTATCTCCAAATGTATTTCAATTAGAGTCGTGAAACTTTACAGGAATACTTGTCATCGTGTGAAGTTGCGCACCTGGGGTTTTAGATGCGGATTCATCCTGTATTTACTGAGTTATGGCCCTTGACTTAGCGAAAAGTGGGGATTTTCAACTTGTGTCGCGCGTATCTCTAAATGTATTTCAGTTAAGAGTCGTGAAACTTTACAAGAATACTGGTCATCATGTGAAGTTGCGCACCTGGGGTTTTAGATGCGGATTCATCCTGTGTTCACAGAGTTATGGCCCTTGACTTAGTGAAAAGTGGGGATTTTCAACTTGTGTCGCGCGTATCTCCAAAAGTATTTCAGTTACAGTCACAAAACTTTACAGGAATACTGGTCATCATGTGAAGTTGCGCACCTGGGGTTTTAGATGCGAATTCATCCAGTATTCACAGAGTTATGGCCCTTGACTTAGTGAAAAGTGGAGATATTCAACTTGTGTCGCGCGTATCTTCAAAAGTATGCAGAAAATACAAGGTAGCTACATATATGCTGTTGCTGCCTTAAATTCTACTTTTCCAAGTCCTGATAACATGCAGTAGTGGTATTGGGGAGACATATGTTTTTGTCTGAAAAACAATCCTCTAGTTTTATTTAGATTTCAAGCATCTTCAACCACTTGGCCGATGCTGTTTGAACTTCACAGTTTGATCCGTGAGTGAGGGATGAGCTGTGGCTCAGGGGTAGGATACAGGCGCCCGTTTCACTAAACTTCGTAGGACTAAAATTTTCGTAAGTGCAAATTTAGGATTGTCTGGAACTTTCAATTGATGGATTTACATTTATTGAACATAGGCTGCATATGCAGCCTATGCTCAATAAATGTAAATCCAATAATTGTTTACAAGAAAACATTGTTAATATGAAATTTACAGACTATCATAATTTTGCACTTACGAACATTTTAATCGTACGGAGTTTAGTGAAACGGCCCCCAGGATTTCAATACTGAAGGTTGTGAATTCAAATCTACCATAGGGCAGCAAAATACTTTCAAAGTATTTCCATCCCACTGGTCTGTCGGATGAGACTTTAAACTGTGGTCCCGTCTCTATATGATCTTAGCTGTTCCTGGGACGTTAATCCCCGTTCATTTCATTTTGGTCCGTGGATGAAGCATTTCACATTTATCCTAATAGGATCATGTCATTTATCAAATCGATGGTATCGAGGTGTTAATCACTCTGGAGCATTTAGTGTGGAAATCAAATGATTACATTATCCAAGATGGTCACCGAAAGGTCCATAAAAAATCACTTTAGTAAGATGCTTAATTTCAAAATAGTGGGTTAGTCGCGTTCAGAGGTGGAAGATCTTATGATACAAGATACAATGTACAAGATGTATTTCCAATTATGGGTCCACAATAGACAAATAATTTCATACTTTGATTACAATGATTTGAAAACAAACAAGTAATACCTGAAACTGTAACTGTGAAATCTGGATCAATTAAACATGTAGATAGGAATAACTGAATTAGTAGCAGCAGCGGTGAACATGATCAGTCTGGACTGTTCCACAGATGGGTCTGGGTGATTATCCCCTCACCAATAGGCAAGAGGGGATATACCAAAGGAAATAATGCTTATGGCATCATGCCATGCCCCCGGCGTCGTAGTCAGCGTCTGTCCGTCCGTCTTCAAATATTCGAAAACTTAACCTTTGGGGAAATTTGTTATAATTTCTGCTTCCTTTCACCAAATGTTTTGCTATTTCACACATGCCCTTCTCTAATGATTCTCTATCATGCTGTGACAAATCCACAACCGTCAGGCCCCCACTGTCAGGGACAGTCCAGAACCCAAGGTCAAGATCACAATCCTAGTGCATTCATAAACTTAACCCTGAGGGAAATTTGTTATAATTTCTGTTTCCTTTCGTTCCCACTTCTTGATATTTCATACAAGCCTGTCTCTAATGATTCTCTATCATGCTGTGGTAAATCCATGACTGTCATGGTAATCGCAAGGTCACAATCTTAGTGCGTTCATAAACTTAATTTCTGGTTTCTTTCACCAAACGTCTTGAGATTTCACATGACAAATCCGCGATCGTCCCCCCGCTAACCCCAAAGTCAAGGTCAAGGCCGCTTCTTGATGTTTCACACCGCTTCTTGATGTTTCACACATGCCTTGCTCTCAGTCATCTATCATGCTGTGACAATTCCATAATTATCTGGTCTTCGCTAATCCCAAGGTCAAGCATCAACAGGCACGCTTTGTTGACTTCTGACAGCTCTAATGATTCCATCATGCTGTGACAAATCCACGACCGTCATACCCCCGCTAACCCCTAGGTCAAGGTGACAATCTTAGTACATTCATAAACTTGGGAATTTGTTATAATTTCTGTTTCCTTTTGTTCCACTTCTTGATATTTCATACAAGCCTTTCTCTAATGATTCTCTATCATGCTGTGACAAATCCACGACCGTCATACCCCCGCTAGCCCCTAGGTCAAGGTGACAACCTTAGTACATTCATAAACTTAACCTTGAGGGAAATTTGTTAAAGTTTTTAAATACCTTATATCTCTGCAGTCCTAAGTCACATTGACTTGAAACTTCATATGCTTATTAGTCATCATCCATATATTCATTCTGTGTCCCACTCATGCGGCCCCTGTGACCCCTATGTCAAGGTCAAATGACTTAGAAGTTTGCGTTAAAGTTTCTGTCAAAATTTGCGTTAAAGTATTCACATACCTACTATCTCTGTAACCGTAAGTCAGATTTGCTTGAAACTTTGTATGCTTATTGGGCATCAAACTTCCAATAAATACACTCTGAGACCATCAAATGCCTCAGCGGGCTCGACATGCGCGCCGCAGCCATCTTCATCTTTCATTCTGTGACAAAGCTATGACCCTCTAACCTCAGGGTCAAGCATCACCAGGCAAGCTTTGTTGTCTTCTGACAACTTAATATCTCCTTTTATTTGGATCGCAGCATTTAGTTCCTTAAAAATGTGAACACTAACATACATTCAAACTTGTATTAAGCGACCACCCAAGGAAGACTCCAAAAATGGTCACTTAGAACAATGGTCTCTTAACACAAAGACGAAAAAAAATGGAAAAGTCGGGTACTGGTATGTCCGGTTATATGGTTTAATATTCGGAATCAGGAAATCGCGAATATTAAAGTCGTTTAATACACTGTCATTACATGTATATAGGCCAAATGGTCGGTGGGAATTGAAACTGGTCGCATAAGACAAAAGTCACTTAATGCACGTGGTCGCTTGTGCAAGTTTGACTGTACTTATAATTAGCCAGGTTTATAATGCAGTCTCGCATTCGAGTATTGATTTTCCATCTCTTGTCAAAAAACAGGTACTCTGGTTTAATCTGGTAATGTGTAACCTATTGGGGTTAACGCTTGTAATATGTGAATTTGGTTGTCCAGCTAGCGCAATTGGTAACGAGCACTCTTCTCACCAATGCGGCCTAGGTTCGATCCTCGACCGGGGCAGTATGTGAGATGGTATGGTGATGGTGATCGCCAGGACCGGACAAGTGGGTTTCCTCAGGGTACTCCGGTTTCCTCCTACATTAAGGATCACCCTTACGCCTCCATTTGTGCCAACGAAAGCATTTGTAAAAGTGCTCTCGCGCTTGTTTGTATTCGTTTGTAAACTAAATAAAGTTTAAACTTTAAACTGTAATATGTGAAATAAGTGGAGCGCGATACTGGCCAGCGATTGGCTTAGAAAGTAGTATACAGGTTGAATTAAAACATTGCTTTGTGGGTCTCGACCTACTCAGGAGTCACATGACTCCACCGACGTGTACTCAAGACGCAGTACCTGCTGTATCAGACTGAATGTGGCATATTCAATTTAATTCCCACTTGTCGACAATAACAAGCAATTTGATATTGTATCCTGTTGTATAAATCAAAAATATCAATTTATTTTCTGCTTCAGTTGCCCCAGTGTGTAGCATTGTGTATACCCAATGTGCCACATTCTAACAAAGATTACTGTCCTGACCAGTGTAGGTCTACATCAGTCTGCACATACAAGGGGCATTCTAGAAATAGTGAGGTCAAGTTCACTGAGGACTTATGTTCACTTTGTTTGTCAGGCAAATACATTTAAAAAAAATATTATCAAGGCTGCCAGCGAGGGGATTAGCCTCGCAATAATGATGCCCTTGTTAATGTATTTTTTAATAAAATACAATTTTTTTGACAGCACATGAGAATTGTCTCCATTGGAGACAATTATCATGTGCTGCCAAAACATGTTTTGAATGTGAGAAAACAGAGAAATGAAATAAAAACAAGAGCATCGTTATCACTAAGCTAATCCCCTCGCTGACAGCTTTGATAATAATAATATAAAAAAAACAAACATTTTTGCCTTACAAACAAGGTAAACATAAGTCCTCAGTGACCTTGACCTTGGGCGGTTGGACATGGGTTGTTGCAAAACAAAGCACCACCCCTAGATACACATTGTGGCCAAATATTATCAAAATCGGTGAAGCGGTTCATAAGTTATTGAAAAATGAAAGGTGTTACTAACGCAAGAACGCACATACCGTATTTACCCTTTGTATTGGGACACCCTTTATATTGGGACACCCCCGTTTTGGGGAGAAATAATTATTTTTTAGGAAACAAGTTTTGGGACACATCACAATTTTAAAAAAAAATCAATAATTTCTGCACCTTAAGTATTGGGACATCTCTTTTTTTAAAATACTTTTAAACACAGTCAGGGATTCCGTTGGTGAAAATAAAAAAATCGCCACTCCAATTTTTAAAAAAAAAAATTCACCGGCTACTGGTCATGCCGACTATTGGCACGTCTCGCTATAAACAGAGGCCGTCGCTGATTAACTAATATAACACAGTGCTGACGGTAAATCTGAGCTCTGTTGATTAAATAGATTACCAATAAACCGTATACATCGACAATGCCGCCTGTCAATGCCGGAATGTGATTTATTTGCGAAAATTATTTCGATTCACACGGAAATACTCCTGATACATTGCTCCGCCCTCCCATCAATATTCACGAGGTAAGTTTAAAGTACGGACATGTATCCGGTCACGGCATGCTCTCCATGCTATTATATCCAGACACTACCGAGGGATGGCGTTTCGATCGGGACAACTGGGTGGAAAGTATAGTACAGTGCGATCCCGTTAGTACACGGAAGTCCGGCGACATACAACCTTCCGTGTTGCTTATCCGAACCGTGCTATATCCGTTCTCGCCCAAGACGCATCATAATGTCAACAAAAAATACATGTACACTGTACACTGTGACTGCGAATGAACGACGTCGCCAATGCCTATACTATGCCATAAGTTTTCACTGTTATCTTCGCATGTAATAAATATATTGAATCCAAGAATTGTTAACTTCATGTTTTATTTATTCATCATGTTCATGTAGAATGTAGATCTACGCAGGTCCGTGCAATCCATTATTGTAAACGCGTGTAGAAAGAAGTGTCGTAAACACGTGTAGCCATCATCATTAGATGACGCAATGACCCAATGACCGATATCCTGTTCCATCAGCTGCAATGTCACGTGACAAGCTCGTGCGTTGCAAACTGTGTTTACTCATATGGTGAGCACAGGTGGAAGACTCGGACCTATGACACCAAAATAAATGCCTATTAAAAAAAATCCCATTATCCCACCCACCTGGTATCGTACTGTACATGACGTTAATAATAGAACGAGATCAAGTGGGTGGGGTAATGGATATTTGTGTAATGGTCATTTTCTTTGTGTCACACGTCCGACTATTCCACCTGTGGGTTTGAGTACGCACAGAGTTTTAACCCTTTCAACACCACAGACCTGTATAGACATGTTTTGCCCGACGTGTTATAATTTTGCGCCAGTTCATGAGGTAATCAGGCTTATCACGTGAGATTTTCGACGAAGATGAATCTGATAATAGTGTACATTTTCTGTAAACGATATCGTGATGAATGTTGACGAATATTAAATTAGTAATTATTACGCATTTGCTCTGAAAATGTTATCAACTTTCCGATATATTTGCAGAAAAAAGTCAAATCATTCTCGGCGAAAATCTCGGTTATATCATAAAGTTGATTATCTCATGCACTGGCTCAATTATGATGTAGCGAAACAAGGCCAGTTGTCTCTTACACATTTGTGTACATGCGCCGTGGGCGTGGGCAGTGCTGTAACAATTTAGTTAATCTGGGTTGAGTTAATCTGCGCCACTGATACGCGATCTCCGATTGGTCAGCCTTTTACACCTAATTAATATTCCACCAATGGTGAGCGCGAACGCATGCCGGAAAAATTAAATCGAGCACATAACAATTAGTATTGCTTTGTTACTGGGACAAATAATTGATGTTATTCCCAGTTTGCTCGGATTAATTTACGAAATGTGCAAACGTGATCAGCTTGGGTCACATCGGTGAGATAAAAGGAGGCTATGCGTCCATAAAAAAACATGTTTTTTTATGCCACCGAATATAGTATACAATGTACGTACATCCTGAAACGCTCCTCACATGGATCTGCTTGATATTTCACACACACATTGCTCTAATGGTGCTCTACCGCCAATACCGACAATTTCCCGATCA
The DNA here is from genome assembly GCA_029237695.1 of Conchocele bisecta. Classification (NCBI taxonomy): domain Eukaryota; kingdom Metazoa; phylum Mollusca; class Bivalvia; order Lucinida; family Thyasiridae; genus Conchocele; species Conchocele bisecta. The sequence goes on from CM055267.1 coordinate 8,578,533, forward strand.
TCCTGCCCCCGCTAAGCCCAGGGTCAAGGGCACATACTTGGTGCATTAAGGTCAAGGTCGCCTATTTGGTGCATGGAAACTCGGGTGTCTTATAATGTCTGTTTCCTTCCATTTCCTTATATTTTGATATTTCACACACCCATTACTCTAATGGTCTGATTTTATGCTGTGACAAATCCATGCTTCTCTGGCCCTCTGTGTTTTCAAATGTGCCTCGTTGTCTTTGGTTGCCAGCGGGGGCATTTGTGTGCCGACAGACCACATTTCTAGGTTTTTGTCTATCCCGCCCAAATTGTCAATCAGGTGTCCCACGTTTGATTGATTCGCCTGAATACTAATTACGGAAAATAGATTAGTAATAGTTATAATTATGCAAGTTAACCCTTTCAACACAATATACCTGTATATTGGTATTGGCAAACAGTGTAGATCCAGATGAGCCAGCCGGCTCGTGATGAGCCATCTCATCAGGGTCTACACTTTTTATGCCCCTGGTCTCGGCAGAGCTAGAGGCATATAGTGTTTGGAGTCTGTGTTTCTGTCCGTGTGTCCCTGCACATTAAGAAGTTCGCCGGAGTTTTTTCAATTATGTCATAACTTCTATATCCCTTGAAGGATTACTTAGATATTGGACAAATGCCACACATCCATGCTGCCCTAAATATGACCTTGACCTTCACAATTTTGAACCTTTTCCCACATTAAGAAGTTTGCCAGAGTTTCTCAATTCTGAGTTAATAATTGTGTTCATGTGTCCAAATGTTGAATACCTCCTTCGTTGATGGCTATCCACCCAATATCTCATTTGGGTGACCATGACCATAGTGACCTTGACTTTCATGTTAACAATTTTGGATGTACATCCAAACGTTGAATATCTCTTGATCTGTTAGTCGGATCCTTTCGGATCATCTCCAAATTTCATCAATAGCTTCTTCACATTGATAGATATCTACCAGTGTTATTTGGCTGACCTTGATCTTGGTGACCTTCACCTTGGAGTCAACAATTTTGGACATACGTCCAAATCTTGAATATCTCCTGATCCGTAAATCATATCATTACCAAATTTCATAAATAGCTTCCTCACATTGATAGCTATACAGTGTCATTCCGGTGACATTGACTGTAACTTGGTGACTTTTATTTTTTTGTTAATTTTTTATGTACATGTACGTCCAAATGTTGAATATCTCTTGATCCGTTAGTAAGATCATTACCAATAGCTTCCGTCCTCACTTTGATGGCATTTGTGTGACCTTGACCTTGGTGAATGTGACCTGTGTATCAATAATTTTGGACTTCCTCAGAGTGTGACCTTGACCTTCGTGGCGATTGCCTCGTTTAGTGGGTGATACACTCCCCGGCGATCGCCTTGTATGACTATTGGATTGGTTGCAAAATTAAGATATCAAAATCCATTCCAGTTACTTAGGGGTGAAAGCGTTAACTTGGTGGTGAAGAGAATGAGTCTTTGTGCCATACTTGCACATTACCCTTTTCACCCCTAACTAGCTGGAATGGATTTTAAAGGTACATGCCCACGCAGCCCACGCAGTTGGCACAATATGTTCTTTATAGGAATTAAATAAGTGTATAATTGTGTCACTATTCCACCAGTTCTAAATCTAAAACTTACGAGTGCCCGCTATACAGATATAATCATTTAGTAATATTTATTTTACTGATAGTGACGCGCGGTGGTATCAGGCTATTTTCATATGCAAATGAGGCATGCTATTTTTTAATTATTTATACTAATTAAATGTGTCGCCTGAAAAAATAATATTTTCGACAGATTATAAAGTATCATTGCACATCAAAAAATAAATACAGAGAATAAATAGTAATGTCCATTAACATTTTAAGGAAACACGGTTATCGCCCCTGATATCAGTATGAACATTTATGTCGGATATTAAATGTATAATAATGCCAATCAATATGTGGGGTAATGGTGAATGAGTGTTTATTTTGCCAGAAAATGTCTCAGGTGATGTCTCTGATATAAAGAACATTTTGTGCCTACTGAGTGGGCATGTACCTTTAATATGTTAATTTTGCAACCAATCCAATCGTCACAAAATTATTTTCAGACTAGGCCATTTATGAAAATGATGTGTTTGTGTTCTCACAAATATGAAAATTACTTGCAAAAAGTTTAGATCCTGGCGAGACGGCTCGTCACAAGCCGGCTCACCTGGAACTACACTTTTTGCCAATACCACTATACAGGCCTGTCGTGTTGAAAGGGTTAACCCTTAGACCGCTACTCACAACAATTGTCGTCTGCTGTTGCTTTTATATTTTGCCTTATTTCTGAATAAAAACATGGTTTGACCTCACTTCAGAATCATTTCCAATGGAAATGATTCTGAAGTGCTGTCAAAGCATGTTGTAAATTATTCTAAGGTGCTGTCAAAGCATGTTTTTGATGGTAAAAATGGAAAATAGAAAATAAACAGCAGACGACAAAAAAAATAAGATAGCGGTGTAAGGGTTATTGCTGAAATATACTGGTTAACGCTGAAAAAGCGTTTAACCTTTTGGAAATGTGGTGCATTATTATAGTAAGCATCATGACAAAACGTTGTCAGACAACACAGAGTACGGTAAGTGAATGTCAGTTAGAATGTGGGAAACATAAACTTGCATCTGCTAATGTTGATGCCCACATCCCCCCACCCCCACCCTTGCCACCCCCACCAGCATACAAAGGGGTATATAGTTGTCACCTTTCCATCCGTTGGTCCGTCCATTCGTCCCCGTCTGTTCATACCATCATTCTGCACAATTTTTTCCCCACCCCCACCTTCATCCCAAGGTCAAGGCCATTCGGTTTCTCATTGGAAATGATTCTGAAGTACATGTACTGTCAAACCATGATAAGAAAAATGGAAAATAATGGAAAATAATACGCAAACAGCAGACGACAAACTTTAATTCAGCAGTGTAAGGGTTAACGTTTTATAACTTGATTGTAATTTACGTACATGGAACGTTTTCATATTTGCCATGCATATTTTCATTCCATATTCTACACATGTGGCCTATGTGTCTAATGTTGAGACTAAATTACTTGCATAAAGTTTTGGTTTGTCTGTCCAGGCGGTGGCCGTGGGTATCCGTGAGCCTGCTCATTTGCTCTACCGTCTGTTCCATGTTTTACTGCCGACGAACATTTTGGCCATTAAATCCAAAAAATATTTAAATGTAAGTACTTTATCATCAATAATAAAAAAGTCACCCTCCCCAAATCTTTTTATTGCGTCAAATATTGATTTTATTGCCAAAAAAATATTTCATTTGTGGACCGATTTTTAAAATATAACTTTTGTTTTCTTAGTATAAGTCTAACCATGTTTCAGTCAAGTTCCATTTTTTTTCTCTTTTTTCCCCCCATGTTAAATTCCCATAGGAAAATCGTGTTTCGCTATAAAATCAATATTTGATGGAATTTCATAAAACAACATTTTTTGGGGAGTGTGACTTTTTTGTTATTGGTGAAATAGTACTTACCGGTACATTTAAATATTTATTTAGGTTTAATGTGTTTAATAGTCAAAAGTTTGTCGGAAGCAAAACGTGGAACAGACAGCAGTTTATATTTTGACTGCTTTCTCAATAAAAACATAGTTTGACAGCACTATAGAATCATTTCCATTTGAAATGAGTTTATAGTGTTGTCAAAAATAAAAAATTAATAACTAAACCGACATGCTGCACGTGTTCTCAAGGATTGAGGATGAAAGAATATTCTGAAATAAGCCTCGTTTTGTCTGATCTCGACCCATATACCAATATATCACACGTGGTTTACATGTTGATAGCCTTCACTAAGTTTTGTACAAATAAAATGTTTGTAAGTGCAAAATTATGATTACTGTATTTACATTTATTGAGCATATACTGCATATGCAGCCTATGCTCAATACATGTAAATCCATCAATTTAAATTTACCGACGATCCTAAATTTGCACTTACAAACATTTTAGTCCTACGAAGTTTAGTGAAACGGATCCCAGTTCACTTCACTGAAGCCCCGTTTTCTCGTGTCCAATTCTGCAACATATACACCAGTATACAACACAGCTGACTGCTGTGAGGCGTTATATAACTTCACTGTTTCTAGATGCTTGTGATAATTCGGAAATTACCTGTATTGCCTGCTATTGTACTATACGTTGGTCGCATTTATTAAACTGTGATACTTTTCATTGTATGCGTTGAGTCTGTAGGCGCGATTGTGGTCGGGTTACATTTCCCAGGTAGTCGTGGGGATTATATGTGAACATGCGACGCAGGCCCAGGGCAGCTACTGGCTGTACACTGCTGTCACTGCTCGCTGCAGCTAATTGCTGTGCTAATGTGCAACTGAATGTATAAATAATAAAAAATATGTAGACAACGCCTTGTGGATTATAATGTGGAGCATAGATTATACTGTGACAGTGTCGGGAAACGGTCATCTGTACTGTAGTTTTAACAGCTACTGGATACAATCTAATATTGTGACATTGAAAATGTTAAAAATCTCTTACCTCAGTGAATGGTGATTTGTAACTTTGGGATTTGTAAACTATAGCACCTTTATCAAGAGCCACAGCGACAGTAGTGTCCAGTAGTCCCATTGTCCAGTGGTGGACAGTGTTTGTACATCCGTGCCACTGAACACCTCAAGATTGCAGACCCGAAACCCCGGACCATGTCCGTGTGTGTATCCATGCCGATACGGAGTGTTCGTGCTCAGTCTGTTCCGCCCCAGCGCCCGCAACTCGAGCGGTGCATGTCGGTCGTGTCCTGCCCGGTGCGGGTGTCGCGCGCATCAACCCCTCAGCGCCAGATCTCTGTTACAGTTCAGCGCCTCGACCTGCAGCGGAACAACGCGGACGACACGGACCAGGTGCGGGGCCAGCTCGTGATCAGCCTCATCTCGCGGGACCGAGGGGGCTCGGGCCCCGCCAACACGAACGCCTCTGTCATTCCGTCCAGCCTCCCCGCAGACCCTGCCGAGCTGCCTGATGGGTAAGTCAAACTTTAGTTACTATCTGTACTACATTTTGCTGCCAACGAACTTGTGCTTTTTCATAAATAACAAAACAGTCGCCATTCAAAATTTTTTTATTGCGAAAAATAATTTTCCGATGGAAACTTAACATAGGGCAAAACAAGTGTCCAAGGGGGTCGAAAAACAAAACAAAAAATATTAGAAAGTGGCTCTGAAACCTGGCTAGATACCTTGTAAATGATGTAACTAAGAAAAAAACAGTTTTTGAAAATCGATCCACAAATTCCAAATTTATTGGTATTTTTAGCTGACCTGAGCAAAGCTCATGCGAGCCATTGTTGCCCCAATGTGTCCGTTGTCGTCCGTCGTCGTCGTCCGTGAACATTTTCAAACATCTTCTCCTCGGTAACCATTGGGCCTATAGTCACCAAACTTCATGGTCATGGTCCTTAGGTAGGGGGATTACAAAATTGTTAAAGTGACGTCATTACGTAATCCAAGATGGCCGCCATCTAAAAATAGCACAAATTCTTCAAAAATCTTCTTCTCAAGAACCGTTCGCCAACCGGATTTCGATAAAACTTGGTAGGAATGATCGATGTACAATGCTCTTTCAAAGTTGTTAAAATGTTAAAATGGTGACCTCAGGGTCAAAAATGGGCGTGGCCCGTGGGGTCAAATTGGGGTCAAATTTTATTTTTGACCGAATATGGTCATGTTATATATCAAATCGAAGGTATCATTGAGGCGATCACTCTGGAAGCCTTTTCAGATTTGTTAAAATGGAGGTCATCGCTAATCCAAGATGGTCGCCGTCTAAAAATAGCATAAATTCTTAAAAAATCTTCTCATGAACCGCTGGCCAGATTTCGACGAAACTTGGTAGAAATGATCGATGTGCAATGCTCTTTCAAAGTTGTGAAAATGGTGACCCCGGGGTCAAAAATGGGCATGGCCCGTGGGGTCAAATTGGGGTCAAATTTTATTTTTGACCGAATATCGTCATGTTATATATCAAATCGAAGGTATCAATGTGGCGATCACTCTGGAAGCCTTTTCAGATTTGTTAAAATGGAGGTCATCGCTAATCCAAGATGGTCGCCGTCTAAAAATAGCATAAATTCTTAAAAAATCTTCTCATGAACCGCTGGCCAGATTTCGACGAAACTTGGTAGAAATGATCGATGTACAATGCTCTTTCAAAATTGTGAAAATGGTGACCCCGGGGTCAAAAATGGGCGTGGCCCGTGGGGTCAAATTGGGGTCAAATTTTATTTTTGACCGAATATGCTCATGTCATATATCAAATTGAAGGTATCGATGCTCTGGTGCAATATTTGTCGGAATCGGATGATTATGTCATCCATGATGGCCACCAAAAGGTCCATTTATTCGAGATTTTGAACGTCTTTTTCTCAGGAACTACATGACCGATGCTGGCCGATGCTGGCCAAACTTCATAGTAAGTTAAGATCCTTGGGTGAAGCATTTTCAGATTTGGTAAAATGAGAGTCATCGCTTAATCCAAGATGACCGCCATCTAAAAATAGCATAATGTTTTTAAAACACATGAACTCAATGTCACATTCTCCTCTGGTGTTCATTGGGTCAGGTGAGCGAATTAGGGCCACCATGGCTCTTGTTAAAAATCCATTTTAGCGCCCATGTTAATATCCCATAGAAAAATTGTATTTTCGCCATAAAATCAATATTTGTTGTATAAATGTTTGTCAGAAAACAATTTAGGGTACATATTGTCACCACCCTGTCCGTCTGTCTGTCTGTCCAAGTATTCCACTACCTACGAGGCCTATCTCTGTTACTCTTGGAATGGCTTGAAACTTTTTATAATTAATTTTCATTCCATAGCCGACCCATATATTCCATAGCCCACTCATGCCGGCCCTGTACTCAACGGCAAATTACTATAAATTTGCTTAACCCTTCCTACGGTGTTGTCGGAAATTGCCATCTGCTGTTTTTCATTTTTGCTTTAATTCTTAACAAAAACCTGGTTTTGACAGCACATGATAATCGTCTCCAGACGATTCTCATGTGCTGTCAAAACCAGGTTTTTGTCGAGAAATATTGAAAATAAAACATTTCCATCAGACGACAACAATTAATTCAGCGTAGTAAGGGTTAAAGTTGTACATCCATCAGTGTTACTGATTTCTTGTTTTATATTTTGTTCATTTCTCCACAAAATTATATTTTGTTACCTCTCATTTGAATTGTCTGCCAGTCAGCTCTACACAAATATTCATACACTGACGTGGTTATTCCCCCGGCATACAAATTATGTCGATGTGTATATAGTTTTCATATTTCTGTAAAATTTGCGTTCAAGTTTTGTTTGTCCGTCCAGGCAGTGGCCGGGGGAATCTGTGAGCCTCTGCTCACTTGCTCTAGCTTTTAACCCTTGGAACGTGGGAAACGTAAATTGCCGTCTGCTGTTGTTTTATAAATTATATGGTTTGACAGCGCTTTAGAATCATTTCTATGATTCTGAAGTGCTGTCAAGCCATGTATTTGGTGAGAAAAATAGAAAATAAAAATAATTAGCATACAACAAAATTGAATTCAGCCTTATAAGGGTTGATGCAGGTGCCATGTGTATACACAAGAGAAATGTACTGCTGTATATGTATGCTATATAACCACAATGTATTGATGCCTGGTATTGTGATTTTAACCCCGACACCGCTATTTTTTTTTTTTTTGTCGGCCGCTGTTTATTTTCTATTTTCCATTTTTATCATCAAAAATATTCTGTGACAGCACTTTAGAATAATTTACAACATGCTTTGACAGCACTTCAGAATCATTTCCATTGGAAATGATTCTGAAGTGCTGTCAAAACATGTTTTTATTAGCCAGGTATTTTGAAAAAAAATCCAGGCTATTGGATTGGCGAAAGCCGGGCGGGCGGGCGGGCGGGCGGCGAGCGGCGTCCACAATCAATGTTAAGTTTTCGTGTTTGAGTCCATTTCTTTGTTACTGTACCACCTAGGACCACCAAACTTTCACAGCTTCATAATCAAGGGGTGCCCACCACATATCACTATCCAACATGTTACTTTTTTTTGAACTTCACCCATTTTTTCCGCGCAGTCGACTTAGCCATTTTCAATGTTAAGTTTTCGCGTTTACAATGTTAAGTTTTCGTGTTTAAGTCCATTTCTTTGGTACTGTACCACCTAGGACCACCAAACTTTCACAGCTTCATAACCAATGGGTGCCTACCACATACAACTATCCAACATGTGACCATTTTTTTACCTTCACCTATTATTTCTACGTAACTGACTTAGCCATTTTCAACGTTAACTTTTTAACGTACGTCTGGTTAAATTTTTTCGTTAAAACTTTTTCGTTATACTATATCTCTGCAACTGCTTCGCCCATTACCTTGAAACTTCACATGGGTGTTTATCATCGTCCATATTTTCATTCTAACCCCCAACCGTGCGGCCCCTGTGCGCAATGTCAAGGTCAAATTACTTTGAATTTATTTGTTAAAAGTTTTTTCGTGTACTATACTGTACTGTACTGCTTCACCCATTACCTTGATACTTCACATGGGTGTTTATCATCATTGTCGCACCCGCTTGCGGAAAGCGCGATATCGTCGGCATTTTGGCGTACGTCCGTCCGTGCATCCGTCCGTACGTCCGTGTGTCCGGTTAAAGTTTTTTTGTTAAAGTTTTTCCATCTACTATATCTATTTTTTTAGTGTCCATGCCTCGCCCCAAGGCGCGACATGCAGGCCACGGCCATCTAGTCTACAAAAAGTGGGTATAATTATGTTATCCAAGTGTCCATGCTTGGAAAAAACCTGGCCTTCGTGGCTTTGCCTCGTTTCTTGTTAAGAAATAAGGCAAGATATAAAAGCAACAGCAGCCGACAATTGTTGTGTGTTGCGATCTAAGGTAAGGGAAGTGGAATTTGTGTAGCCTCACAGTGGGTGACTGATGACAACATTGTGATGATTGACTGCCACACGACACGATCCATCAACAATCATTCCACACCTACAGCTAATGTACACTACAGTGTCATAACACATGCTACACTGGTCTATAATGTTTAACCCTTACAATGCTGAATTCATTTGTGTTGTCTGCTGAATATTTTTCTCATCAAAAACTTGGCTTGGCAGCACTTTAGAATCATTTCCAATGGAAATTATTCTACAATGCTGACAAACCATGTTTTTACTGAGAGAAAAGACAAAATATGAATTATCAGCAGACGACTATTTTCAGTTCCTGCACCCTTCAAATGTGGGGAAACAAACATTATTGTTTGCTGTTTATTCTTTATTTTCCATTTTTCTTGATAAAAACATTTTTGACAGCATTTTAGGATTATTTCCAGTGGAAGTGATTCTTAATTGCCGTCAAACCATATTTTCATTGAGAAAGAAGAAAAAATATGAAACAACAGCAGATGACAATTTATGTTTGCCACATTCTAAGGGTGAAATAATCCACGATGATATTTCACATGTACAGCTATAGTGAACTAGTTTTACTATGGTTACAATGCTGAATTCAATTTTGTTGTCTGTTGTTTATTAAATATTTTCATGGTTTGGTGGTAAATGCTATATTTATGCACTAAAATGCTGTCGTATCATGTTTTTTTGTCACGCTTTAGCTGAAGTCGCGACTATAGTCGCTGCTTTTTCCGTCGGCGGCCGCGTCGTCCAAAATGTCAAAAAGTTTGTACAAGCTTCGTCATCATGGTATAACATTAATATTACTGGACGGATTGCTTCAATATTTGGACACTAGTTACATATGAGCATTGGGAAAACACTCATGCCACCTTTAACATGACAATCTTTTTTACCTTCATATTTTTGCGGAAACACTTAGCCATTTGTTTGTGTCAAAATGTTTGTACAAGCTTCTTCATCATGGTATATCTTTAATATTACTTGACGGATTGCTTCAATATTTGGACACTTGATATATGTGAGCATGTGGAACACACTCATGCCACCATTAATATGACCTTTACCTTTACATGTTTGCGGAAACACTTAGCCATCTTTTTGTGTCATCTTTTTTCATCATGATATAACTGAATGTTACTTCACAGATTGCTTCAATATTTGGACACTTGATACATGTGAACATTTGGAACACATTAAGGGCCCTCATTTTTGCAGAAACTCTTAGCCATGTTTTGCATCAAAAAGTTTACAAGTTTCTTCATCATCGTATAACATTAACATTACTTGATGGACTGCTTCAATATTTGGACACTTGATGCATGTAAGCATTTGGAACACTCATGGCGCCATTAACATGACCTTCACCTTTTTGACCTTCACATGGTTTCAACCATGACTTATTTCTTGTTTAAGTATGCCAGTTTTTGTGAATCTTACTTTAGTACATGCCCATGATCATGTTACGGTCAAATGCCTCGGCAGGCGCGACACCGCTTCCGTGGCGGAATTCTTGTATTGAGAACAAAGAAAACATAGAAAAGAACAGCAGACGACAATTTTTGTTTCCGCCTTCTGAGGGTTAAACATGCTACATTATTCTACAATCTTTAATACACATAGGGTATTTATTTACACATTTTAAAATACAACACGTTTATACGTTATCATCCATGTACATGACATTTTACTGGTAATTTACATTATTACAGAGACATATTTTCTAAATTACAATTCAAGGAAACGTCACTTTCAGATTCTGTCTTTTCTTTGTGCTCAAGTCTTGCTGTTTGTTCTATTACCATAGCCTGCCACATCTGCTCAGTCTGACCAGCATCTACACTGTTCACTATTCAATGTATGTCCGTCCGTCCGTTTATTTTTTCGAAGTTTTTGTAAGAGTTTCTCAATTCAGATATAAGTGCGTTGACAGACAACATTTTCTAGTTTTCTTTTTATTTATTGCCATATAATTCCAGCACAAAAATATTTACACAATTCCCTAACATTTGATTGGTCCGTAGCAAGTCTCTGTCCAAAATTTATATCCCAGTAAACTCCCATGCCGAACTACTTTCCGTAACCGTCAGGCGCAGTTAAAATAATTCTAAGAAAACGGAAAATAAACACATTTTCTTGATGAATTTATTTCAAATGCTGGAATTATAAGGAATGAATGGCCTTTTTTGTTGAATTTATCGTGGATATAAACTTGGAAAAGTCGCGGGAATACTGGACGAGGCCTTCCGCCTTCGTCCAGTATTCCCGCGACTTTTCCAAGTTTATACCCCGATAAATTCCACAAAAAGGCCATTCATTCCTATAAAAAATGGAACATAATGCAACTGTTGGAAAGTGAATGATGACAGTATCTGAACATGTGTCATTGTTGTCAGGTTCACTTTAGCTGTTGGGGGCCCCATGCATAGGGGTTTAATTGTTTTATTGCCCCAGAGTGATGTTTGCTTAGTCAAAGAACTACAGCTACTGTTGCTAGCACCCTACTGGAATGATGTGCCGAATCAGGCTCCAGATAAGTAATTAGTTACTCAGTATTGTCACTCCATCATTTCTGAAGCAATTAGGTATTTCAAACTTTTAATTCGGTAAAATGAAATCACACTACTGTTTACACATCCACAGACAGCAATTATTGAATAGTTTGCTTCGAAATGAAAACATGTCTTGGCATTTCATTAGAATTTTCTCCTTGGAGACAGTTCTAATGAAATACCAAAATGTGTTTTCATGGAAAATAATAAAAATATGCTGTATTTGTGGTTTGTTTATTGTTTTCTGCAGCATGATAAAGGTACCATAATTTTTTTATTGCTTTTTGATACTCGCTACTTCTGATTTCAATTGTGTTTTTGACAATTTTAATTGGGTATTTAAGCAAATACGCAGCTTATCTGGAGCTCTACCGAATGTAACAAAAGATAAATAAGTGTTTACCACTACTACAGACATGTGTAGGTGAGGGTTACGCAAGCTGGAGTGTGTGCTATAGCACCTAGCACCGACCCTACCTACTATTTAGGTAGTAACCAAACCCACCTGTAAAACTCATTATACAGTGCCAGCGAGTCCAGATGTTTATAGTAGAAAACCAACATCATATCCAGTCATATCCGATATGGGCTCACCTCGGTACACGGAAACAGATATGATGGTTTCTCCTCACGTCAGATTTGTGGTCTCCAACCTTCATGTACATATTTGCCAATGATTGTAAGCAATTCTTGTTCAACACCCGTCTGTGCTGATTATATTTGCCAATGATTGTAAGCAATTCTTCTTCAGCACTCGTCTGTGCTGATTATATTTGCCAATGATTGTAAGCAATTCTTCTTCAGCGCTCGTCTGTGCTGATTATATTTGCCAATGATTGTAAGCAATTCTTCTTCAGCACTCGTCTGCTGATTATATTTGCCAATGATTGTAAGCAATTCTTCTTCAGCGCTCGTCTGTGCTGATTATATTTGCCAATGATTGTAAGCAATTCTTCTTCAGCACTCGTCTGTGCTGATTCTGCATGTGAACTTGAAATGAAACAATTAAAGTAGCATGGTATATAGGGTGAGTAGTGAATCACCATGAGCCAAAAATGGCTGAATAGAGTGTTTGAGTGCATGCAACTATTCATTCATATTAAGTACATTTAGGCCGATTTATCATCTAATTTCTATGAAACTTGGCAATCATGCGGTTGGTCACGTAGGCTGGGAGGCCGGGTGGGAACAGACAGACTCGGGTGTCGGAGTACATCCTGTCTGTGGCAGTGCCTCTGGCTGCAGATACATGATAAAGGTCGATAATTTCCATTTTTATCAAGAAACACATAGTTTCGCAGCACTTTAGAATCATTTCCATTGGAAATGATTCTAAAGTGCTGCAAAACCATGCTTTTATTTAGAATAAAGACAAAATATTAAACAACAGCAGACAACATTTTTGTTTCACACACTCTAAGGGTTAATTAAATTTTGTTGTCTGCTGTTTATTTTCTTATTTTTCTTGATGAAAACATGTTTTGACAGTACTTGAGAATTGGAGACCAAAAATAAGTAAATAAGACAATATTTGATTCCCACATTTTAAGGGTATCAATTATACTGCAGTATCCCTGTGTGCCCTGCTATCAGTCTACGGATCTACGCTGCTGCCTCCTAGAATAAACATCTCCGCCAACAGTTGCACTGGTTTTGTACTTTGTTCCTACATATGAGACACACCATGTGATTTTGTACCTTCGGACAACTGTGTTATTTCATAAAATACGTTTACAAAATTTTCAATATTTCCCGTAAATGACATCAAAAGTTGACAGAGTAGCATACGGGACTTGTGACCAGTGTAGATCCAGATCAACCTGTTCATCTGCACAGTCCTGTGCATCTGCACTCAGTCTGATCAGGATTTGCACTGTTCTCTGTTCCATTAATGAACGACCACTCATTATGCTTCTAAGAAGCTATATAGATTGGTATCATGCTACAATAGTGTGCTATTTGATCAGGAACTACACTTGTCACATATCCTGAAACCTCATTTCTGCAGCCGGAACCATCCATGATGACAGTTTTGTTGGATGAATGGAGTGTAATCCATCTCCAGTTGGCGACAGAAATATACCGTCTTACAACAATATGTAATAGTATAGTGTTGATATTTTTGTATTAATCAAATTGTCACTTATGCACAGCCACATACACAACAATCGGCGCACCTTTGTGTATATTTGAGAGCACTCGTTTCCTGTCGTTGAAAGGAAACATCTCGATCTCCAGTGCATAAACCTTATTTGCATCTATAGTGCATCCATAATAACGCTATTTATTGAGACAACATTTGTTTTGGGTTACGACTTTCCCAAACAAATTATAACCCAAATAAACTGTTTTTGCACTAACTTTACTACACAACAACAAAATATTAGGTAAATCTTTCTTTTTAGAAACAATGTACTTTATAAATATATTTACGGGTAGGTGTTTCTGAAGAAAACTATGTATTATTACGATGTGGTCATCATTGACCCATGGTGCCATGTGTGTGCATCATTGATAAACAGTGATGATGACCACAGTGATGTCTTTTTAGCTCACCTGAGGGCCTATAGTCACCAAACTTCATGGTCATGGTCCTTAGGTAGGGGGATTACAAAATTGTTAAACTGACGTCAATACGTAATCCAAGATGGCCGCCTACCGGATTTCGACAAAACTTGGTTGGAATGATCGATGTACAATGTACAATGCTCTTTCAAATTTGTTAAAATGGTGACACAGAGGTCAAAAATGGGCGTGGGCCGTGGGGTCAAAATATGGTCATGTCTATATCAAATCGAAAGGACCAAAGAGGTGATCGCTCTGGTGCATTTTTTGTCCAAATTGGATGGTCATATCATCCAAGATGGCCACCGAAAGGTCAAAAGGTCTTTCTTTTATTAGATTTCAAAATTCTTCTTCACACGAACCGCTTGGCCCATGGTGGCCAAACTTCACAGTTATGGTCCATGGGTGAAGCATTTTCAGATTTGTTAAAACGGAGGTCGTCGGTAATCCAAGATGGCCGCCGTCTAAAAATAGCACAAATTCTTAAAAAATCTTCTTCTCATGGACCGCCAGCCGGATTTCGACGAAACTTGGTAGGAATGATCGATGTACAATGCTCTTTCAAAGTTGTTAAAATTGTGACGCCGGGGTCAAAAATGGGCGTGGCCCGTGGTGTCAAATTGGGGTCAAATTGGGGTCAAATTTTATTTTTGAACGAATATGGTCATGTCTATATAAAATCGAAGGTATCAAAGAGGCGATCGCTAATCCAAGGTGGCCGCCGTCGAAAAATAGCACAAATTATTAAAAAATCTTCTCATGAACCGCCAGCCGGATTTCGACGAAACTTGGTCGGAATGATCGACGTAGAATGCTCTTTCAAAGGTGTTAAAATTGGCGTGGTCCGTGGGGTCAAATTTTATTTTTGACCAAATATGCTCATGTCATATATCAAATTGAAGGTATCGATGAGGCGATTGCTCTGGTGCAATATTTGTCGGAATCGGATGATTATGTCATCCATGATGGCCTCCAAAAGGTCCATTTATTTGAGATTTTGAACGTCTTTTTCTCAGGAACCACATGGCCGATGCTGGCCAAACTTCATAGTAAGTTAAGATCCTTGGGTGAAGCATTTTCAGATTTGGTAAAATGAGAGTCATCGCTTAATCCAAGATGACCGCCATCTAAAAATAGCACAATGTTTTTAAAACACATATGAACTCCATGTCACATTCTCCTCTGGTGTTCATGGAGTCAGGTGAGCGAATTAGGGCCATCATGGCCCTCTTGTTTCTTATATTTAAGGGTTGGAATTGGCTCGAGGACCTTCCAAACCCAGGCATTTGAGCCCAAAAAGTGTCGGGCCAATGACCGTTGGCCCGTTTGTTTCCGAATTTACTAATATCTGCCATACAGTCGAAATATGTTCATTAAATGAACGAGTCAATGAGGCGGTTAATTTAACCTAGCTAGTTCATTCTCTTATCGCAAGAAGCCGGTATGTAAGACCATGAAAAAGGCAGAGTGTGAGTGCATGTGAAATATGGAGACTCGGCCGTAACAGTGTTATCCTATATGTTGATGATATTTGAGGGTTGGTTAGGGCCATTGTGTGTGACCGCACGGCCATTGTGTCTGACCATACAGCCATTGTGTGTGACCATACGGCCATTGTGTGTGACCATACAGCCATTGTCTGTGACCATACATTCATTGTCTGTGACCATATGGCCATTGTGTGTGACCATACAGCCATTGTGTGTGACCATACCGCCATTGTGTGTGACCATACAGCCATTGTGTGTGACCATACAGCCATTGTGTGTGACCATACCACCATGCCATTGTGTGCCATACGCCATTGTGTGTGCCATACCGCCATTGTGTGTGACCATACCGCCATTGTGTGTGACCATACAGCCATTGTGTGTGACCATAACGCCATTGTGTGTGACCATACAGCCATTGTGTGTGACCATACAGCCATTGTGTGTGACCATACAGCCATTGTGTGTGACCATACCGCGTGTGACCATACCGCCATTGTGTGTGACCATACAGCCAATGTGTGTGACCATACCGCCATTGTGTGTGACCACATGTGTGACCATACAGCCATTGTGTGTGACCATACAGCCATTGTGTGTGTGATGATACAGCCATTGCGTGCGACCATATGGCCATTGTATGTTACCACATGTGTGACCATACAGCCATTGTGTGTGTGATGATACAGCCATTGTGTGTGACCATACGGCCATTGTGTGTGTGACATACGGCCATTGTGTACGACCATACGGCCATTGTGTGTTACCGCATGTGTGACCATACAGCCATTGTGTGTGACCATACGGCCCTTGTGTGTGACCATACAGCCATTGTGTGTGACAATACAGCCATTGTGTGTGACAATACGGCCATTGTGTGTGACCATATGGCCATTGTGTGTGACCACATGTGTGACGATACAGCCATTGTGTGTGACAATACGGCCATTATGTCTGAGCATACGGCCATTGTGTCTGACCACATGTGTGACGATACAGTCATTGTGTGTGACATACGGCCATTGTGTGTGACCATGCGGCCATTGTGTGTTACCACATGTGTGACCATACAGCCATTGTGTGTGTGACGATACAGCCATTGTGTGTGAACATACGGCCATTGTGTGTGACCATACAGCCATTGTGTGTGACAATACGGCCATTGTGTGTGACCATATGGCCATTGTGTGTAACCACATGTGTGACGATACAGCCATTGTGTGTGACAATACGGTCATTGTGTCTGACCATACGGCCATTGTGTGTGACCACATGTGTGACGATACAGCCATTGTGTGTGACAATACAGCCATTGTGTCTGACCATACGGCCATTGTGTGTGACCATACCACCATTGTGTGTGACGAAACGCCCATTGTGTGTGACGCAACGCCCATTGTGTGTGTGACAATAGCCATTGTGTGTGACCACATGTGTGATGATACAGCCATTCTGTATGACATACGGCCATTGTGTGTGACCATACCACCATTGTGTGTGACGAAACGCCCATTGTGTATGTGCATACAGCCATTGTGTTTGACCATACGGCCATTGTGTGTGACCATACAGCCATTATATGTGACCACATGTGTGACGATATGGCCATTGTGTGTGTTGTAGGTGGGAAGAGCGGCGGACGGAGAGCGGCCGGGTACACTATGTCAACCATGTGAACCGACTCACACAGTGGGAACGACCAACAAGGTCAGTTTAACACTTGACTGTCGCGGGTTCAGTGGTGTGCCTAGAGCGAGCCTGGGGACATTTAACCACCTCCAGCTACCCATGTCCTTAACATGAGAATATGCCATTGGTTTATAATGGGACTGGGGCCCAAAACCTGAATTTGTCTCGTTTGAACTGAGACTGGGCACAACACTGCGGTTTGCTGATAATGAATATATGAATATAAATAATGGAAATTTATATTTGTATGCCTTTATTTGAAAGTGATATGCACTGCTTTCTAAATGTGTATAACATGAGTATATATCATAACAAATAAGAATTATGTTTCACAAATTGTGATCACTGGTACTGGTATGGCGGAATGTATTATCTAGTTATCTCCCCTGAGTGACTCGGTCTGTGATAGTATTATATTGACTACATCACAAGACGTATGAGAGTTTGAGGTAATGAGTCTGGACTGTACATTCTAGCCATCAGATACATTTGTAGTACAACATTAAAATTGCATGTTCATATAGTAGAATAATAAACTCGTCAGTTCATGTTGCAGGCGGCAAGAATATGTTGTTGTGATCATTTGCCAGTTTGATGTGGATGAATTTTGGCAATGACTGGAGAAATGGAACTTATGGGTTATGCGACCTGTGTAGATCCAGATCAGCCTGTGCATCCGCACAGTCTGATCCGGATCTGCACTGTTCGCCATTCCTTCAATGAAACACCCGCCATGATTTTCACAAGCAATATAGATTGTTATCAGTCTACAGGAGTGTGCTATTTAATCTGCAGCTACACTGGTCACAAATCTCATAAGCCCCATTTCTCCAGTCAAAACCACAATTAAGCCTGGTTTTGTCAAATATTTTCATAATTTAATAGTATTTTTGTTCCAAGTGTTATTGTGGGGGAGGACTTTGGAGAGAGACTATTTGTATAAGTTAGTATTTACCAAGCTTCATTCATCATGCCAGCCATAAAGGTAACCCACATCGCAGGTGACAAGTGATACGTCAACGACAAGATATGGAGAACCCCTAAATAGACGGAGATGGATTTCGTGGTTTCTGCCACCACTAAGTGACATATATGTGCTGGGAACGAGTGCTTTCTGGACAGTTTGTGGCAGATCTATTTGTTTACGCTTCCCACGCACTCTTCATGGCCTTAAATGCCATTATTTACACTTTTAATTATGATGTACAGCCTTTGTTACACAAACATGATTAAAAAAGAAATGATCTGCTGATGTTTTATAGTTTGTCTGATTTCTCGATGAAATACATGGTTTGACATCACGTTAGAATCAACCTCTGCTCTCTACAACAGCCACACATTGGAAGACGTCTACAAGTGGCTGTTGTAGCGAGGTGGCTGTTGTAGGCGAGGTGGCTGTTGTAGCGAGGTGGCTGTTGTAGCGAGGTGGCTGTTGTAGCGAGGTGGCTGTTGTAGGCGAGGTGGCTGTTGTAGCGAGGTGGCTGTTGTAGCGAGGTGGCTGTTGTAGCGAGGTGGTGGCTGTTGTAGCGTGATGGCTGTTGTAGCGTGGTGGCTGTTGTAACGAGGTGGCTGTTGTAGCGAGGTGGCTGTTGTAGCGTGGTGGCTGTTGTAGTGTGGTGGCTGTTGTAGTGAGGTGGCTGTTGTAGGGAGGTGGCTGTTGTAGCGTGGTGACTGTTGTAACGAGGTGGCTGTTGTAGCTAGGTGGCTGTTGTAGCGAGGTGGCTGTTGTAGCGAGGTGCTGTTGTAGCGAGGTGGCTGTTGTAGCGAGGTGGCTGTTGTAGTGTGGTGGCTGTTGTAGTGAGGTGGCTGTTGTAGCGAGGTGGCTGTTGTAGTGAGGTGACTGCTGTTGTAGTGAGGTGGCTGTTGTAGCGAGGTGGCTGTTGTTGAGAGGTGGCAGACGACAAACAGCAGATGACAATCTTTATTTCAGCATTGTAGGGTTAAATATCTAGGAAATTCTCTAACTGTGATATACAATGTGACTGTATGTATTTATCAGCACCACACTGTAATCCTGCATGTATACTTGTATAGTACTGTTGTTGTTTCATATTCTGTCTAGGGATGGATTGTGGCCTCGAGAACAGAACACTGGACTTCAATACCAGAGGTTGCCAGTTCTCATCCTTCGCATGAGACTTGAAACCGAGGTTCCGTCCCTACATGACCTTAGGTGTGGCTGGGACATAAAACACATTCACGTTCACTTTCATGCTCAGTCTTGTCCATTTTAACCAGAATATGAATTTGTCAATCCAACGTAAAGGTTCAGGCACATGTCACGAGAGCTATGGTACAGGTCCTATATGGTGACCTGTATGACTTGTTTGTTTTTGTCCCTCGACACCCCTGGGGCGCTGGACAGACTCATTAATCTCTAGTAGATGAAGCAGCTTATTTACGAGATCAGCTGATCATGTGAGGGCCAGTGACGTTACGTGATGTTACCTTGTCATGTTCTGCTAATTGTCACTAGCTGTCGGTGAATCATGCGGTCCTGGCTCAGATCTGAATACACTTTGATTTTCAAAAGTGGGAGTGCAAATTATTTGCTAGAATTTGAAAATATGCATTGAATTTAAAAATGATTAGTAAAATTCTCTTTACATGTACATGCCCACTCAGTCGGCACAAAATGTTCTTTATAGGAATTGAATAAGTGTATAATTGTGTCACTATTCCACCAGTTCTAAACATTACGAGTGTCCTCTATACAGATATAATCATTTAGTAATATTTATTTTACTGATAGTGACTCCTGATGGTATCAGGCTATTTTCATATGCAAATGAGGCATGATATTTTAATTTTTTCATACTAATTAAATGCGTCGCCTGAAAAAATAATATTTTCGACAGATTATAAAGTATGATCATTGCACATCAAAAAATACATACAGAGAATAAATAGTAATGTCCGGTAACATTTTAAGGAAACACGGTTATCGCACCTGATATCAGTGTGGATATTTACGTCCGATATAAAATGTATACATGTAATAATGCCAATCAATATGTGGAGTAATGGTGAATGAATGTTTATTTTGCCAGAAAATGTCTCTTAATATAAAGAACATTTTGTGCCTACTGAGTGGGCATGTACCTTTAAGAAAGGTTGAACATTCATTCATTATTGCTCAATAAATGTAAATCCAATAATTGTTTACAAAAAAACATTGTTAATGTGAAATTTACAGACTATCATAATTTTGCACTTACAAACATTTTAGTCGTACACAGTTTAGTGAAACGGGCCCTAGGTATAACATTTCTGTAGATGGAATAATTCCAGCACAAAAATATTTACACAATTTCCTAACATTTGATTGGCCCGTAGCAAGTCTCTGTCCAAAATTTATATCCCAGTAAACTCCCATGCCGAACTACTTTCCGTAACCGTGAGGCGCAGTTAAAATAATTCTTAAGAAAATGGAAAATAAACACATTTTCTTGATGAATTTATTTCAAATGCTGGAATTATAAGGAATTAATGGCCTTTTTGTTGAATTTATCGTGGATATAAACTTGGAAAAGTCCCGCGACTTTTCCAAGTTTATACCCCGATAAATTCCACAAAAAGGCCATTCATTCCTATAATGTAATACTCCACTCAATCTATCGATCTGTCTCGTCCCAATACATGGCTTGTGTTGGAGAAGAACATTGGAGTACAGTGGAGCCTCTCTAAACCGGACACCCTGGCAACCCCATTGTGTTTAATTTAGATGGGTTTCACTGTCATTTATGTCATTGTCGTGTCTGTTCACGGTTGAAAATGACAAAAACTGTTCATGGAGTGGAACCTCTCTAAACCGGACATCCTGGGGACCTCCCAGGGTGTCGGGTTTAGAGAGGTTCCACTGTATGTACTTATCGATGGTGGAGTCTCTGCTTGATTGACAAAGCAGGCAAGTGGTACAGGCTGATTGTCTCCCTATAATTATCACATTCTTGGCATGGTTAATTCTTCACGGTATTTTTGGTATTTTTGTCTCCGCTTGGAAAGTAACTTACGGGTGATATGTATTACAGGCGGGTTACGTGCATCATTGGGATTAGATTTTCCATGCGAGTGATGTGTATGTTGTCCGTGTTGAAATGCTCATTCCCCCAGGTACAATATGAACTGTGTGGACTGTTTACTGGTATGACAGTTACCTGATGGTGCTGCAAACTATGAGGTGAATGACCTGGGATCACTGTGAAGTACTGTAATAACCCTATATATCCGGACACCATTTATCCCGGAAACACATAAATATATGGTTTCCCACAATAACGGGTGTTCCAACATTTGGGATGGTGTTTGCATTCGACCCACGTCCGACCGCCTAAGATCAAGGTCATTGAGAACTTATATTCAACTTGTTTGTAAGGCAAATAGGTTACATTTTTTTATTATGCCACCACAACGATATTGTCGGTGGCATATAGTGTTTACCCTGTCCGTCCGTCTGTCTGTCAGTAGACAATTTTCCTTGTCTGGCGAACTACTTTTACAGTTTTTGGCCGATTCTCTTCATATTTGGTATACAGCCCTACCATCAAGAAATTTTCGCTATCACACTGATCCATCCGCAATTATGCCGCTTTTTCGACTCTCAAAATAATTTTCCTTGTCCGGCGAACTACTTCTACAATTTTTGGCTGATTTTTTTCATCATTTTCGATATACAACTTTACCATCAAGTGCAGGAGTGCGTAGCGTAGAGTTATGCCCCTTTTTCGACTCTGAAAATATTTTTTCCTTGTCCGGCGAACTACTTCTACAGTTTTTTGCCGATTCTCTTCATATTCGGTATACAGGCGTACAGGAGTGCGTAACGTAACATTTTCGCTCTCCCACCATCCATCCGCAGTTATGCACCGTTTTCGACCCTGAAAAATGTTTTTTTTCCTTGTCCGGCGAACTACTTCTACAGTTTTTGGCCGATTCTCTTCATACTCGGTATACATTCCAACCATCAAGTGCAGGAGTGTGTAACAGAAACTTTTCGCTGTCCCACCGATCCATCTGCAGTTATGCCCTGTTTTCCACTCTGAAAATAATTTTTCTCTAATCACTCACTGAGTGATTGCTGTTGTATTCATGAATGCTCAACAGCGGTGGCATTTGTTTTACAAACAATTTTCTAGTCCTTTTTTATTATCAAGGTTGCCAGCGAGAGGGGTTTCCAAAGCAAATGGTGTCCACATATTTAGGATTATTAGTTTATTGAGGTACATGTAATTTGCGTGAGCACTCCAGAAGATACGATCTATGCCAGAGTGGTAGATTTGTGCCAGAATGGCAATATGGCAACGACTCTACTGCCAGGCTGTGGGGGAAGGTGCCAGCCAAGTGTGCGTAGACTGGTTACTACAGCAGCAGATGTAATGTCACTGTGACTAGAGCAATGGGGATTATGGGATTTGTGATTTGTGTAGCTCCTGTAGCCCATTTCACCAACATTGCAAAGTACTGGTATACTTTTCTAGCAAAGTATACTTTGAGGGAGAAATTTTCAATTTTATGATAAATTTATTAATTTTTATTATACTGAATTTATTACATTATCACAGCCATTTTGGCTGTGATAATGTAATAAATTCAGTATAATAATCCTGCATACTTTTAATCATCAAATATATGCAGTTGTTAGTTTTATATGAAATAATGCATTTCAGGAAAAATAAATGATTACTCCCTCAAAGTATACTTTGCTAGAAAAGTATACTTTGCAATGTTGGTGAAATCGGCTACTGATCAAATTGCACATATCTGTCACCTGATAACAATCTGTAGTGCTTGTTAGAAGCATTACAAGTGTTAGATTGAAGGAACGGCGAACAGTGCAGGTCCCGATCAGACTGCAGATATGCAGTTTCTCCAGTGACAGCCACAAATTAGGCAGAAGAGTAGCAGACCAGTCAAACGTGGATCTGCTGCAGTTTGTCTTGTATAATCCACAGTGCCAGTCCAGTGGATATTTACTTAACCCTTTCAGCCCTAATTATGCTCAATAAATTTAAATCCATCAATTGAAATTTACAGACGATCTTAAATTTGCACTTACAAACATTTTAGTCGTACAAAGTTTAGTGAAACGGGCCCCAGGAACCAGGCACCAGTCACTAGGTCAGATTATTCTAATTTCAGGGCTGAATATATTTTTTATGCCACCGGGTTTCGAAGAAACGGGTGGCATATAGTGTTTGGACCGTCCGTCCGTCCGTCCGTCCGTCCGTCCACTTTTCGGTTAACTACTTTGTCACAGTTTCTCAAATATGCTGCAGGTGGCATCCGCGTTCGACAGACGCATTTCTTGTTTCTCGATGTAAATATTCCGTTCTGATTTTGTGATTTCCCCCCAATGCAGCAGGTTAAAACGGGATCGAACCCATTTCCCCGGCCTTACATGACCTTAGCTGTTGATAGGCTGTTAAACACTAATAAACAGACAAACAACCACTATAAAGTGCTGACTACCGGACACACAGCAGCTGATTAGGGATGGGTTGTGGCCTAGGGGTTAGAACACCTAACTTCCAATCTGGAGGTTGTGGGTTCAAACCTCGCCTTAGGCATCAAAAATACTTTCATAGTATTTCCATCCTACTGGTCTGTCTGATGAGACTTTAAACTGTGGCCCCGTCTCTATATGACCTTATCTGTTGCTGGGACGTTAAACCCATTCACTTTCACAGCAGCAGATTGGCAGAACTCGTCTTTAATTTTTTGTCGTCTGCTGTTTATTTTCTATTTTCCTTTTTTATCATCAAAAACATGCTTTGACAGCACTTTAGAATAATTTCCATTGGAAATGATTCTGAAGTGCTGTCAAACCATGTTTTTATTGAGAAATAAGGCAAGATATAAAACCAACAGCAGACGACAATTGTTGTGAGTAGCGGTCTGAGGGTTAAATTTGACTGCAACTTTGTATACAGCAATACATTAATATTGTTGTAACCAGTCTAGACATTATCTACGTTTGTGTAACTGGTGGCCATGGTTAATTGCTTTACCCATAAAGAAATGTTCATCGACACGTCCATGTTAGTCTTCAAATTATTATATTTATGAGAAAATAGGCACTTTTATAGTATTGAGAACACTTCCTGAAGCAATGCAGATCTTGATTTCTAGCAGGAACATCTGGATCTACACTGTTTGCAAAGACCGAAATTGTGGTCTACAGTGTTGAAAGTGTTTACAAACGATTTGAGACATTGGTCCAGTGAATCACAGCTGGCTGTAAGGGTTAAAGGTACATGCCCACTCAGTAGGCACAAAATGTTCTTTATAGGAATTAAATTTGTGTATAATTGTGTGACTATTCCACCAGTTCTAAAAATTACAAGTGCCCTTCCATACAGATTTTATCATTTAGTAATATTTATTTTACAGATAATGACTCGCGGTGGTATCAGGTTATTTTCATATGCAAATGAGGCATGATATTTTTTAATTATTTATACTAATTAAATTGCGACACCTGAAAGAATATTTTTGACAGATTATAAAGTATGATCATTGCACACCAAAAAATAAATAGGGAATAAATAGTAATGTCCGTTAACATTTTAAGGAAACCCGGTTATTGCCCCTGATATCAGCAGGGCTTTCAATAGTATTCTCTAAAATATCGCCGCCTATATTTCGTTCAGAAAAATAAAAAAAAGTGAAAAAAATAATTAAAAAATCCCGGCTAAATTACATCTTCAGTGACCCGAGAAGGCAAACTCGATGTTTACTGGTCCCTTTGAGCGTTGGTTCCCGGTTGGCATATAGTACGCAATGCTGGTCAAAACAATTTCATCCGCTTTCGGGTAAAATTGTGTTGTCAACGCCGGGAATAAGAATGCCGATATAAAGGTATAGTTCGTAGAAGATCGAGTTGCATGTCATAACGGAGTCATAACTATTACAATATTACTGAACATACAATAAAATACATTTTTTTCACATATTTTTATTTATTTCTGACACGCGAGCCTCACGTTGCCTTTCTCTGCTCGTCGGACAATACAATCAAGTCGGCATCAACAGTCTGCGTCAACAACAACAACAAAAATGAAGAAGTGTAAACGATAGGCTGATTTACTACAGTTTGGCTTCGCAGATTCCGGTAGCGCTTGCTTTACATATTATGTACAATAACTCCCCCATTTCTAGTGCCTTTGTCGTATTATCTTTACGTACATCTATGCACGTAGTAGGTCCCAAGTACAATGAATGTTTGCGGTTGTTATCCCCATTAAACGGTGGTTACCAGTAACCGTAATACTCAGAATGCACCATTTGGCTTAATAGATTTCAAAATTTTCCGGGGACCCACCGTCTTGCAGAAGGGGGGCAAACCCCCCTCCCGGACCCTCCCCCCACTCGGCACATGTGCCGAGCGCTGCTGCCGTTGGCAGCAGTCATTAGTAAATTGCCATCTACTATTTCAAAACATCCTGTTACTTTCATCCTTATTGAAAGCTCTGTATCAGTGTGGAAATTTACATCTGATATAAAATGTGTAATAATGCCAATCATTATGTGGGGAAATCGTGAATGAATGTTTATTTTGCCAGAAACTGTCATATCTACAGAATATTCAAAACTATTTGTTTCCCTATACTATAGCCTACTGAATGTGCATGTACCTTTAATAGCCAATAGTTGTAAATTATATGGATTGGCTGTGTGTCACTGCAGCAGCATGTTGTCATCACAGTATCATTCTCATTATCGGCGAGGCCACACAAGTTTTCTCCCCAAAATATGACAAATATAAATAATTCTCTTAAATATGCACAGAAGTATATGTTGTTACCACTCATTGGAACCGTCTTGGCGAGACGGTTCCAATGAGTGGTCACAACGTATACTTTTGAGAAGAATTAAGAAAAATAGCGAAAATCATTTAAATTGGTATATACCATACAGGTGTATTCAATATGAAATGGGTGAAATGGAAACCATTTAGCATGAACTACCCTTTAGCAATAGGAAAACAATTAGAACAATCCAGGTTGCCAGGCTAATTGTTGATGGTCTGTAACCCTATAGAAGCAGACATACTTGTTTGACTTTGTTTGATGCAGACAAAGGCTAATTGTTGGTGTAGCTGTTACCCAGGCACGATCAAGTTCTACCCCTGCAAAGACTGGGTCAAACACGACTCGCACATTGTAATGCTTCAGGGTTAGGTTGTGGGAAACAATTAACAAATGGTTTATTTTGTTACACCTTATATTCATACTTACAGATATATGGATATTTATAGCTGTTTGTAATTGATGCCGATTAATTGGAGAAAACAACCTTCCAACGTTCCGTCCACCACAGTTTAGTGTAGTATTGTGTGTACACAAAACGATGTTGATCGCTATTTCAGTTTCGCCAAAGCTGCATTTGCCCGCATATTTCTGTTTGGTGAAGGTTGCATTCTTGGCACACAGGTCCAAGACAAGTGTTTCTGCTAGGCTTATATTGTGTTTTTATGCACAACTGTCGAATGTCCTGTTTTTGTATTGTAATAACTTCCCACTAATGTCTGTACCTGCAGTAGGGCTGGTTCTCGAAGACAAAGGCATGGTACAATCCGCCATCCACAGACAGGTGGCTCACAAACACTTCAGTCTCCATTGTTCATCTTCAGTGTTCAGCTGTTTTCTGTGTCTCCGATGTTCACTGAAATCATATCAACAATTTTTGCTTCATTCATGGTCTAGTATTTTCACATTCATAGAGATGTCTGCCATCAGTGTACACTACATTAGCAGAATGACCTACTGTACAGCATGTCCTTTGCTGGTCTTCATTCTTGGTCACCATTCTGGGTCACAGTTCAGTTCTAGGTCACCATTCTGGGTCACAGTTCCTGGTCACCATTCTTGGTCACAGTTTTAGGTCACCATTTTGGGTCACAGTTCTAGGTCACCATTCTGGGTCACAGTTCCGGGTCACAGTTCCGGGTCACCATTCTGGGACATAATTCCGGGTCACCATTCTGGGTCACAGTTCCTGGTCAACATTTTGGGTGACAGTTCTAGGTCACCATTCTGGGCCACAGTTCCTGGTCACCATTCTGGGTCACAGTTCCTGGTCACCATTATGGGTCACAGTTCCTGGTCACCATTCTGGGTCACAGTTCCTGGTCACAGTTCCTGGTCACCATTCTGGGTCACAGTTCCTGGTCACAGTTCCTGGTCACCATTCTGGGTCACAGTTCCGGGTCACTGTTCCGGTTCACCATTCTGGGACATAATTCCGGGTCACAGTTCCTGGTCACCATTCTGGGTGACAGTTCCTGGTCACCATTTTGGGTGACAGTTCTAGGTCACCATTCTGGGCCACAGTTCCTGGTCACCATTCTGGGTCACTGTTCCGGGTCACTGTTCCGGTTCACCATTCTGGGACATAATTCCGGGTCACAGTTCCTGGTCACCATTCTGGGTGACAGTTCCTGGTCACCATTCTGGGTCACAGTTCCTGGTCACCATTCTGGGTCACAGTTCCTGGTCACCATTCTGGGTCACAGTTCCTGGTCACCATTCTGGGTTACAGTTCCTGGTCACCATTCTGTGTGATATTTCATGGACATTTTTTGCAGAAATATGATATTTTCTGGAAATGATATTTCATGAAAAATATTTTCAGAAATGTGATATTTTCTGGAAATGATGTTGAAAGTTGACAAAACTGTCAGAGCAAATGCTGTGAGAATTTCGCCAACTTTTGATGTAATTTACGAAAAATATTACAGCTTTTGTAAAGATTTTTAATGAAACTCACACATCTTAGGTAGAAAATCACCCGGCTTGTCTCATATGTCCCAAGGTCCTTTCTCAGCTTGTGTCCCCATCAATAATTGTTACGCCTCCAACAACCTGTGTTGTAATTCCTGTGGGTGGAAGGTAAACTTCCTTATTTTCTCCACAGAGGCCCGTTTCACTAAACTTCATACAATTAAAATGTTCGTAAATTATGATAGTCTGTAAATTTCACATTAACAGTGATTTCTTGTAAACAATTATTGGATTTGCATTTATTGAGCATAGGCTGCATATGCAGCCTATGCTCAATAAATGTAAATCCATCAATTGAAATCTCCAGACGATCCTAAATTTGCACTTACAAACATTTTTATCATACAAAGTTTAATGAAACAGTGGGGGTGACAGATTGAAAACTTACTGAGCATTCCCTTGTAATCTACTCACTATGTGTCAGTTTGATAGGGTGAGGTGGGGGCAGATTCTGCCTCAGCCAACTGATCATGAACAGCATGTTTCTGATCTAACTCAGAAAGTTTCACCATCATGGTTGGTCACCAATTCATTGCCTGGTTACACAACCGCATGCATTAATCTTGTCGAGATTATCAACTGACCATCTATTGGCAATATCAACTCACACTCAAGAAGTTTGATTGACTGAGCCTGAGCTGTGCTACAGCTCAGGCTCAGTCAATGAAGCTGCTTGACTTCAAAGTATGTTGGGAAAAACAAAATAATAAAGATTGGCGCGATTAGCGCGGGCAGTAGTGTAGTTGACTCGGACGATGACAGTATATCCTGTATTACAGACCCGCAGTGGAATGTGTGCCGACGACATCGAGTACGGACACACCTACCAGTGGGGAACGACGATCATCCTCCGCAACACGAAACATTTCTAGTGCTTCCCATCGAACTCGTGACAATTCTCATCGAACTAGTGCCCATAACTCGAATAGACTGAGTACGTCGTCGTTACCCAGCTATCACCCGCGCACGCCAAGTGCTCACAGTGTTCTCAGTAACAATACGACTGTGAACAGCAGCAACAACAGCAATAGTGAGGACAACAGTCCGCCGGACGGCGACCTGCCCCGCCGCCGCTCCACTCGCCGACGCAACTACCTGAACCGCGCCCAGCTACACAACGCCCTCGACCTGCCCGAGGGATATGGTAAGTCTACCGTTCCATGTTCGAAATTTCGAATATCTCCTCTTACATTAGTTGGATGTTTGCCAAACTTCATCGGTAGCATGCTTACAATGATATGTAACAATGAAGATTTTGTCTTCTTTTGACGTCATTTACAGAAAATATCACAGTTTCTGTAAATATATTTCACACATGTTCTTAGGTACAAAATCACATGGTGTGTCTCCTAGTGTATTACCCACAGTCAAAGGTTGCAATTACAATTGCACTCCCAGATGTAGTAAGCATGGTGACATGTTAATGGCATTGTGATGCTGGAGTAATGAATGGTTCCAGAACAGCAGGTTTCTCCCATCCAGTGTCTGCCAGCACAGTATCCAGGGTAGGGAGATAGGCAACATTTTCACACTCGTCATTGATAACTATCTCCTCCAACTTGGCTGAATACGCTGCTTCCAATGCTCAACCAGTGTTGGTACAGATGAAATTTGTCACAGTCTCGTCTGCATCTGCTCTGTTTGCTACAACCAGATTCATATAACAGTTGTACTGATGCAGTGTTATTGAAATTTATTTTAAAACTGATTACCGTAATAACCCTAAATATTCGGACACAATTTGCTTTGGGAAACCCCAAAACACATTGTATCCAAATACATTATTACTGTGATTAAACCAGTACTGCGATACTAACCCTAAATATTGGCACGCTCACTGTTGTGTGGAAACCATACATTTTTATTTGTTTCTCCAACTAAATTGTGTCCGAATATTTAGAGTTATTACGGTAGGCTGCAATTCTTTATCGCCAGATTCAAGAATTCGTGATAGTCTGTTTTTCCGTGCGATAATATACTTGTTTGATACTCCAGATAAAAGTCTGTTACATGATTCATGTTTTGTGATTTACAGACGGAAGTTTGTATTTGGGACGTCATACATGTAGATAGATAGCTTAGTGATGACGGAAACAATCAAAATTACGTTTTTGTGGCTAATGTCTTTTGCCCATTAATTTTTTTTGTAAATTTTGTTTTCTTCATAAAACGCTTAACCTTGTCTTTCAAGACTACAGCCCTCCTCTATAGGGTGTTTGCAAACTGTGTAGATCCAGATGAGCCGGCTCATAACGAGCCGTCTCGTCAGGATCTGCACTTTTTGCAAGTAATTTCCATATTTTTAGTGAGAAAAAAAATACCCCATTTTCATAAATGGGCTAGTCTGAAAATCATTATGTGACAAATGGATTGGTCGGAAAATTAACATCCATTCAAATTAAAATCCATTCCAGTTACAGGGGTGAAAGAGTTCTAAAAGTTTCTGATCCATCATCACAAATACTGACATGCAGCACAATGGCATATTCAGCTGCCAACAAATTTACCACCTTATAAACAACATTTATTATACCCCTCCACTATTGTGGTGGGGTATAATAAGTTAGTTTTACCTTTGTCCGTCCGGTCCCGTCCGGTCCCGTCCGTCCGTCCGTCCGTCCGTCCGTCACTAACCTAGTAACTCGTAAACCTTTTAAACCATACTAACTACAAACCTGAAACTTGGTAAGTAGCTTCCTTATGATGTGCAAAGTCGCAGATGATCAGACCCCCCCCCCCCCCACCCCACCCCGGGGTCATGGATTATCTCCCCATTTTTTACTTAAAATTTGGCAATTTTGCCTTGTAGCTCGTAAAACTTTTAAACCGTCATAGCTACAGCCCTGACATTTGGTATGTAGCTTCCTTATGACAGGGGTCATACCAATTATCAGTTTATCGGACAAATGAAAATACCTGTTAATTAAGAGCATTCTTCTGATCTGGTTTTGCAACGAATCCATCTAAGTCATGCAGATGCTTGCTGTTTCCATGCCAGTGTGAAGACTATATTGCCAAAGTAAACATTTTAGTCAAATTTGCTGAAAACATTCCCCAACTATGTCCACAAGTTGTTTACAACGTCAAAAGTCGTGCGGGGGGGCTAATGTATCTGTCACTGCGCATGCGCATAATTTGAGGCCCCTATAGAGTTTTTCAATACTCTGTTATGTGAAGTATGCAGACGATACGATGCATTCCTCCAATATCATTTTCAGACTGTTACACAATGTACAATACAGAGCAGATAGGAAGGAATGCGAAAATGTATCATGATAGAAAAAGAACGAAGAGCTACTTATCCAAAAACAAATAATAAACTAGAAAAAGTCGATGGCGCGCCATCGCAATATACCCACTTTCCCCAAATGCTAAGTCCGAAAGGGGGAGATAATCCATGATGGAGGGTCGGATGAAAAATCCGAATTCACTTTGCGCATGTGCACATGATAACGAAGCTACATAGCAAATATGAGGCGCGTAGGTATGAAGGTGAAACAGTTTTTCGAGTTACAAGGAAAAAATGGGAAATTCTGAGTGGGAAAGGGGGAGGTAATCGATGATGGAGGGTCGGATCAAAAATGGGAATTCACTTTGCGCATCTGCACATGATAACGAAGGTACATACTAAATATCAGGCGCATAGGTATGAAGGTGAAAAAGTTTTTCGAGTTACAAGGAAAAAATTGGAAATTCGGAGTCCGAAAGGGGGAGATAATCCATGATGGAGGGTCGGATGAAAAATCCGAATTCACTTTGCGCATCTGCACATGATAACGAAGCTACATAGCAAATATGAGGCGCGTAGGTATGAAGGTGAAAAAGTTTTTCAAGTTACAAGGAAAAAATGGGAAATTCTGAGTCCGAAAGGGGGAGATAATCCATGATGGAGGGTCGGATGAAAAATCCGAATTCACTTTGCGCATCTGCACATGATAACGAAGCTACATAGCAAATATGAGGCGCGTAGGTATGAAGGTGAAAAAGTTTTTCGAGTTACAAGGAAAAAATGGGAAATTCTGAGTCCGAAAGGGGGAGATAATCCATGATGGAGGGTCGGATGAAAAATCCGAATTCACTTTGCGCATCTGCACATGATAACGAAGCTACACAGCAAATATGAGGCGCGTAGGTATGAAGGTGAAAAAGTTTTTCGAGTTACAAGGAAAAAATGGGAAAATTCTGAGTCCGAAAGGGGGAGATAATCCATGATGGAGGGTCGGATCAAAAATCCGAATTCACTTTGCGCATCTGCACATGATAACGAAGCTACATAGCAAATATGAGGCGCGTAGGCATGAAGGTGAAAAAGTTTTTCGAGTTACAAGGAAAAAATGGGAAATTCTGAGTCCGAAAGGGGGAGATAATCCATGATGGAGGGTCGGATGAAAAATCCGAATTCACTTTGCGCATCTGCACATGATAACGAAGCTACATAGCAAATATGAGGCGCGTAGGTATGAAGGTGAAAAAGTTTTTCGAGTTACAAGGATAAAATGGGAAATTCTGAGTCCGAAAGGGGGAGATAATCCATGATGGAGGGTCGGATGAAAAATCCGAATTCACTTTGCGCATCTGCACATGATAACGAAGCTACATAGCAAATATGAGGCGCGTAGGTATGAAGGTGAAAAAGTTTTTCGAGTTACAAGAAACGTGACGGACGGACGGACGGACGGACACCCGTGACGAAAACAATATACCCATTTTTTTTTACAAAAAAGTGGGTATAATTAATTCGACTGCGAGAGTGTTGGGAATAATGCGAAACCTAAAATTTAAGATAAGCAGACAGTCTTTAAACCAAATATATATATCTTATATGAGACCTATACTCGAATATGCTTCGTCGGTCTGGAATGGATGTACAGAATATGAAAAAGATTCATTGGAAAAAATTCAGAATGAAGCTGCGAGAATAGTAACCGGTTTAACACGGTCAGTGTCACTTGATAATTTAAGGAAAGAAGTTGGATGGTAACTTTTATCTGTTCGAAGTAGTATTCAAAAGCTTTCGATCATGTACAAAGCAACCAACAATCAAGTACCTAGTTATATCTCCAACCTGATTCCTCCCACTGTTAATAACGTATCTCGTTACAACCTTAGAAACCAATTTGATATAAATGTCCCGACTACTCGACTGGAAGTATACAAACAATCATTTATACCATCTGTGGTACAACTTTGGAATGAAACTGATCCTTCAATGAGAAATGTAGATAGTCTTAGACACTTTAAAACAGCATGCGCCAAACAATTATACACTCAATATGAAATACCACCATATTACTTAGTGGGAGACAGGTTTTCGTCAGTTATGCATGCAAGACTTCGTAATAAATGTAGCAGTCTCAATTCCGATCTTTGCAATAACCATATCAGAGAAACTCCCTACTGCGAGTGTAGCGAAATTGTAGAAGACGCTGAACATTACTTCTTTGAATGCAACAAATATCATGCACAGCGTCTCATTCTACGCCAGTCACTGCAACGATTTCATAACCTGAACGCGCACATGCTTTTGAACGGCATACCTGAACAAAACAATGAAAACAATATTATTATCTTCAATTCTGTACAAAATTATATTAAAACTACAAAACGATTTGAGTAACTTTGTTGATAGATGTATGTAACGTAATCCAATATCCGATGTATTCCGTTCGATTTGCCAATATCATCCACAACCACAGGTTATTAATGATCACTGAAATTTATTGCAACTAGCACTAATACATTGATGGTATTGCTCATGTAGTATATGTACTTGGCGACAAAAACAACTTTTATTCTTTCTCCAAATCTCATATCTCACTATCCACCTCTTCTCTACCTTTCTGTCCGTTTTCTTTCCATACATTATGTAAACATATATTTATCGCTCGATTATTGGTTTGTATCAGTGTTTATATGCCTGTATACATGTATTCATGTATCGCCATTGCTGTTGAATTATTGTACTTTGTAACACTTAGGTGAGGGCTGTAACTAATGTTGAGAGAACTTGTAGCCCGAGCCTATTGTATTTATATGCAATAAACTATGTTTAAACTAAATAATTTGGTAGAAAAATCCGCGTTAATGAGGCCCATAAAGGAAATTCTGATCGTTTCGTACACTGGTGTTTTCGCACCTGTCGATTTTACCCACGAATTACAAATGTGCGAAATGGTGTGTAATGGCTTGGGTCCGAAATGGCTTGGGGCAATTTGGCCTTGAAACATTTATTATTTGTTTTTGGATAAGTATAGCTCTTCGTTCTTTTTCTATCATGATACATTTTCGCATTCCTTCCTATCTGCTCTGTATTGTACATTGTGCAACAGTCTGAAAATGATATTGGAGGAATGCATCGTATCGTCTGCATACTTCACATAACAGAGTATTGAAAAACTCTATAGGGGCCTCAAATTATGCGCATGCGCAGTGACAGATACAAGCCCCCGCGTGACTTTTGACGTTGTAAACAACTTGTGGACATACCGGTAGTTGGGGAATGTTTTCAGCAAATTTTACTAAAATGTTTACCTTGGCGATATAGTCTTCACACTGGCATGGAAACAGCAAGCATCTGCGTCACTTAGATGTATTCTGTATTTTTGCAAAACTGGATGAAAAGAATGCTCTTAATTAACAGGTATTTTCATTTGTCCAATAAACTGATTGTCCCGGATAATTGGTATGACCACTGTAGAGATTATTTTGACATCTGGTTGAATCTGGTGGATCTGTGTTCAGATTATACACCTGTAGTCTCGATGATTCATCCCTCAGTGCTAATCATACCCGATTGTTTAATGGAACTCTTCCCTTAGATGTTACATTTTGGCAGATTGCCAAAGCTGATATGAAGATGTAGTTCATAAGAGTTTCTCTGTCAGCTGAGTAATGTTTCACAATCATCGTCAACATGTCCTGGACATAATATTATGCTTCTAAATTTTTCTGAGCATGGGTGGACCTGTGCTGTTCTATTCCCCCCCAAGTAACTGGAATGGATTTGGATATGTTTAATTTTGTAACCAATCCAATGGTCAAACAATGATTTTCAGACAAACCATTTATGAAAAGGGGTGTTTTTGTTATAAATTTCTTTTGACAATTACTAAAAGTGTGGCTCATCTGGATCTGCACTTTTTGCCAATACCACTATACAGGCCTGTGGTGTTGAAAGGGTTAGTATCAATAAAAGCCCAATCTATCAATCGGTCGGTCTGTCAATCAATCAATCCACTTTTCGCAATGATACAATGTGTCACATACATTTCAACACAGAGTTGCTAAGCCATATGCCATAAAGCACAAAGATCCCAAAGATTATAAGTGTCCCTTTTTGTCTGCTGTTGCCAGATTTGTGACCTATATTGCAGCTAAGCTACTCACTCATTGAGAACATGATTCACCTGGGATGGAGATGATCACACTGCCAATACAGGGCTGGTTGCCTTCATGGCCAGTGTAGCCCAGACTGATCATCTGTACACTTTGATCAGACCTACATTTTCACCATTAAGTTTACAGAGTGTGGGATCACGTTGTTTTCGAACGGCATAACATCATGTTTTTAGATGTGTTTACAGTAGATTTCCTTTAATGTTTTTCTAACAGAATAACAGATTTTTGTCGCGCCCGCTAGCGGACAGCATGATATAGTCGGCACATTGGCGTATGGCCATTCACGACGTACGAGCGTCCGAGGTTGAGGTATTTGGTTAAAGTTTTTGGGTATACTATGAAAGCCTCGGCGGGTACAACATAGGGCCGCGGCCATCTCTTTTATTAAACATGGTACAGCAAATGCGGAACTGGTTGCCATTTATTGTACAGTTTACTTTAATCTCATAATCCGTTATTGTCAAAGTAAATAAAAACCTAGAGCATGTGAATGTGAGAAAGGTACTCAATTCTTTGTAAAAGTTATAAGTTCAAAAATAAATAAATCTTTTGAAGCACATGTTACAACGAGTGTTGTTTGTATATGTTACTATTTATTCATTTACTTTTACTTATTTTAGACTTGGGAATTAGGCTCAATTTGATCGAAAGATGAAAGACAAAGACACATATTGATTCTACAATGTAATATTCCCAAGAGCTCCCTGGCAACCCAAACAATGCCCTTTATACTAAGCCACGCGGACGCTACAGAAAGCACATCTGACCACGCGGCTCAAATGCTCAAAATCAGACTTTTCCTGAGAACTGTGTTTGTTCAACACAGTTGAAATTGCTATAATTAATTACATAATTACATGCACATTTCATCCATTCATCTACATACACACAGCAAATATCAATGACGAAATGAAATTAGAACTATGTCTAAATTGGCTTTTAATACGAATATCAAAGTCAATTTAGACATCGGACTGTCTTCTGAATCATATTTGGAACTATCTGTAATATGCAAATGACTGTAAACAACTACATGTTATAGTATTATGTTTTGACTCAGTGTAGCTCAAATACTAGTCCTCAATGTACAGTCTCTAAAGAGTTATTACATGATCTATGAAATTGCACAATAACTTGCAGACACCAATTCAGCATTCCAACATGATATGGTGTGACCCAAGCTATTTGACCGGGGCACAACGGCCATTAAAGAGGTCAGAGGTGTCTGGTCTGCAGTCTGGAGGTTTCTGAGAGTTCATTCCCAGACTCCATATGGACAATTAGAGCAACCAGTCTAGTCCCAGACTGGACAATGCATCTGCATAGTTCAGTCAGGGTTTATACTGTTTGCCATTCAGTCCATCAATTTGGTACACTATAACACACACCTAAAACACACAAGTTGTTGTCTGTGGTGGACTGTATATCATCATATGGGCCCCGGGAGCTACACTGGTGAGTCGTGCCGCGATGGTGGTGTGTACCTGTATGAGTGAGCAGCAGAAGAAGAACATGTGTATTTCCTCACCTTGTCACTTACGTCTGCTCTCCCATTCATAATGTGCCAGCAAAAACAGCAGCCAGCAAAAACTAGTACCTAAATATTAATGTTACACATGCAATAGTAATAGCATGGTTCAGAGCTCCAGATAAGGGGCGTATTGCTGTATTTTACACACTTATTTTAGCAGAACACGCACTGGTTATCAAAAGTAGGAGTACAAAATGCTCGCACCAATGTGAAAATACGCATTGATTTTCAAATTGAGTAGTGAAAATACTGTAATAAAGTTGAAATTTACTTAGTTGAGATGCAAAAGGCAAACACTGTTTGCTTTTTGCAGCTCAAGTAAGTGAATTTTTAAATATGTTTTATTTTTATTTTATCATTTGTTCCCTATTTAATAAGGAAGAAAATCAATAATGCATTTGTAAAAGTAAAATAAGCATTTAATTTTAAATATGGGGGTATAGTACTCTTTTAGATACAAAATTTATCTGGAGCTCATTACCATTACGTGGGCTGCACTGCATTCATTGGCCTCTGTGGAACAGTAGCATTAAAACTGCCATCTCACAATACTGCAATGTGCCAGTCGAAAACATTCACCTGCTGTTATTGTGTTTTCTTTAAAAGTAAGTTCAAATGAGAAAAAAAAACATGAAATAAGAAACCAATGAAATGGGACATTTGAAGAAAAATAAGTCATACATGAAAGATGGTTACCGCTAATAAAATAAAATTAATTCTGTGACTGAAGAAATAGGGATTATGGATTTTTCGGCCAGTGTAGATCCAGATCAGCTTGTGCATCCGCACAGTCTAATCAGGGTCTGCATTGTTCGCCATTCTATCAATGAAACAGTTGTTGATTTCAAGCACAATATTCAAGTATATTGAAATAAAGAAATAGATAAATGTTGGCAAGATCAGCGTAGGTGGTAGTGTATATAGATAATGATATATACCGGTATGCCTTGCCAGACACATGAAGGGTGTTTCATTGCTGAAATGGCGAACACTGCAGATCCTGATCAGCCTGGTTGCAAAACCCCTAAGCCCCATTTCTCCACTCACAGCCACAAACATGGATCATAATAGTAAAAATAATAATAATGTCTTTGTGGATGGTGACTCAACTATAGTTACAAACATGAACTAATATACGTTGCGGCCGTCTAGATTGGGAGATGGAACATGCATCCATTGGAAGTGTTGTTGATATCTGTAGCCTATTTCACCAACATTGCAAAGTATACTTATCTAGCAAAGTATACTTTGAGGCAGAAATTTTCAATTTAAAGATAAATTTATTAATTTGTATTATACTGAATTTATTACATTATCACAGCCATTATGGCTGTGATAATGTAATAAATTCAGTATAATAATTCTGCATACGTTTAATCATCAAATATATGCAGGGAAGAATAAATGAATACTCCCTCCAGGGCTGTAGCCACGTTGAGGCGAACCGAGGCAACAAGCAGTTGCCTCGGTAGAAATTTGGCCGATTTTTAGGCAGGTTTTTTGAGAAAAAAATCCAGGCTATTGGATTGCCGAAGGGCGGGCGGGCGGCGTCCACAATCAATGTTAAGTTTTCGTGTTTGAGTCCATTTCTTTGTTACTGTACCACATAGGACCAACAAACTTTCACAGCTTCATAACCACCACATATCACTATCCAACATGTTACCTTTTTAGCCAGGTTTTTTGAAAAAAAATCCAGGCTATTGGATTGGCGAAAGCCGGGTGGGTGGGCGGGCGGGCGGGCGGCGTCCACAATCAATGTTAAGTTTTCGTGTTTGAGTCCATTTCTTTGTTACTGTACCACCTAGGACCACCAAACTTTCACAGCTTCATAATCAAGGGGTGCCCACCACATATCACTATCCAACATGTTACTTTTTTTTTAACTTGACCCATTTTTTCCGCGCAGTCGACTTAGCCATTTTCAATGTTAAGTTTTCACGTTTTCAATGTTAAGTTTTCGTGTTTAAGTCCATTTCTTTGGTACTGTACCACCTAGGACCACCAAACTTTCACAGCTTCATAACCAAGGGGTGCCTACCACATAC
This sequence comes from Conchocele bisecta, assembly GCA_029237695.1. Classification (NCBI taxonomy): domain Eukaryota; kingdom Metazoa; phylum Mollusca; class Bivalvia; order Lucinida; family Thyasiridae; genus Conchocele; species Conchocele bisecta. The sequence continues at coordinate 8,617,557 of CM055267.1, forward strand.
AACTATCCAACATGTGACCATTTGTTTACCTTCACCTATTATTTCTACGTAATTGACTTAGCCATTTTCAACGTTAACTTTTTAACGTACGTCTGGTTAAATTTTTTGGTTAAAACTTTTTTGTTATACTATATCTCTGCAACTGCTTCACCCATTACCTTGATACTTCACATGGGTGTTTATCATCATTATCGCACCCGCTTGCGGAAAGCGCGATATCGTCCGCATTTTGGCATACGTCCGTCCGTACGTCCGTGTGTCCGGTTAAAGTTTTTTCGTTAAAGTTTTTCCATCTACTATATCTATTTTTTAGTGTCCATGCCTCGCCCCAAGGCGCGACATGCAGGTCACGGCCATCTAGTCTACAAAAAGTGGGTATAATTATGTTATCCAAGTGTCTATGCTTGGAAAAAACCTGGCCTTCGTGGCTTTGCCTCGTTTCTTGTTTTGAACTTGACCCATTTTTTCAGCGCAGTCGACTTAGCCATTTTCAATGTTAACTGTTCGTGTTTACAATGTTAAGTTTTCGTGTTTAAATCCATTTCTTTGGTACTGTACCACCTAGGACCACCAAACTTTCACAGCTTCATAACCAAGGGGTGCCGTGCCCACCACATGCAACTATCCAACATGTGACCATTTTTAGCCAGGTTTTTCTTTTTTTTTTAAAAAAACCCCAGGCTATTGGATTGGCGAAAGCAGGGCAGGCAGGCCGGCGCGGGCCGGCGGGTGGCAGGCCGGCGGTGTCCACAATCAATGTTAAGTTTTCGTGTTTTCGTCCATTTCTTTGTTACTGTACCACATAGGACCAACAAACTTTCACAGCTTCATAACCAAGGGGTGCCCACCACATATCACTATCCAACATGTTACCTTTTTTTGAACTTGACCCATTTTTTCCGCGCAGTCAACTTTTCAATGTTAACTTTTCGCGTTTATAATGTTAAGTTTTCGTGTTTAAGTCCATTTCTTTGGTAATGTACCACCTAGGACCACCAAACTTTCACAGCTTCATAACCCAGGGGTGCCCACCACATACAACTATCCAACATGTGACCATTTTTTTTTACCTTCACCTATTATTTCTACATAATTGACTTAGCCATTTTCAACATTAACTTTTTAACGTACGTCTGGTTAAAGTTTTTTGGTTAAAGTTTTTCGTTATACTATATCTCTGCAACTGCTTCGCCCATTACCTTGAAACTTCACATGGGTGTTTATCATCATCCATATTTGCATTCTACCCCCGATCCGTGTGGCCCCTGTGCCCAATGTCAAGGTCAAATTACTTTGAATTTTTTGGTTAAAGTTTTTTTGTGTACTATATCTCTGCAACTGCTTCACCCATTACCTTGATACTTCACATGGGTGTTTATCATCATTGTCGTGCCCGCGGAAAACACGCTATAGTCGCCATTTTGGCATACGTCCGTCCGTCCGTCCGGTTAAAGTTTTTTGGTTAAACTTTTGCCATCTACTATATCTCTTTTTTTAGTGTCCATGCCTCGCCCCAAGGCGCGACATGCAGGCCACGGCCATCTAGTCTACAAAAGTTGGTATAATTATGTTTTCCAAGTGTCTATGCTTGGAAAAAACCTGGCCTTCGTGGCTTTGCCTCGTTTCTTGTTTGTTTACGATGCGGGTCACGCTACGCGCTCCCACTGGATACACGTTTCATAAGATTTGCCTCGCTAGATTTTTACCTCTGGCTATGGCCCTGCCCTCAAAGTATACATTTCTAGATAAGTATACTTAGCAAAGTTGGTGAAATCAGCTACAGGGCTTCAAGGATCTGTTCCTGACCTGAAAGGACGACATTACCCATCCGATGTACAATAAACATGTTTTCTGTCTGTTTCAGAACAACGAACCACTCAACAAGGCCAAGTATATTTCCTGCACACACGGACGGGCGTCAGCACGTGGCACGACCCCAGGGTTCCAAGGTAGGCAGGCCTCTTGTCAATAATATGTGGCTGTGACTTGCTCCATATAAGCTTTGTGTCTAACGAGTATTGTACCCCCTGATTTCAAATTAAACACGTATTTTGTTTTTCACAAATGGATTATTGATTTTCTTCATTATGAAATAGGGAACAAATGATCAAAACAAAACAAATTTAACCATTCACTTATTTGAGTGTATTATTACTTACCGGTATTCACTTATTTATACTGTAATACAGTTGAAAGTTGCTTTTTGTAGCTCAACTAAGTAAATATTCAACTTTATTACAGTATTTCCACTACTCAATTTGAAAATCAAAGTATTTTCACATTGCTGTGAGTATTTTGTACTCTTACTGTTGATAATCAATGGGTATTCAGCTAAAATAAGTGGGTAAAATACGCCAATACACACCTTATCTGGAGCTCTGACACCTTACTCGGGTAGGCCTGCATAAACTGACCTTCAGTAGCCTATTTCATCAACATTGCAAAGTATACTTTACTAGCAAAGTATACTTTGAGGGAGTAATCATTTATTTTTTCTGAAATGCATTATTTCATATAGAACTAACAAATGCATATATTTCATGATTAAAAGTATGCAGAATTATTATACTGAATTTATTACATTATCACAGCCAAATTGGCTGTGATAATGTAATAAATTCAGTATAATAAAAATTAATAAATTTATCATAAAATTGAAAATTTCTCCCTCAAAGTATACTTTGCTACTAAAGTATACTTTGCAATGTTGATGAAATAGGCTACTGGTCCTGATTGATCAAGTGTTGATAGGTTGGTGAAATCGGCTACAGGGGAGCAACTGTTGTTTCAATGAAAATGGGAAAAATAACTTTCTTGTGTCAAAAATGTATTTGCTGTTCGCATTTGACACTGTATGTATAATGCACAAAATAAGTTCTTGTTGAGATGTTAGCTATACATTCAGCTCACTTCATCAACTTTTCCAACTCTATAAACACTTCACCTTTTGCCGCCAAAATCAGAACCTTTTATAACTAATTAATCAGTTTTGCTGACACCTGCATTATTTGTCCCATGTTGCACATCCGCACAGTGTCTCGGCTAGGGTGCTACTGGCAGGGGGTTATTGTTGATGTGTTCCCGGCACAGTTGTAGTGTACAGTTGCAACTGCATTATAACTTGACACGACACCCACGGCATGTCGTGACTCCTGGCAGCAGGCAGTGCCTGTCGTGTCACTAGGCCATGACACAGATGTATATCTCTGTATAGCAATGGTGGTGCAGTGTTGCAGAAATTAATTGCTAACTGTGCATTATAAATACTCCTTTAAACCATTCCATTTTGCTTATGGCCAATTTAAAATACTTTACTTTTTTCTTCACAGAAGTACAATTATGATGTTAGCTTTAACCCTTTCACCCACCCCTAAGTAACTGGAATGTATTTTGATACATTAATTTTGCAACCAATCCAATTGTCACAAAATCACTAGTTAATTTATGTAAAGGGGGTGTTTTTGTTCTCAAAAATATGAAAATTACTAACAAAAAGTGCAGATCCTGATGAGACGGCTCATCTGGATCTACCCTTTTTGCCAAGACCACTATACAGGTCTATTGCCATGTGGTTTTGAAAGGGTTAATCCTCTGCGCATAAGCATTTGTTGTGGCCACTCATTTGAACCGTCAAATGAGTGGTAACAACATATACTTTCATTCAGAAATGAAGAAAATGGGGAAAAAAAAGTTTGTCAATTTAGATACCTGTGAATGGGTTAATTTGAATGTAATGCCAATACATGCACCAACACATGTACAGAATAAGCCAAAATCAGCCTGGACCATCAACATTAAACCCTGGTCAGACTAGGTGGCTGAACAAGAGGATCAGAATCTACGATTGTTGCAAATGTCTGCAGGTGTTGTTTGTCAGGCCGGTGACCCATTTGCTCAAGAATGAAATATTCCATATAAAACTAAAGTTTGGTAAATATGTTGCCCGTTGCTGGTACTGAGAACTGGCTTTATGGTTTAACCCTTAAAGTGCGGGAAACGAAAATTGTCGACTGCTGTTTTTTTATATTTTGTCTTTTTGTCAATAAAACATGGTTTGACAGCACTGTATAGAATCATTTCCATTGGAAATGATTCTAAAGTGCTGTCAAACCATGTTGTTGATGATAAAAATGGAAAATAGACAGCAGACGACAATTTTGAATTTAGCATTATAGCAGTTTATGCAAACAGTGCAGATCCAGATGAGCCGGCTTGTAACGAGCCGTCTCATTAGGATCTGCACTTTTTGTAAGTACTTTTCATATTTTTGAGAACAAAAACACCCCCTTTTCATAAATGTACCTGTCTGAAAATCATTTTGTGACAGTTGGATTGGTTACAAAATTAAGGGTAATGAAACATTTTGGTGTTTCAATGAGTTAATATGACCAACGTGATGCTGTTTTACCCACTGGTCTGTCACGTTGTGTAATTAATCACCTGCTTGTTGGGCAGTCAGGTGAATGTGATACATCACCTTAGTTACCGGCTGTTTAGCTGTTAGAAGATTCCCGTTACAACATACATTTGACATCTATAAATGTGACATTTTAATTGCTATGTTGACACATGAGAGTGGTGGTTACATGAATATCAGGTAATCATAGGTACAAGTGTACATTTTTTTCTTGAAAATTACATTAACCCTTCGACCGCTACACACAACAATTGTCGTCTGCTGTTGCTTTTATATATTGCCTTATTTCTCAATAAAAAAACATGATTTGACAGCACTTCAGAATCACTTCCAATGGAAATGATTCTGAAGTGCTGTCAAAGCATGTTGTAAATTATTCTAAAGTGCTGTCAAAGCATTTTTTTTATGTTAAAAATGGAAAATAGAAAATAATCAGCAGACGACAAAAAAAATAGTGGTGTAAGGGTTAATTGTATTGTGAAATGAGTTCAAATAGTTCAAACAAATGCAGACTAAATAATTATATTTTCTTTCATTTCTTTCTGTAAATATCATGAATATGTCCTGGAATTGCAATATATTTGATCCCAGAGGCAGCCATTCTTATGAAATTTCAGGACATATTTACAGAGATAAACTAAGAAAATACATTGTACTCTCTAATTCCTTGTCTGTTATTTTCAGCGCTAGCACACACAGAGAGTTAAATGCTTGTTGACATGTCGGCATATATTACAGGGAGAAATAAAAAAAACTCATGTGGTGTAGTATGGGTGCGTGGGACAAAATCAACATACTGTCTTTCAGTGCTGAAAGTTCTCATTGTAATCTTAGTGCTGAATAATTGCTCCCATACAGTTGCATTCCCCTCTGTATATGACTTTGTTGTTGAATGGAGGTAAAACACTAATCCATCAATCAATCAACACAAACAAACAAGCAACCAACCAATAACCAACCAACCAACCAACCAACCATCCATCCATCCATCCATCCAACCAACCAACCAACCAACCACCCATCCATCCATGCAACGAACCAACAAACAAATCAACCAAACAACCATCTAACCAAGCAACCATCCAACAAGCCAACAAAGCAACACCCCAACCAACCACACAACCAAGCAACCATCCAACCAACCAACCAACCGACCAATCGACCAACCAACCAACAACCACCCACCATGTCCTGCAGGGACGTGTCCACCCTGGAGCTGCGGGATACAGAGTTGGGCCCAATGCCCCCGGGCTGGGAGACGCGACACACGGGTAACGGCCGCGTCTACTTTGTCGACCACAACAACCGCACGACGCAGTTCACCGACCCCCGCCTCTCCTACAACATCTCCGTGCTGCAGCAACGACTGTACGTATACCCTGCTCCCCGTTTCACACACGACCCTGCCTCTGTATGTATACTTGCCTTCACAACTTGTGTACACTCAGACCCCAGGTATCCACACACGTTCACATTAATATGCTCATATTTGGTTGTGCACTAATTACAGAAATAAAGAACATTTTGGTAATTGCTAATTTTGTTCTAACTCTTGTATTTAAGTAGAGCGCACATTCAGAAGTAAGACTGTGATCACAATGATACCCATCAGTCTGTCCATATTTTTGCATTACAGTTTTTAAAAACATTTATCTCTGTGACCTTAAGTAACATTGACTTGAAGCTCCATATGTTCCGTTGTCAATATCCATACTTTCATTCTGAAGCCTATCATGACATCCCTAAATTCCCAATGTCAGGGTCACATAACTTTGAAATATACATTTAAGATGTAAAATTTGTGCTACAAATTTTTAAATACCTTATTTTCTGCAGCATTCATTCTATACCCCACCCACATGAACCACATACTCAAGGTCTAGGTCAAATTCCTTATATCTCCAACAACATTTATGTCTATACTATGGTACTATCGATACACCTTGGTACATTGTACTATCAAATACTTAACCCTTAGAATGCGGGAACCGAAAATAGTCGTCTGCTGATGATTCATATTTTATCTTTTCTCTCGGTAAAACATGGTTTGGCAGCATTTTAGAATCATTTCCATTGGAAATGATTCTAAAGTGCTGCCAAACCAAGTTTTTGATGAGAAAAATGGAAAATTAAAAAATATTCAGCAGACGACACAAATTAATTCAGCATTGTAAGGGTTAAGTACCTTTTACATGCATGCCCAACTGTATGAATCTACTACTTGATACTTTGTTTAGACTGCATTTGATCAGGTAATGAGCTTTGTATTGGCCCAATACCTACTGACTGATAACATAATGTATCAGGCATTAACCTGATACAAATATCTGGGTTACAGCAAATTTAAAACTAACGTTTAATAGTCGAATGGCATCACATGACGTTACCAAATGACCTCGGTGTAGTGACGCAACGTAAACAAGTCCACATTCTGTTCAATGAAACTGTTTTATATTTGATCATCAGCGAGTAGAAATCTACCTGATAAATAGAATAACTACTTCTAGTGTCAGTTGATATCAAGTTTATCGGCTCTTTCTCGGAAACGGTAGAAATTTATACGCGTTTCCTAGCCTTGCCTGATAAACTTGATACTAAATGACACTAGCCTTTGTATTCTCTATCTATATCACTGCCTGTTTACCCCGTGTCTGTGCTGCCCCTGCAGAAAGAACAACAAAGAGAGTGACACACCGGTGCCCAAGTACAAGCGTGACCTTGTACACAAGCTGAAGGTCGTGAAACAGGAGTTCCAGGCCCTGCAGCCCCAGGGGGGCCACTGCCGCATGGAGGTCTCCCGCGAGGAAATATTTGAGGTACGCTGACAATCTGTAGCCCACCAACGTGGGAAATGTGGGACTGGTTGAGTTTCTGACACAGTGTAACTCACTCATGCATTTAGAAACAAAATTGCTACCTCGCTCCATACCTCTCGCGAGGGTAGCAATTTAACCCCATCTCTTTAATGTAATCCGGCGTGTTTGATATGTTAGCGATATGAAACTGTCAAAGCTGTATCAATAAATTATTAATAAAGAACATACACATGCAGAAATTGGTTATTTTACCATGTCAAGGTGTTATCTGACATTTACATGTACATGTATATCTTGTAAATTTGAAAGCTTCATTTCGTTATGTTGAATGTTGAACAACAACTAGAGAAAAGATAGCCATGGGAAAATGATTTCCCTGTTCTATTATTTTTGGCAATTTACTAGTTCTACATCAAATATTATTTGTTTAACGGTATAAAAAATACTGTTTACTAAATTTTGACAAAACATCAACAGTTTTGGGTATGCATTTCGGTTGCTCACATTTCTTGAATGGGTCAAATTGTAGCCGTAGATAACATATCGGACGCGAATTATTGTAGCTATCATGCATTGTGATGCAGATCTAATGTTTTAACTTGGATCATTGTGACTGTTTAACCCTTTCACCACTAAGTAACTTGAACGGAATTTGGTATGGTAATTTTGCAACCAATCCTATCGTCACAAAATGATTTTCAGACCGAGTCAATTTATGAAAGCTTTTGTTCTGAAAAATATAAAAATTACTTGCAAAAAGTGCAGATCCTGATGAGACGGCTCGTTACGAGCCGTCTCATCAGGATCTACACTTTTTGCCTATACCACTATACAGGCCGGTGGTGTTGAAAGGGTTAATTGCGAACTGTGCATGCCCTGGTCAGACTACATCTGATGCTACATGGGTCACAAATACAATAAAGCCCTTTTTTGTGGTGCGTCAATTATAGTGTTTCCAACAGCCCCTAGAATGACAGGTACTACATGATATGCATGTAGGTCATGCATTCTCTACTTAAGTTGTGTGGTGAGGGAGCAAATAGTTGAAACAAAATCAAGCAAGGAATATATACACCTGTGTTTACTTGGTTATGTTGATACAAATAATTGGCACAAGACCAACTGAAGCTTTTTTGACCAAAGAAGTTAGTTTCAATACTACACTGTAGTTTATATCATACATATTGTCTGTGTGCTAAGAATACATTATTATACCCCCAGCATACAAAGTATGTCGAGGGTATATATAGTTTTCGTAATTCCGTCTGTCCGTCTGTTCATACATCCATCCGTCCGTCCGTCTGTCCACGTTAAAGATTTGGGTACCCATTATCTCTGTAACGGTAAGTCGGATTGACCTCAAACTTCATATACTTCATTATCATCATCCATATTTTAATTCCATACAACACCATGCGGCCTTCATGTCCAAGGTCAAGGTCAAACTACTTACAAATTTGGGTCCGTAAGATTTGCGTTAAAGTTTTCAGGTACCCATTATCTCTGCAACGGTAAGTCAGATTGACTTCAAACTTCATATACTTCCTTATCATAATCCATATTTTCATTCCATACCACACCCATGCGGCCTTCATGTCCAAGGTCAAATTACTTAGAAATTTGCATCCATACTATTTGCGATAAAGTTTTTGGGTACCCATTATCTCTGCAACAGTAAGTTGGATTGACTTCCAACTTCATATTAATCCTTATCATCATCCATATTTTCATTCCATGCCTTATCCATGCGGCCTTTATTTCCAAGGTCAAGATCAAATTACATAGAAATAATTCCAGCACAAAAATATTTGCACAATTCCCTAAGATTTGATTGGTCCGTAGCAAGTCTCTGTCCAGAATTTATATCCCAGTAAACTCCATGCCGAACTACTTTCCGTAACCGTCAGGCGCAGTTAAAATAATTCTTAAGAAAACGGAAAATAAACACATTTTCTTGATGAATTTATTTCAAATGCTGGAATTATATGGAATGAATGGCTTTTTTGTGGAATTTATCGGGGATATAAACTTGGAAAAGTCGCGGGAATACTGGACGAGGCCTTCTGGCCTTCGTCCAGTATTCCCGCGACTTTTCCAAGTTTATACCCCGATAAATTCCACAAAAAGGCCATTCATTCCTATATTAAATATTTAAAGTTTTTATTTGTCGGTCCAGGCGGTGGCCGGGGGTATATGTGAGCCCCTGCTCACTTTCTCTTCTTCTGTTTTCTTCGGACCCAGATATTGTGTTTGTTTTATCGTGAGTGTTATGTTTTATACCACATACTGTGTTTTTGCAGGATTCCTATCGCCAGGTGATGAAATTGCGTGCCAAAGATTTGAGAAAGCGGCTCATGGTGAAATTTAAGGGAGAAGAAGGATTAGATTATGGTGGTGTGGCCCGGTAAGACAGAGGCCATGATTTCACTGAGACACGCCATGGGATTTTGTACCCATGAAGATGTCTGATTTATCATAAAAATATTTACAGAAACTTGATACTTTGACGAAATTTTCATAACGAATGCTGAACATTTCATCAACTTTCGACGTCATTTACAAAAAATATCGTAAATTTTGTAATTATGTGTACATGTTGTGAGGTACAAAATCGCATGGTGTGTCTCATTGTATGTTGTGAGGTACAAAATCGCATGGTGTGTCTCAATTGTATGTTGGTAGGTACAAAATCGCATGGTGTGTTCAAAAGTAATTGTGTTAGGTACAAAAATCGCAATGGTGTGTTCTCAATTGTATGTTGTAGGTAAAACATGCAAGCAAAATGTGGTGTCTCAATTGTATGTTGTAGGTCTATGGTGTGTGTCAATTGTATGTTTGTAGGTACAAAATCGCATGGTGTGTCTCAATTGTATGTTGGTAGGTACAAAATCGCATGGTGTGTCTCAATTGTATGTTGTTAGGTACAAAATCGCATCTCTTGCAAAATGTGGTGTGTGGTATGTATGTGTAAGTACAAAATCGCATGGTGTGTCTCACTTGTATGTAGTACAAAATCGCATGGTGTGTCTCAATTGTATGTTGTTAGGTACAAAATCGCATGGTGTGTCTCAATTGTATGTTGTTAGGTACAAAATCGCATGGTGTGTCTCAATTGTATGTTGTTAGGTACAAAATCGCATGGTGTGTCTCAATTGTATGTTGTGAGGTACAAAATCGCATGGTGTGTCTCAATTGTATGTTGGTAGGTACAAAATCGCATGGGTTGTCTCAATTGTAGTTGTTAGGTACAAAACTCGCATGCGTGTGTCTCATTGTATGTTGTAGGTACAAAGATACATGGTGTGGGTCTCAATTGTAAGTTGTATGAGGTACAAAATCGCAATGGTGTGTCCTCAATTTGTATGATGTTTTAGGTACAAAATCGCATGGGTTCTCAATTGTATGTTGTTAGGGGGGGGTACAAAATCGCATGGTGTGGTCTCAAATTGTTAGTTTGAGGTAACAAAATCGCATGGGTGTCTCAATTGTATGTTGTGAGGTACAAAATCGCAGGGTGCACATTGTAAGTATGTGAGGTACAAAATCAGCATGGTGTGTCTCAATTGTATGTTGTTAGGTACAAAATCGCATGGTGTGTCTCAATTGTATGTTGTTAGGTACAAAATCGCATGGTGTGTCTCAATTGTATGTTGTTAGGTACAAAATCGCATGGTGTGTCTCAATTGTATGTTGTGAGGTACAAAATCGCATGGTGTGTCTCAATTGTATGTTGTTAGGTACAAAATCGCATGGTGTGTCTCAATTGTATGTTGTGAGGTACAAAATCGCATGGTGTGTCTCAATGTAGTTTGGTAAGGTAACAAAAATCGCATGGTGTCATGGTGTGTCTCGTCGCTCAATTGTATGTTGGTAGGTACAAAATCCATGGTGTGTTCTCAATTGTAATGATGTTAGTACAAAAATTCGCATGGTGTGTCTAAATTGTATGTTGGTTAGGTACAAAAATGCCATGGTTGTGTCAATTGTATGTTGTTAGGTACAAAATCGCATGGTGTGTCCAATTGTGTTGTGAGGTACAAAATGCATGTTTGTGTGATTGTATGTTTGGTTAGGTACAAAATCGCATGGTGTGGTTCCAATCTGTATGTTGTAGGTACAAAAATCAACATTTGGGTGTGTTCAATTGTTATGTTGTAGGTCATCGCCAATGGTGTGTCTCAAAATGTTTTGTTGGTAGGTACAAAAATGCATGGTGTGTCAATTGTATGTTGTTGAGGTACAAAATCGAATGGGGGTGGTGTTCTCAATTGTATTTGTGAGGTACAAAAATCGCATGGTGTGTCAAATGTTTGTTGTTTGGTCAAAATCGCATGGTTGGTGTTCAATTTTGTATGTTGTTGGAGGTACAAAATCGCAGGTGTGTGTCAATTGTTGTTGTTTAGGTACAAAAATCGCATGGTGTGTTCAATTTGTTTGTGTTGAGGTACAAAATGCATGGTGGGGTGTCTCAATTGTATGTTGGTTGGTACAAAATTGCATGGTTGGGTTTTGTCTCAATTGTATGGTTGGTAGGTACAAAAATCGGCACAATTGGTTTTGGTTATGGTGGTGTCTCGGTCTCAATTGTATGTTGGGTAGGAGAAAAAATCGCATGGTTTTGTGTCTCAATTGTATGTTGGTAGGTTACAAAAATCGCATGGTGTGTCTCAATTGTATGTTGGTAGGTACAAAATTCGCTGGTTTGTGTCTCAATTGTATGTTGGTGGGTACAAAAATAAGCATGGTGTGTCTCAATTGTTGTTTGGTTAGGTACAAAATCGCCATGGGGTGTCTCAATTGTATGTTGGTAGGTCAAAATCGCATGGTGTGTCTCAATTGTATGTGGTATGTAACAAAATGCTAATTGTGTTGGTCTCATGGTGTGTCTCATGTATGTATGTAGGTACAAAATCGCATGGTGTGTCTCAATTGTTGTTGGTAGGTACAAAATGCATGGTGTCTAATTGTGTTCTCATGTATGTTGTTTAGGTACAAAATCGCATGGTGTGTCTGTCTCATTGTGTGTTTCAAATGTATGTGGTTAGGTACAAATCGCATGGTGTTGTTTAATTGTATGTTGGTAGGTACAAAATCGCACAATTGTGTTGGGTTCTCATCTGTATGTGGAGGTACAAAATCGCTGGTGTGTCAAGTATGTTGGTAGGTACAAAATCGCATGGTGTGTCTCAATTGTATGTTGGTAGCTTATATTTAATGGTGGGAATTGTCGTGATGACCTTCCATGCCAGGTATTTATGAGCATGTATTATGGAAATGCTGCCTGCGTCCATCAGTCCATGCAGTTGCCAAACCATTAGGGTTGTAACACTTAATCTTCATTCATTAATGTGTTTACTCACATGCAGAAAATGCTCTTGTGTATGCCGCTTATCGCCCAATGATGCAAAAATAAAGCAAGAAATGTTCACTATTTACGTCTGCTGTGCTACTCCACTGTGCACAGTGGCTTAACCCTTTCACCCCTAAGTAACTGGAATGGATTTTGATATGTTAATTTTACAACCAATCCAATCATCAGAAAAATATTTTCAGACTAGTCCATTTATGAGGGTGTTTTTGTTCTCAAAAATATGAATCCTGGATCCTGTATCTACACTTTTTGCCAATACCACGAAACAGGTCAGTGGTGTTGAAAGAGTTAATGCCGTTGTAACCAGAATGCCGTTGTAACCAGTGTAGACACTGACCAGCCTGCATATATGTGCCGCCTGAGACTACATTCATGTAGTTGGTGAACTACCCCGAATACTTTTAACAGAACAAATGCCAGCCACAGGCTGCAGATGCACTGAAGCAGTGTAAATATTGATCTCTTCACTACACTGCATGCATCATCCATGTTCTGCTGACCAATGGTGAATTGTGTATACTTTTGCTGTCCAACTTTGCTGGTCGTGTTCTATCGATCTTGCTAAATGTTACGTTTTTGTGATGCCGTGTTTCCCATCTTCAGCGAGTGGCTGTGCCTGCTGTCTCACGAGATGTTGAACCCATACTACGGGCTGTTCCAGTACGCCCGCGACGACATCTACACCCTCCAGATCAACCCCGACTCTGCCGTCAACCCTGTAAGTCTCCCGCCCACCCACTGGGAAAATGGGCCCACGCCTTTCCCCAGCCCAGTATCCTGTTGTATCTCAGGACCTTAATTTCAAAAATGAGATGCCACAGTACTTTATTATAGCCCCTGCATACACAAAGTATGTCGAGAGGTGTATATTTTTTTGTCATTCCGTCTGTCCGTCCGTCTGTCAGTTCTTCCGGGCACACATTAGGGTACTTATGTGGCTAGCCCCACAGGGTTATGGACTTGGTAAAGGATAGGGTTGGTTACAATTAGCCATCTAAAAAATCCTTTTATGTGGCTAAAAATCGTTTTATGTGGCTAATATTTAACATGTGATAAGCCACATAAGTATAGTACTGTAAGAACGTCCGTCCATCCGTCCGTAAGATAACTGGGTTATCCGTGAGTCTCTGCTCAATTGCTCTAGTATTTCAGAATGAATGTATAACGCTTCCAATTTGTTTTTGTTCATTTAATTTGATTTCCATCTGATCCTTGTAAGTATTATAGGACTTGTTTATTAGATTTAAGAATGTATTAAATTAGACATATTGGTATATGCCCAATTTCATGATTATGGTCCGTCAAAATATGACAAAAGATTGTCACTCCATTAACCCTTAGACCGCTGCACACAACAATTGCCGTCTGCTGTTGGAACCTCTCTAAACCGGACAACAAGAAACATATGTGATCATAATTTTGATGTCTTTCTTGATCATTTATCTCAGGTGATAATGCCTGTTCGTGATCGCATAGTACACAATTATGGCTCGGAATAATCAAATGCCTAATTTACAGTGAAACCTCACTAAACTGGACACCCTGGGGACCTCCCAGGGTGTCCGGTTTAGCGAGGTTTCACTGTATATCTTGCCTTATTTCTCAATAAAAACATGGTTTGACAGCACTTCAGAATCATTTCCATTGGAAATGATTCTAAAGTGCTGTCAAATTATAGGTAATGATATAATCTTGCTCAGTCACCTAATTGGACGTGTTGCCTGGTATTGGGAAGGGCTGTAACTAATGTGCTTAAAACATAGACAAACTTGTTTGCTCTTATTAGCAAATTTGGCTGAATGGAATAAATATGCCATCAAAATCGTTTTACTGCTCTCAGTAATATCACCAGTGATGGTATAGCGACCAGCATAGTCCCAGATCAGGCTCTGCAGTCGTGCAGCATGATTAGTAGCATATTTCATGTTACTAAGTTGATTAACAACTGTTAGTTGACTTAACTTTAGGCCCTTTGTTGACTAATGAAATAAATTCATTTCACACATTAGTCGACTAAACAAAGTTGACATTCCTTACCCTCCTCGTTAGTCGACTAAGCAAAATAACAAGCTGAAAATTCGCTGACTCATTTTGTAAACAGGATTCCTTGTACCGGAAATCTGTCAAGGTAGTCAGTCCTTGTGGTTTAGACATTGTGACAGGATCTGACAGCTGCTGAGTCAATCGGTAGATATGTGAGATTGCTGTTTGTCAATGTTGAATTGCTAGTTATATTCTCGGTAGATATGTGAGATTGCTGTTTGTCAATGTTGAATTGCTAGTTATATTCTCGGTAGATATGTGAGATTGCTGTTTGTATGTGATAGCTAGTATATTCTTCTCGTAGATATGTGAGTGCTTTTGTTTCAATGTTTCAATAGCTAGTTTATTTCGGTTAGATATGTAGATTGTGTTTTGTCAATGTTCAATCGTAGTTATATTCTCGGGAGAATATGTGAATTGCTGTTTGTCAATGTTCAATAGCTGTTATATTCTCGGTTATAGATTGTGGATGCTGTTAGGTCAATGTTCAATAGCTAGTATATTCTCGGTAGATATGTGAGTGAACTGTTTGTCGATGTTGCAATAGCTAGTTGGATATATTTCTCTGTTAGATTATGTGATGTGAGTTTGCTGTCTGTCAGTGTTCAATAGCTAGTTATATTCTCGGTAGATATGTGTTGCGTTTGTCATGTTCAATAGTAGTATATTCTCGTTTAAGTATGGTGGATTGCTGTTTGTCAATGTTCAATAGCTGTTATATTCTCGGTAGATATGAGATTGCTGTTTGTCAATGTTAATAGTGTTTTATTCTCGGTAGTGTGAGATTGCTGTTTGTCAATATTCAATAGCTAGTTATATTCTCGGTAGATATGTGAGATTGCTGTTTGTCAGTGTTCAATAGCTAGTTATATTCTCGGTAGATATGTGAGATTGCTGTTTGTCAATGTTCAATAGCTAGTTATATTCTCTGTAGATATGTGAGATTGCTGTTTGTCGATGTTCAATAGCTAGTTATATTCTCGGTAGATATGTGAGTTTGCTGTTTGTCAATATTCAATAGCTAGTTATATTCTCGGTAGATATGAATGTGAGTTTGCTGTTTGTCAATGTTCAATAGCTAGTTGTATTCTCTTATTGAGCGTAGGCTGCTTATGCAGCATGTGCTCAATAAATGTAAATCCAATAAGTATTTACAAGAAAACAGTGTTAATATGAAATTTACAGAATCATAATTTTACACTTACAAACATTTTAGTCGTGCAAAGTTTAGTGAAACGGCTATCATAAATCTTGACTACTTTCAGTCTGCCCATGTGCGACCCTGCATTGCTACGTTATAGGTATAATTATGTGGCTGTGACTGGAGGAATGAGGCTTATGGGTTTTGTGACCTGTGTAGATCCAGATCAACCTGTGCATCCACACAGTATGATCAGGATCTGCACTGTTTGCCATTCCATCACTGAAACACCCATCATGCTTCTAACAATATAGATCATTCTCGGGTTACATGAGCATGCTAGTCGATCAGGAGCTACACTGGTCACAAATCCCATAAACTCCATTTCTCCAGTAATAGCCATATATCCACATGTTTATATATGAATACATGAATAGATGCCACCCATTGCTATATCATAGATTTGTATGCATGTTTACGACTGAGTAATTCCCCTGTTGTAGGAGCACCTGTCATATTTTCACTTTGTGGGGCGTATTATCGGGGTCGCGATATTCCACAGCCACTACCTCGACGGGGGCTTCACGATGCCGCTCTACAAACAGCTGCTCAGCAAACCTGTGACCTTGGACGACCTTGAGGATGTCGACCCCGACCTTCACCGTAGTCTAGTGTGGATGCTGTAAGTGTCTGGCTACATACTAGCCGCCTGGACAGAGGACATTGTACCTGGGTGGCCACTGAATCTTATACTGACTGATGTCGTTTTTTCTTTCTGTAAATTCATTATTTTGGCTGTTTGGTACGGACCCCCGCAGGGGACGTAGAATTCGTTCCCATGAAATAACAATTTGTTCCCTCAATTTAACAATTCGTTCCCACAAATTAACAATTTGTTCCCTCAATTTAGCAATTCGTTCCCACGAAACATCAATTTGTTCCTTCAATTTAACAATTCATTCCCACGAATTAACAATTCGTTCCCACGAATTAACAATTTGTTTCCTCAATTTAACAATTTGTTCCCACGGGAACGAATTGTTAATTTGTGGGAACGAATTGTTATATCGTGGGAACGAATTGTTAATTCGAGGGAACGAATTGATAAATTGATGGAACAAATTGTCATTTTGTGGGAACGACTTGTTAATTCGAGGGAACGAATTGTTAAATTCAGAGAACGAATTGTTATTTCGTGGGAAGGAATTAAAAAAAAAATCCATATCCCCTGCAGGGCTCTGTAGTTTGGTGTGCTAAATTGTCCACTATTAATTTATGTCTACTAATTTGGTATATATACATGTACGTTTTTGGCAGCATAAATGCGATCATTTCAAGATGCACCCATATTATACTATAATATGACCATGCCCTGTCTGCCTGCAGTCAGAACAACATAGAGGACGTGCTGGACCACACGTTCTGCGTGGAGAGCAGTTCCTTCGGCCAGTTCCAGGAGCACGAGTTGAAGCCAGGGGGCTCCGAGATGAAGGTCACTGAGGACAACAAGAAAGAATATGTCAAGTACATAACTGTAACTGGGGTGGTTGGGTGGGGAATATGTCAAATACATGGCGTTAACTGTAACTAGGGTGGTGTGACAGGTTTTAATAAGTCAAGTACGGCGATAACTGTAACTGTGGAGGGGAGTATGTCAAATATGGCGATAACTGTAACGGGTTGGGTGGTGGGGAATAAGTCAAAATATGGCGATAATGTAATCCAGGGTGGTTGGGGTGGTGGGGGAAATAAGTCAAATATGGCGATAACTTGTAACGGGTGGGGTGGTGGGGAATAAGGTCAAAATTATGGCGATAACTGTAAACGGTGGGGTGGTGGGAATAGGGGGTCAAAATGGCATAACTGGGTAACATGGTTGGTGGGTGGGGAATTAGGTCAAATTATGGCGCGTAACCTGTTAACGGGTTGTTGGTGGTGGGGTGGGGAATAAAGGGTTTCCCCAAACATATGGCGGATTAACTGTAACATGGGCTTGGTCTGGTTGGTGGCGAATAAGTCAAATATGGCAATAACTGTAACCGGGTGTGGTGGGTGGGGTGGGAAATAGTTCCAAATTGGCGTCGATAATAACTGTAATCAGGTGTGGGGTGGTGGGGGAAATAAGTCAAACTATGGCGATTAATAACTGTAACAGGGGTGGGGTGGGGATATATCAAAATATGGCGATAACTGTAACAGGGGGGGTGGGGTGGGGTGGGGAATTAGGTCAAAGTATGGGGCGATCAACTGTAACAGGGGGTGGTGGTTGGTGGGGATAGGTCAAATATGGCGATAAACTAACAGGGGTGTTTGGTGGTGGTGGTGGAAATAGGATCAAATATGGCGATAACTGTAAACAGGGGTGTGGTGGTGGGGAAATAAGGTCAAATATGGCGATAACTTGTAACAGGGGAGTGGGGAGTATGTCAAATATGGGGCGAAAATACCTGTAACAGGGGGTGTGGTGGTGGGGGAACTCAGGTTCCAAATATGGCGATAACTGTAACAGGGGTGTGGTGGTGGGGAAATCGGTCAAATATGGCGAAAATAACTGTAAATCAGGGGTGGGAGTAATGTCAAAAATATGGCGATAACTTGAATAAAGGGGTTTGTGGTGGTGGGGGAATAGGTCAAACTATGGCGATAACTGTTAAAGGGAGGGTGGGGAGAGATATGTCAAAATATGGCGATAACTGTAACAGGGGTGTTGGGTGGTGGGGAATAGGTTCAAAAATGTGGCGATAACTGTAAACAAGGGGTGGGGTGGTTTGGGGAATAGGTCAAATATGGCGATAACTGTAACAAGGGTGGGGTGATATGTCAAACAATTATGGCGATAAAACTGTAATGGGTTGGGGTGGAGGGGAATAAGGTAAAAAATTTGGCCTATTAACTGTAAATCGGTGGGTGGGGTGGTGGGGAATCGGTCAAAATATGGCGGATAACTGTAAACCATGGGTTGGTGGTGGAAATAGGGGTCAAATATGGCGAATAAGGTAACAAAAGGGGTGTGGTGTGGGAATAAGGTCAAATAAAATGCGATAACTGAACGGGTTGGGGTGGTGGGGAATATGGTCAAATATGGCGGAATTAACTGTAACGGGTGGGGTGGAGTGGGGAATAAGGAGGCTCAAATATGGCGATAAACTGTAACATGGGGTTGTGGTGGGGGGGTGGGGAACTAGGTAAAATTATGGCGATAACTGTTATACGGGTTGTGGTGGTGGGGTGGGGAATAGGTCAAATATGGCGATTGAATTACTGTAACATGGGTGTGGTGGTGGCGAATAAGTCAAATATGGGCAATAACTGTAACAGGGGGTTGTGGTGGTGGTGGGGAATAGGTCAAAATATGGCGATAACTGTAATCAGGTTGTGGGGTTGGTGGGGGAAGCAATAAGTCAAAATATGGCGATAACTTGTAAACTAGGGGTGGGGAGTTATATCAAATATGGCGATAATGTAACAGGGGTGGGTGGTGGGGATAGGTCAAATATGGCGATAACTGTAACAGGGGTGTGGTGGGGGGAATAGGTCAAAATATGGCGATAACAGAACAGGGGTGTGGTGGTGTGAATATGTCAAATATGGCGATATACTGTAACAGGGGTGTGGTGGTGGGAAATAGGTCAAATATGCGAGTAACTGTAAGAAAAAAGGGTGGGAGTATGTCAAATATGGCGAATAACTTTAACAGTGTGTGGTGGTGGGGAATAGTCCAAATAGGTCGATAACTGTAACAGGGTGGGGAGTATGTCAAATAATGGGCCAATATACTGTAACAGGGGTGGTGGTGTGGAATAGGTCAAATGTGGCGATAACTGTAACAGGGGTGGGGAGTAGTCAAATATGGCAATAACTGTAAACAGGGGTGTGGTGGTGGGAATAGGTCAAATATGGCGAGTAACAGAAACAGGGTGGGTGGTGGGAATAAGTCAAATATGGCGATAACTGTAACGGGGTTGGGGAGGTATGTCAATATGGCGATAACTGTAACGAGGGGTGGGGATTATGTCAAATATGGACGAATACTGGTAACAAGGGGTGTAATGGGTCATATGAAATATAACTAACGTGTGGTGGTGGGAATAGGTAATCAAATATGGTGATAACTAACAGGGGTGTGGTGGTGGGGAATAGGTCAAATATGGCGATAACTGTAACAGGGGTGTGGTGGTGTGGAATAGGTCAAATATGGCGATAACTGTAACAGGGGTGGGGAGTATGTCAAATATGACTATAACTGTAACAGGGGTGTGGTGGTGGGGAATAGGTCAAATATGGTTATAACTGTAACAGGGGTGTGGTGGTGGGGAATAGGTCAAAGATGGCGATAACTGTGACAGGGGTGTGGTGGTGGGGAATAGGTCAAATATGGCGATAGCTGTAACAGGGGTGTGGTGGTGGGGAATAGGTCAAATATGGCGATAACTGTAACGGGTGGGGTGGTGGGGAATAGGTCAAATATGGCGATAACTGTAACAGGGGTGTGGTGGTGGGGAATAGGTCAAATATGGCGATAACTGTAACGGGGGTGGGGAATAGGTCAAATATGGCGATAACTGTAACAGGGGTGTGGTGGTGGGGAATGAGTCAAATATGGCGATAACTGTAACAGGGGTGTGGTGGTGGGGAATAAGTCAATTGGCGATAACTGTAACACGGGTGTGGTGGTGGGGAATAAGTCAAATATGGCGATAACTGTAACAGGGGTGTGGTGGTGGGGAATAAGTCAAATGTGGCGATAACTGTAACAGGGGTGTGGTGGTGGGGAATAAGTCAAATATGGCGATAACTGTAACAGGGGTGTGGTGGTGGGGAATAGGTCAAATATGGCGATAACTGTAACGGGTGGGGTGGTGGGGAATAGGTCAAATATGGCGATAACTGTAACAGGGGTGTGGTGGTGGGGAATAGGTCAAATATGGCGATAACTGTAACGGGTGGGGTGGTGGGGAATAGGTCAAATATGGCGATAACTGTAACAGGGGTGTGGTGGTGGGGAAGGGGGAATAGGTCAAATATGGTGATAACTGTAATGGGTGGGGTGGTGGGGAATAGGTCAAATATGGCGATAACTGTAACAGGGGTGGGGTGGTGGGGAATAAGTCAAATATGGCGATAACTGTAACAGGGGAATACGTAACTGGGGTGGCGGGGTGGAGAATACGTCAAGTATGGCGTGTAACAGGGGTGGGGAATATGTCAATTATGGCGAAAACTGTAACAGGGGTGGCTGTGTGGGGAATACGTTAAGAATGGCGATAGCTGTAATTGGCGTGGTGGGATGGGGAATATGTCAAATGCGGTGATAACTCTAACTGGAGTGGTGGGGTGGTGGGGTGGTGAATACGTCAAGTACAGCGATGACTGTTACTGGGGTGGTGGGATGGTGAATACGTCAAGTTCAGCGATGAATGTTACTGGGATGGTGAATACGTCAAGTACAGCGATGACTGTTACTGGGGTGGTGGGGTGGTGAATACGTCAAGTACAGCGATGACTGTTACTGGGGTGGTGGGATGGTGAATATGTCAAGTACAGCGATGACTGTTACTGGGGTGGTGGGATGGTGAATACGTCAAGTACAGCGATGACTGTTACTGGGGTGGTGGGATGGTGAATACGTCAAGTACAGCGATGACTGTTACTGGGGTGGTGGGATGATGAATACGTCAAGTACAGCGATGACTGTTACTGGGGTGGTGGGATGGTGAATACGTCAAGTACAGCGATGAATGTTACTGGGGTGGTGGGATGATGAATATGTCAAACTGGTATTGGTGGTAAAGTGATTGTTTCCTTCCTATGTTTACGCTGTTATAATGTAGATATTCTATATTATTAAATTGGGATGACTAGGGGTAAGGCTGGTTTATGCTGCCCATAATGAAGGTTTGTTCGCTTCTGATCATAACCATGACATGTACAACATTTTTATCACGTCCACTTGTGGTTGGTGTAATATAGTCACCACTTTTGACGTGCGCCCGGCATTTGTGTTAAATTAAGGTCAAAGTACTTTGAAATTTGCGTTAAAGTTTTTTGTAAAATTAGCGTTAAAATTTTTTAAGTACCAAATATCTCCACAACCCTATGTTTGATTGACTTGAAACTTCACATACCTCTTTATCATTATCCATATTTTCATTCTATAGCACATCCATGTGGCTCCCATACCCAAAGTCAAGGTCAACTTACTTTAAAATTTCATTAAAGTCTTTTTTTTGTTTGTTAAATCTGCGTTAAGTTTTTAAGTGCCCAATAACCTCGCAACCCTAAGTCCAAATGACTTGAAACTTCACATACCTCTTTATCATTCTCCATATTTTCATTATATAGCCCAGCCCCATGCCCAAGGTCAAATTACTTTGTTTTAAAGCTTTTTTTGTAAAATTTGTGTTAAACTTTTTAATGACTCTTTCTATACATGATCATCGTTTGATTCAAAGGTAATTGCTTCATAAATGTGATAGAATATATGTGAATACCAGTGGCGGATCCAGGATTTCACCAAGGGGTGGCCCACATGGAACTTGAACGAGGTATGCTCGTTCGTCGACTGAGCGGTGCGAGGGAGTTGGCTAGGGGGGTCCGGGAAAATTTTTGAATTGAGGAAGCCATTTCCTGCATTCTACGCTCAATATTTCTTAAAAAAGAAAACAAAATTGGGATCTGCTCATTTGTCGACTGAGCGGTGCGAGGGAGTTCGGTGTAGGGGGGTCCGGGGGCATGACCCCCCGGAAAAGTTTTGAATTGAGGAAGCCATTTCTGCATTCTACGCTCAATATTTCGTAAAAAAAAAATAAAAAAAAAAAAAAATCGGGATTTCTAAAGGAGGGCCCCCCCCCCTGAATCCGCTACTGAATACTGCCTCGTTACTGTATCCTATATGGAACATGGAGTGGCCAAGTCGGCCATCTTTGTGTGTTCCAGCAAAGAACTTAAATGTGAGGTAGAACTTATGATATAATGTAGCTAATCACATGTAGAAAAGGCAGGAGAACGGACTCGTATCCATTATATTACACCAAACTGTAAAATATGTCTGTTTTCTGGACAGGTTTGTGCCTGTGTTTTTAACAACATGACCCACCATTATAGATAGCCTCATACACAAAAAATCACACAGTGTATCACTCTTACCTGGCGAACCACACAACACATACCATATATACTCACTACTGTACTCTGTTATTAGCTACCAAATTCAGTGACATGTAAGCAGTTACCTGAGTGTATTGTCCCTGGTGTCTGCTCACCTACTATGTGAGTAAATATGGCTTTACCTATGGGTAATGTGTACACTAACATAGGCTGTGCATCTGATTGAAAAGTTTACACATCAAAATTTATTTTGAGATTGATGGGAGAAATGCTCAGATATCTTGTCTTTTGTATAGTTTGCTGGCATAATATTTATAGCTTGCCGTTGTCATTTATGTCTATTATGTAGTGCACCAAATCTTATTTGGTTTACTGTCATATTATTTGCTGTATGTGTCAAAACGCACGAAGTGGTGAAACTGTACGATGGCTTGTACATACAAAGGTGGCGGAGATGGCAACTCAATGAACCATTTAGTATACAGTAACAAGACAATATTTACATGTTATATTCATATATCACATCACTCTTATGAAGCAATTATCATTGAAGCTGAGGGTATCTATCTATGACCTACTGCATTAAGTACTCAATATCTCCACAACCCTATCATTCCATATCCCACCCATGCAGCTCCTATGCCCACGTTCAAGGTCAAATTACTGTGAATTTTGCGTTAAAGTTTTTAAGTTCCGAACTCTAACCAGATACATATATACTGGGACCATCAAGTACCTCGGCGGGCGTGATATGCTGGCTGCGGCCATCTAGTTATGTTCCTTGGAAAACTTGGTGTGCAGTTTGTTATGTAGACTGACCTGGCTGTGTTACAGGCTGTACGTCCAGTGGCGGTTTATGCGCGGTATCGAGGCCCAGTTCCTCGCTCTACAGAAGGGCTTCAATGAGATCATCCCCCTGCATTTACTGCGGCCCTTCGACGAACGCGAGCTTGAGGTATGGCCCGCCAACCCTGTCCCTCTTCATTGTTATATCTTACCCAGCTCTGTGTTTGCTAATGAAATTTTCTGAGCTTGTACTCTGTTCTCCTGCTCTAAATCAGGTTGTGCTGCACTCAGTCTTGGCCAAACCAATTTTGAGTGCAAATAATGTAGTACAATAAGCCGTGGCCCAGGACTTGAATACGGCACCTCATTCTTTACAGATCTGTTGCTCTCTGGCTAAATACCCAAAATTGGCTTATCCTTACTGACACTCTCATCCTCTTGCAAGACTTAACCCTTGCAGTGCGGAATTAAAATTGGTCGTCTGCTGTTTATTTTTTATTTTCCATTTTTCTTATCAAAAACATGTTTTGAAATGCTGCCAAACCATGTTTTTATTTGGAGAAAATACAAAATAAGAAACAACAGCATACAACAGTTTTCGGTTCTCGCCTTCTAAGGGTTAAACACTATTAAAAAGTTAGGGTAAAGGGTAAACAGCATGTTAATTGATGGAGTGGTTTCAGTCTGTTTTATACCCAGATTTAGATTTTATGCTTCCCTTGGTCTTTGTTTGACGACTGGCCTGTACCGACTGTGGTACTGGAAGTTGATGGTCTGTATTTATGGCTGTAA
Organism: Conchocele bisecta; assembly: GCA_029237695.1. Classification (NCBI taxonomy): domain Eukaryota; kingdom Metazoa; phylum Mollusca; class Bivalvia; order Lucinida; family Thyasiridae; genus Conchocele; species Conchocele bisecta. The sequence continues at coordinate 8,642,030 of CM055267.1, forward strand.
CTGGAGACATAACACGTGTTTCATTGACGGAATGACGAACAGTGTAGGCCCTGATCAGACTGCGCATCAACACTGGTCGCAAAACCTGTAAGCCCCATTTCTCCAGTCACAGCCACATTAGATGACCACTGTGTACTGACTGTACAATACTCGGCAGTTGATGGTTGGGGGCCTGGGAAAGATAGACGTGGACGACTGGAAGTTGCACACACGCCTCAAACACTGCACGCCCGACAGCAACATCGTACAGTGGTTCTGGCAGACCGTCGACTTCTTTGACAACGAGACGCGAGCCCGCCTACTCCAGTTTGTCACAGGCAGCTCCCGAGTCCCCCTACAGGGCTTTAAGGCCCTGCAAGGTAACACCTTTTCTCGCTGTTTCTAAAACAGAACAAGCTTTCCGCATTAATACGATATTTTGACTGATACTTAGTTAACCACGAATCCACTCTTCCAAAGTTTCGGCCAAAGGCCTTTATCAAGAATTAGTGTCTACTATCACTGTAGACTGTATTGTGTATGTCTTGGGAAACACTATTATTATTGTCTTATTGTATAATTGTAAATGGATTCCAAGATAGTAAACCTTGCTTGTTTGTGAAAGGCGACTAAAATGTATTGGCCTTCATCCAGTATAGAACAATATTTTGAGACACCATTTGATTTTGTACCTGTGCAATATTTTCTCTAAATTACGTTGAAAGATGACGAAATTTTCATAGCAAATGTGGAATTCGATTCCGCATTTGCCATGAGAATTTTGTCAACTTTCGATGTCATGTACGGAAACTCGTAAAATTTGTAAATATTTTTCATAAAATATCGTACATGTTCTTAGGTACAAAATCATGTGGCGTGTCGATAAATTCTTAAAATAATTTATTTATTTGTTTCTATACCCTGATAAATTGTCAACAACTGTCATTTAGTGGTGTATTGATTGTGTTGTGGCAGGTTCGACGGGTGCCGCGGGGCCGCGACTGTTCACGATCCACCAGGTGGACACGAGTACCAACAACCTGCCAAAGGCCCACACCTGGTATGTACACCCACCAACTGGCCACACATTGATCTTTGTGGAATTGGTTTACGCCCATTTCTAAAGAATAGAAATACAATAATGCAAAATAATGCAGCTCTGCATAGTAGTGACCTTTGTGACCAGCGTGGATCCAAATATGCGTCTTTACAGGTTGCTGTTCAGTCAAACAGTATAGATACTAGTACGGTACATATTATATTGCAAGAGATTGACCAGCTAAAAATGCCATCGTTAGTCCCATATTTGAAGTCACGATTGGTTGATAAAGGGGACCATTTGTACGGAACTGATGTGATCAGCGCATACACTACTGTCTGTTTCACGAAACCTGCCCAAATTTTACGGCCATATTAACGATGCAAAAACAATATTTTTTTCGATAATATTAAATTTTATCAAAATTTAAAAATGTGCCAAATATTGATTTTAGTACGGAAAATTAGTTCTCTATGGGAATTAAACATGGGGGAAAAAGAGGTGGAGAACCTGATGAGTTGAAAAATTTGGAAATTAATTCTGAACTCTAGTAGCTTGGAAATGATCTAAGAAAACCAATAACATTTTGAAAATCGGTCCACTATTTCTGAAATTAGAAAAATTTCCCCATGTTAAATCCCCATAGACATCTTCACTCTGTGAAGATGTCTATGGGGATTTAACGTGTGAAATTGTTTTTCGCAATAAAATCAATATTGGACAAAATTTCACGAAATAAAAAGTAGGCTCATTCTTATATTTTGCTATAATTTAATATTATCGAAATATATCGTTTTTGCAATATTTATATAGCTGTAAAATTTGGGCAGGTTTCGTGAAACAGACAGTAGTTGTAAATGTTATATCATACCGTTGCTTGTGACCCATTTGACCTTGTGTTGCATACTCTAGCCCGTCTACATGACCATGGCCGAGACCCTGTCATATTTTGTTCACCTCACTGTGTATTGTAAAGATAGTTCAGTTGAGTTGAGTTGTTCCAGTTCCTGTGATGGCTTGATAGGCTAGTGGTGCAGCATTGGACTTCAGTGCTCAAGGTTGTGGGATCAATCCCTGCACGAGGCATGACAAAATACTTTCATAGTATTTCCATCCCACTGGTCTTTCCCTTCTCTGTATGTGGCTGTGACTGGAGTAATAGGGCTTATGGGATTTGTGACCAGTGTAGATCCTAATCAGAGAGCACACTCCTGTTGCCCTGATAATGATCGATGTTTCTTGTTGGAAGTATGATGGGTGTTTCATTGATGGAATGGTGAACAGTGCAGATCCTTATCTATCTGGATCTACGCTTGTTGCAAAACTCATAAGTCCCATTTTTCCCATCACAAATATCGAAGGTTGTGGGTTGAATCCCTGAACTAGGTTTGACAAAATACTTTCATATTATTTCCATCCCACTGTTTGTTTTTCAGATGGGGACTTGCAACCAAAATCCCGTGTCTAAATGATTGCAGCATTTGCTGGGACGTTAAATGCTTTCACCTTTTATCTTTCCCAGTTTCAACCGTATCGACATGCCTCCGTATGAGAGTTACGACAAGCTGTTTGCCAAGTTGTCCCAAGCCGTCGAAGAGACATGCGGCTTCGCTGTCGAATGAAGGGACACAACTGCTGCCCAAAGGCTTTCATTACATTGACAGAGTCGCCACCCCTGGGTAACAGTATGACCACCAGGCGGGGTGGTGTCTATCTGCAGGGTTACCGGTCATGGAATGTCGTAGTGACCTGGGCGGGGCAGGGCGTGATCGCGGGAAGGCGTGGCCACTGGGAATGAAAGATCTCTATATTTATGACCATGGATGATGCAGTGGGAACACAAGACTTGGAATAAGCTTCTATTAAATGTCGCTGTGACCAGAGAAATGGGGCTGCCTCAATGGCGAACAGTGCAGACCCTTATCAGACTGCGCCTATAATGATCTGGGTCTACACAGGTCGCAAAGGCCATAGTATGGCCTTTGCGACCTGTGTAGACCCAGATCATTATAGGCGCATACACTAATTTCCTCGGTGACTCCCAATTGAACGAAATGCTATTCACACATGGGTGGCAATATGGGCTTCAGACTGGGTGTGGTATATACACCGTCCCAGGGATCCCGCTGGGGAAAATAAAAAAAATCACCACTTCAAAAAAAATAAAACAATTGGATTTTTTTTCGAAAATTGTAATTTTTTATCGCCAATTGTTTATTTTTATCGCCAATTGCGAAAGTGGCGATCGCCAGCGGAATCCCTGCCGTCCATGGGCCTGTTTCACTAAACTTCGTAAGACTTAAGTAGTTTGTAAGTGCCAAATTAAAATTGACAACAAAGTTTGCATAAGCAGCTGATTTTGGGAACTCTTTGGTGATGTGTTAAGATTTAATGACCGCGACATGTTGGTGGAAGATGCTAGCATAAGAGAATCACATTAACCCTTTCACCCCTAAGTAACTGAAATGGATTTTGATATGTTAATTTTGCAACTAATCTAATTGTCACAAAATGATTTTCAAGCTAGTTCATTTATGAAAAGGGGGTGTTTTTATTTGTCAAAAATATGAAAATTACTTGCAAAAAGTGCAGATCCTGATGAGACGGCTCGTCACGAGCCGGCTCATCTGGAACTACACATTTTACCAATACCACTATACAGGCCTGTGGTGTTGAAAGGGTTAATGTGTGAAGTGAGTTTATAGAAATCTTTGTTCAAACATGTTTGTCGTAAGAAGTTAAGTGAAACAGGCCCTGGAGTGTATTTCTATGGCATGTGTGGCTTCAAGCATATTAAAAAAAAAGTCAACCATTCATGAGAAGTGTAATAGTGCACGCTTGTGTGTGATTTCTAGATATTTATCTCCCTAGAGGAAGTAAGTATTGCTACGAGACGAAGCAATGTCATTTACGTCGTACTTCTGACGTCATTTCCGGCAGTGGAAACTTTTATACACTAATGGCAACACTGTTGATTCTGCTGGATTTTATAGCACTTATTTCACTCGTACTCTCTGTGTGTAATATATAATTTAGATTCCTTGATGTTTGGAAATCATATAATGAAACCTGTATTTCTTTATCCGATTTAGAAACATCTTGAGGGATATAAATCCAGTATTACAAAGTGGTAGTTGATTAAACTGTATCCATATCAGTATGCAATGAACAAATGCAGAGTGGATCATTGTGCAGCAGTACACAGGCATTCCACGTGTTTCCGCTTTCATCGGTATAACTCTATATATATGAACAAGGCTTCTAACTTTGGTCGGACACAGCCTTATATCATAACAATTTTATTAATGCTAATGTGACTATTTTGGCAGAAAGTGCACATGTTCATTTGAGAATTATTGTTATCTTGCTAAAATAGCAGAGTTAGAACATAGAACATAATTATGCAAAGAATATCGAATTAAAGCTGCTTTTCCTAGGTCGGACACAACCTCGTATCATAACAAATGAAATAATGTGTTTACGGCTCTAACGTCAATATTGTAGTGGCAAATTCATATGATCATTCGAGGTCGTGTCCGACCAAAGTTAGAAGCCTTGTTCATATACATGTATATAGAGTTATACGGATGAAAGCCGAAACACACCGAATGCCTGTGCAGCAGTACACCCACTGCTGTGCCCCCCGGTCTCCAAGTTGGACAGTATAACCAGTTGTGTATATATTTGATCAAGCTTTATGTTCCCTCCAATCGGCCACCAGTCAATAGTGGTTTATACAAAGCATTGTCTTGCTGAGCATTATAACTGTGATAGTTAATTGTATGTTACTTCGCTCACGTTCGATTACCAAGTACTTATTTTGGTATACATGTACATTGCTATTAGTCAGACTGCAGCATTATTCGGTATATTTATATGTTGCCAGTTTCTGTATTTATCGGGTAACGAGCTCTGCTTTGACCAAATACATACTTGCTGATAGCAGTTGTTGTAACCTACAGTGACTACATGTACAGAGCTCCAGATAAGGTGCGTATTGACGTATTTTACGCACTTATTTTAGCAGAATACGTATTTATTATCAAAAGTGGGAGTACAAAATACTCGTTGATTTTCAAGTTGAGTAGTGAAAATACTGTAATCAAGTTGAGTAGTGAAACTACTGTAATCAAGTTGAGTAGTGAAAATACTGTAATCAAGTTGAGTAGTGAAAATACTGTAATCAAGTTGAGTAGTGAAAATACTGTAATCAAGTTGAGTAGTGAAACTACTGTAATCAAGTTGAACATGTAGTAAGCTGCATCTCAAGTGTGCGACCAGTCTCTCAGTGTTTGCTGTTTTGCAGCTCAAATAAGTGATTTTTTTAATTTGTTTTATTTTTTTATCATTTGTTCCCTATTTAATCAATAATAAGAAAATCAATAATTCATTTGTAAAAGCAAAATACGCATTGAATTTGAAATATGGGGGTATAATACTCTTTAGATACAAAACTTATCTGGAGCTCTGATGTAGGTAATGCATATCCGGGTCACAACAGATTCAAAATTGCTTTCCTCACGTTTCATTGGTCAAATGACGTCACATGGCATTACCGAAAGATGCCCGTGTAATGACGCAACTTAAAACGTCTCCGTAATCTATTCACTGAAAACCACCTTATATTTTCAGATCCTGTAGCATAAAACGTTACCTGATAAATATACCATGCTAGTGTCCATTGATATGAAGTTTATCAGGATTGGCTCGGAAACGGTACACGTTTACTAGCCTAGCGTGGTAGTCCGTATGTACTACTGTCTGTTCCACGTTTTGCTGCCGACGAACATTTGGCTATTAAACACATTAAATCTAAACAATATTTAAAAGTAAGTACTTTTTCATCAATAACAAAAAAGTCGCCCTCCCCAAAAAAATTTGTCTGATGAAATTCCATCAAATATTGATTTTATTGAGAAAAAAAGATTTTCCTATGGGAATTTAACATGGGGAGTCAATTTCCAAAATTGTTCGTTTTTTGATCCTGAAGGATCAAACAAAAAACGAAACATTTTGGAAATTGACTCCGAAACCTGGCGAGATAGCTTGAAAATGATGTAAGAAAACAAAGTTAGATTTTGAAAATCGGTCCACAAATAAAAAAAATATTTGATGTAATTTCATGAAATAATTTTTCGTGGTCAGGGTGACTTTTTTGTTATTGATGAAAAAGTACTTACTTTTAAATATTTTTTAAATTTAATGTGTTTAATAGCCAAAAGTTCGTCAGCAGCAAAACGTGGAACAGACAATAGGCATGGCCCATGGTAATTTGGGCGCGACATTAGGAGGCTAAGGCCAGTAAAACTGAAGTACGAAATTCTGGGCCTGCGATTGTAAAATATTTTGAGCATATACTTACAAGTTCAACTTTATTCAGTTTTATCAGCCAAAACTCAGGCTCGGTCATTTAAATTGTGTAACCCTTTCAAACCTACAGACCGTGAAGCCAACATTTGAAAACGCTGTACATCCAGATCAAGCGGTTCGTACCAAGTCATCTAATCAGGATCTGCAGTGTTTGTCAGTATTTTTAAGTTTGTTTCCCCTGAGATATAACTATATAATATGCCTAGAATGTTTCATAATCGCTGTTTCTGGAGGAATATTTGTATCTCCATTTGTTTGTACCCGTTGTATGATCTGTGTTTCTGTAGTACCGGTACAGACAGTAATTTGGCCATGATCTGACAAAACCAATCTTATTAGGACCCCGCCGAGAATGTGTTGCCCTGTAGGTTTCACCCTGTCTGAAGTTATTGTCGGAGTTTCTCAAATCTCCTTCAGCCAATATCTTCATATTGCACACATGCATTACTTCAGTAACTATACATCCTTCCACATTAATACAACTACCCTCGCTACCGATCATACATACGTCTGTCCGTCCGTCCGTCTCTGTCTGTTTATATTTTGAGATTCGGCAGAGCCATATATGTTTTGCCCTCTCGGTCTGTCTGTCCGTTTATTTTTTGGATGTTTTTGTAAGTTTTTTTTTTCTCAAATCACCTATAGGGGCCCTAAGTGCGTCAACAGACCACATTTTCTAGTTTCATTCCTGGTGGCGTAGATCCTGATACGCTGCCACACTCGTGTAGCTTGATAAAAGTACACATTTTTGGATGATTCTGTGCGAATGGTGAACGTTCTACCACTCTCAGACTGCACAGATAGATCTGGGACTACTCTGAGTGATCACACCCAATACTCTGATCACACCCAATGCAGCAGGTTAAAATGGGATTGAACCCGTTTGCCTGGCCTTACATGACCTTAGCTGATAAAAGTAGTAAGATTATTACTGATCCTACTGCTTTTGGGAGCGGTCAAGTGATTCTGGTATGGCGAGGACCTGACATCAGATCAGGATTATTCTGATTTCAGGGCTGAATATATAGTTTTTGTCGCGCCTGCTTTAGCAGAGGCGCGACTATAGTCGGCGCTTTTTCCGTCGTTGGCGTCGTCCGTTTTTTTTGTAAGGCAAATGCGTTTTAAAGTTATTATTTTTTCACAACACGGTCAAATTCCTCGGCAGGCGCGATACCACTTCTGAGGCGGAATTCTTGTGTTTTTGTAAATATTCAGTTATGATTTTTGGATTTTGCCCCCATTTGTACATGTACTTGAACATGTACTTGTACAGGTAATATATGGGATTTAGTACTAAACCCATTGACCCGGCCTTAAATGACCTTAGCTGTTGATAGGCCGTCAAACCCCAACAAACAAACAAACAAACACGAAGCAGTGCACCCCAATTTGTCAGATTGCGGCTAAATACTGTTCAAATATCAATATGTTTACATTTATCAGAGAATGTGCTATCATTACATGTTGCCCATGCCCCATCATTTTACCTTCATCTTCGTTTACATGCAGTTCTCTTGTACATGTTGGGTTCAATACCGCACTGTATGTACACATGTAATAGTGTATATGTGGCTCTGGCTGGAGAAATGGGGCTTAATGGGTTTTGCAACCAGTGTAGATCCAGATCAGTCTGTGCATCTGCAGTCTGATCAGGATCTACAGTAACCAGTGTATATCCAGAACAGCCTGTGCATCTGCACAGTCTGATCAGCATCTACACTGTTCACCATTCTTCTGTCACGGCCACATATCTGTACAGGTAGCAGTAGTGTTGTCGTGTATCCATATTTATCAGTATTTTCTGTATGATCAGTGGCTGACGTGGTATTGGGAGTAAATAGTACTATATTTATACACAGTATAACCATGTGAATCATGTGAATGTTTTCAATGTTGGATATTGCTCGTGTTTACAAGGACCTTCATCACTTTGGCCGGATCCATCAGGTTTGCCTTTCACGGCTGAATATATTTTTTTCAGATCTAACTATTCCATTCTGATTTTGGGATTTTTTGGCTTGCCCTACAGATGTCCGTGTGGATATTTCAACCCTTAGAATGCTGGGCACACAAATTGTCACCTGCTTCTGCTCTAAGTAATGTAGTCCTCTTTCTCTATACATACCTGGTTTGAAAGCACCTTTCATTTCCATTGGAAATGATTCTGAAGTGCTGTCAAACCATGTTTTTGATGAGAAATATGGAAAATAAACAGTGGACGACAAAATTTAATTCCGCAGTGTAAGGGTCACCGGTTTCGCTGTCTGTTGGATTTTACACAAGTTGTTGTCAGTTTGATCTTTGAAATCACCACATTAACCCTTACACCGCTATCTTATTTTTTTGTCGTTTGCTGTTTATTTTCTATTTTCCATTTTTATCATCAAAAATTATTATCATCATTGACACCACTTTAGAATAATTTACAACATGGTTTGACAGCATTTCAGAATCATTTCCATTGGAAATGATTCTAAAGTGCTGTCAAACCATGTTTTTATTGAGAAATAATGCAAGATATAAAAGCAACAGCAGACGACAATTGTTGTGTGTAGCGGTCTAAGGGTTAATGATTCAGTGTCGGGAGTGGGTCGTCAGTGATGAAAGCATTGGATTTTGGACGGGCAGTCCAGATTCAGTCTCGCTAGAACCTCTGGCTATTTCAGGCCTTAGACAAGACACTTCCATAATACCGATAATTGTCTTTCGGATGGGGGAAATGCGATGCTCCCATGAATCATATCTAAAGTAACATCTGAGCAAGTTAACCCTTACCATGCAGGAAACGAAAATTGTCGACTGCTTTTTCGCAATAAAATATAGTTTGGCAGCACTTTAGAATCATTTCCATTCTAAACTGTTGCCAAATCATGTTGTTGATGAAATTGGAAAATAAACAAAAATCAACAGACGACAAAATTCATCATTGTCAGGGTTAATGAAGCAGACTTGACTATTTGATAAGAGGTAGGTGACTGGTGTCACAGGAAACTCTCTCTTTATGGCGTTTTACACAGTCGCATTTATACATCACTGCACACTGTCCGAGGGTGTGCAACGACAAAGCATTACGTCGAGTCACCAAATAAACAGCTCAGTACAGTCAGAATTCGTTACAACGGCATAGTTCGTCAGAGATGAATCTGCCGTTATAACGAATATGCCGGTATAACGAATCGGCGAATATGCCGCTGTAACGTGTGCCGCTGTAACGAATTCTGACTGTATATTGCATTTTGATGGCTTTCATGATGATTTATCTCTGGTATTCATGTGCTTTCATCTACAAGACACATCAACATACAGAGCTTCAGATAGGCTGCAAATACCCAATTACTTAAAGTTTAAACCCAATTCAATTGCTTAAATACCCAATTACAATTGTTTAAATACCCAATTACAATTGCAAATTAAATTACAATTACAATTACAATTGCTTAAATACCCAATTACAATTGCTTAAATACCCAATTACAATTGCCAAAAACCCAATTAAAATCAGAAGTAGCGAGTATCAAAAAGCAATAAAAAAAATTGTGGTACTTTTTATCATGCTGCAGAAAACAATAAACAGACCACAAGTATAGCATAGTTTTCTTATTTTCCATGAAAAACATCTTGGAGACAATTCTAATGAAATGCCAAGATATGTGTTCATTTCGAAGCAAACCATTCAATAATTGCCGTCTGTTGATGTGTAAACAGTAGTGTGATTTTATTTTAGCCAATTAAAATTTTGAAATAATCAATTGCTTCAAAAATGATGGAGTGACAATACTCAATTACAAATTCATTATCTGGAGCCCTGAACACATATTGGGAGTGCTCATATTGCTGAGTTACAGTGGAACCTTGTTATACTGGACACCCTTGGGATATCCCCAGCTGTCTGGTTTAGCGAGGTTGCACTGTATAAAATAATTTTGTATTTATTAACATCACAGATTTTTTGTTTGTTCATTCTCTTTTTTATCTCCATTTCAATGATTGTTGTGAGATGTATGCTTGTTGTTTGTGTATTATCAACCTCCTATAGATGATGAATACTGATTACTCGTTCAACAATAGACCATAATGTCCGCATTGCAAACAGTATACGGTAGATCCAGGTGAGCTTGCTCTTTTAACAACTTGTCTCAAGATTTCCACTTTTTTTGTGCATGTTTTTTGCTTTACAAAATTACCCTTTTTTCTGAAACAAGTTTCAAAATTATCATGGCAGTCCATTGCAGATGTATCACAGGACCAGAATATGCATTTAATAGACCATGTTTATGTCGCCTGTTTACGAAGACGGCTATTGTCGCCATGAACCACTGGGTCGGCCACATATGGGGCCATTTCACTCAACTTCGTACGACTAAAATGTGCGTAAGTGCAAAATTATGAGTGTAAATTTCACATTAACAATGTTTTCTTGTGAACAATTATTTGATTACATTTATTGAGCATAGGCTGCATATGTAGCCTATGCTCAATAAATGTAAATCCATCAATTGACATTTCAGACGATCCTAAATTTGCACTTGCGAACATTTTAGTCGTACAAAGTTAGTGAAACGACCCCCTGTTGTCTCCATCTCATGGAGACGATTCTAATGTGATGACAAAACATGTTTTAATGAGAGGAAATAGCAAACAACAAAATTATATTCATCATTGTGCATGACGTGTGAGAATGTGAAGTGGTAGACTAACAGGAAGCTGGGCTTCTCACTGCGATGAAACACAACTGTACGATTGTCTGGAGAAATATTTTCAGTGGAACAAGACGATGTGTATTGTATGATGTAAAATATTTTACTATTAATAAACCATTAAAACATGCTATGAAATGTTCCGTTTTGTTTTCGTTGCCATGAATACAGTGGTGTAATGGAAGCTTGGTCATGCACAAAATTTGATGATGGAACAACACCATGTATGAAGTCAGAGTATTACAGTAACTAGAGAAAGTGAACAGAGGCTATTGGCGCCTGGACCGAGAAATAAAAACTTCAACGCAAATATTACGGATGGAAGGACGGACGGACGATATGACGAAAACTATATACATGTAGCCCTCGACATACTTCATATGCCGGCGGTTTGTTTATTGGTGTTTAACGGCCTATCAACAGCTAAGGTTATGCAAGGCCAGGTATGCCACGGTATAATTAGTAAGTATGACAGGTTTGTAAAACAGGACTACATATACTGAATAAAAAACTGGATTGGAGTTTATGCACACACTTGTTTGATGAAAATAACCCATAGCAGGCTGCTCACTAATTGTGCAGACACAGGTGATTCTAGCGTGTCTTGGATGGTCAATTATTGTTTGTATACGCATGAAACACCTTTCTAAACAATGTACAAAACAATTCAAATGCGCCCCGGTCTGCAGATTATGTAATTATTCAAATGCGCCCGGGTCTGCAGATTATGTAATTATTCAAATGCGCCCGGGTCTGCAGATTATGTAATTATAATTACATAATCTGCAGACCCGGGCACATTTGAATTGTTTTGTACATTGTTTAGAAAGGTGTTTCATGTACAAACAATAATTGACCATCCTTGAATCACATGCTAGAATCACCTGTGAGTACAGAGGCAACTTGGTAGAGAAGCAGCTTAAAAATGAGTTGTGTTCAACCAGAGGGAGGAAAAGCAACGACTATGCTAGATCGATACATTGTACCTTCTTGAACATGGATCGGTGTCGGTCAATCAAATCGGGTGAGACAGTCATTTTTGAGGTCATTAAGTGCAAAGAGGTCAAATGAGTTCAAGAGCTAGTTGCTCATGCACGGACATAAAATGCCGGAAAGATAAGAGTTGTTTTTGGTGTTCAGTATTGTTCTGTCAAGCAAACATAAATCAATTCAGATTTGTCCTTGACCCTAATTGTTAAGAATTTCGAAGTATTCAAGATGGTTGCCAAGTATCAATATTTTGTCTTAAATGTGTTCTTATTTGATAATTACATGCAATTGGGCATTGGCATTATGTGTGTACAAACATAGAATTACGTTTTGGTAACTTTTAAACAATTCACCACTTGTACAGAATTCCAAAATGGCCGCCGAATATTCATTCAGATCTGCAGTACATACATATAATGTATGGCTTTAAATCAGTAGCTCGTTCGTTCACTGTTATTATCCCCTCGCCGATAGGCAAGAGGGGATATAGCGTTTTTTTTATTATCAAGGCTGCCAACATTCGACCGCCGAAGGTCAAGGTCACTGAGGACATGTGTTTTTAGCTCACCTGAGCAAAGCTCATGTGAGCTATTGTTACCGCAATGTGTCCGTCGTCGTCCGTGAACATTTTCAAACGTCTTCTCGGTAACCATTGGGCCTATAGTCACCAAACTTCATGGTCATGGTCCTTAGGTAGGGGGATTACAAAATTGTTAAAATAACGTCATTACGTAATCCAAGATGGCCGCCATCTAACAATAGCACAAATTCTTCAAAAATCAACATCTCGAGAACCGCCAACCGGATTTCGACGAAACTTGGTAGGAATGATCGATGTACAATGCTCTTTCAAAGTTGTTAAAATGGTGACCCCGGGGTCAAAAATGGGCGTGGCCCGTGGGGTCAAATTGGGGTCAAATTTTATTTTTTACGGAATATGGTCATGTCATATATCAAATTGAAGGTATCAATGAGGCAATCACTGTGGTGCATTTTTTGTTGAAATGGGATGGTTATGTCATCCAAGATGGCCGCTGAAAGGTCAAAAGGTCGTTCTTTTATTAGAGATTTAAAAATTCTTCTTCACATGAACCGCGTGGCCCATGGTAGCCAAACTTAAAAGTTATGGTCCATGGGTGAAGCCTTTTCAGATTTGTTAAAATGGAGGTCATCGCTAATCCATGATGGCCGCCGTCTAAAAATAGCATAAATTCTTAAAAAATCTTCTCGTGAACCGCTAGCCGGATTTCGACGAAACTTGGTAGGAATGATCGATGTACAATGCTCTTTCAAAGTTGTTAAAATGGTGACCCCGGGGTCAAAAATGGGCGTTGCCCGTGGGGTCAAATTTTTGACCGAATATGGTCATGTTATATATCAAATGGGTGAAGCCTTTTCAGATTTGTTAAAATGGAGGTCATCGCTTTTCCAAGATGGCCGCCGTCTACAAATAGCATAAATTCTTAAAAAATCTTCTTCTCCTGAACCGCTGGCCGGATTTCGACGAAACTTGGTAGGAATGATCGATGTACAATGCTCTTTCAAAGTTGTGAAAATGGTGACCCCGGGGTCAAAAATGAGCGTGGCCCGTGACGTCAAATTTGGGTCAAACTTTATTTTTGACCGAATATGCTCATGTCATATATCAAATTGAAGGTATCGATGAGGCGATTGCTCTGGTGCAATATTTGTCGGAATCGATGGCCATCATGGCCCTCTTGTTTTATTATTATTATTATCATTATCAAGGCTGCCAGCGTGGGGATAAGCTTCGTTTAACGATGCCATTTCTTGTTGTTGTCTTGTCTGTAATAGTATTGCTATTCATACATTGTGCTCTTTATAATGAGAAAGATTGATATGTAACAATCTTTATTGGATCATTTTTATTCAAGATGGCCACAAAATACCACACCTAAAAACATGTTCCTTGGAAACTCTAAGATCGCTGTCAATCTAGATACATTCCTAGTCCAGCTACGGAATACGACACAATTTGGACTGTAATAACAAGGTGTCGGAGGCTCTCAGAACATCTAGGACAGGAGCATACAGTGATTACAGTAGATGAAGGAATCTGTTGTAAGGCGAGATAATTGGCATGGTGTCATAGTGAGCAGTGTAAATGATTGGTATTAAGCCTTGGGGGTTTTCACATAATGCTGAACTTTCTGTCATTGTAAAGCATTATTAAGAAGGAGAACTTGGTGATGCGTAGTAATGTCAGGAGTTTATGGTAAGTCTGTGGTTGCCACAATTATGAATGGAAAACTGTGGAACAGGACTGTGCATGGTCTTAAGTTGACTTATGAAGCCCTGTGGCGAGTAGTATGGCCCTTATCCGTTCAGTGGATGAATAACGTTTTCAGCACAGGACATTGAGACCTGATTAAATATCTGGATGAGAAATTGAGTTCCCAACATTTCCACTTTTGGATACAATATCTCGAGCTTGTGAATGTACTATTGAACTTCATTAGAGTGGAGAGGGATGGGAACTGGGAGATGCATATGGCATCCTTCTAGCAGATGATACCATGGTTTGCTGTGTACAACCATGTGAACTATATCAGATGGGGACTGATATACCTCGCCGACATGGCGATACTTCCACTAACAGCGCCATCGGTATAGGAAGAGTTCAAGAACAGCGATTTTGTGGTTAAGGCCACCAACAAAAAGTTCAATCAGCTGTCGGTCGACCAAGCATTGGAACATATCAACAAACAGGGCAAGGTTGCTGGAGACCTAATTGGCAATAACAAGGACGGACAGTGCCTGGAAAAGATGTACATTGTACAACGATATGGCCAGGTTGTCTGAAAGCACAATACACATTCAGATTCTACAACATTTATAACGGATATAATCAGATGATTCAACTTGTGCATATAAGAAAGCCAAAATACATACTGTAGGGCAAAACCAGGGATACAGGTAAAGATGAACATCATCATTAAATTACTCTTCACATGCTCCCAACAAAGCACCGGCATCATTTGTTTTAAAGAGGATAGCTTCATAAATGTGATGAGATGTATGTGTAACCTATATGTGAACCTACCGGTACTCTTGTTAATGTCCATTATACTGCGTGTTGATTTTCCATCTCAAACATAGAATGTACCAGACATCGGTCATTTTTACCTCTTGTGTATTTGACATAGACAGCTAGCAATATAACAGACACCGGAATAAAACCTGATGCAACGTTTTCAAAAAGAATAGTCAGGGGCAGGCCACCATAAAAGTGACTTCTGTTCAATCCGATAGAGCAAAAGCAAACGACTGTGCTAGATTGATGCATTATACTTTCCTGAACATGAACACAGTGTCAGATATTAAACCAGGTGGACAAGGTCATTTGTGGGGTCATTAAGTGCAAAAGGGTCAAATGAGTTCAAAATATGTTTTATATTGGTAATTTGCAGTGGAACATCTCTAAACAGGACACCCTGGGAGGTCCCCAGGGTGTAGTGTTGAGAGCGGTTCCACTGTAAAGCAGACATATAACTAATCCAAAACACGAGTGGGTGCGATCACAAACAGACATACTGATCGGAGATTAGTAGCAATGAACCCGATTACAATTAAGTAGAACTAAATTGTATTTGGGTTCACTTTAGAGGGGTTCGACTGTAATGTTTTCTTGCATAACATTCCAGAATTATCAGGCAAAGTTAATTTTAGTGTTGATTATTATTTATCACATGAAAACCTTGTTATAACGTGCTGTACCCATTTCATAAATGTGTAATAACACCTGCATCAAATTTGATTGGCCATATCACTGTAATTAGGTATTCCAAGGAGACAATTCTAATGAAATGCCAAGACATGTTTTCATTTTGAAGCAAACTATTCAATAATTGCTGTCTGTTGATGCGTAAACAGTAGTGTGATTTTATTTTACCCAATTAAAATATTGAAATACCCAATTGCATCAGATATAATGGAGTGAAAATACTCAATTACTAATTCCTTATCTGGAGCCCTGATTTTGCATTAAATGTGTCCATGTATGACATAATTATGTATTTGAGCACGTGACCGTTGTTTGTACGGGTGCAGAAATACCTTTGGATAACATTTTAACTTGGCTTGAAAAGCTTGAACAGATATAAATCCAAGATGGCTGCCAAATATGAATCATTTATATATGATAAACATGTGATATGTTCAAGTGTGTTGCTAGAATGATTCTCCTGCAGAGTTTTGTTGGTCTTGCATTTTATTAGACAGTGTAGGAATATTCACAAAGATAACATGGGTGTGAAATACTCATTATTGGAGAGGTCCTGATATCAATGATGGCCGCCAAGAATATTTGCTCACTCATTATACGACCGTTTTAAAAAAACGGTACGTATTATGTTTTACCGCGTGGCGGGCTGCGGACAGAAAAACTGCATAGTTTGTGTACACAACTCCTCTGAAAGTGTTCAGCCAATCGATTTGAAACTCTACACGTCTTCTACCAATATTGAAGATGTGCTCCTTGGTATTTTTATGCTGAAAAAATATTTTGTAACAAAAATATCACCTTTTTAACTTAGCCATTTTTTCTACATTTTTGTATACAATTCTATATAGGGTACAGAGTTTGTGTACACAACTCCTCTGAAACCGTTCCGTCATTCGATCTGAAACTATATACATGTCTTCTACACATATTGAAGATGTGCACCTTGGTGTTTTTATGCAGAAAAAAAATGATTTAACAAAAATATCACTTAACTCGAGATATTTTTTTCTACATTTTTGCATCCATTTCTATATAATTTCTACTTTACACATCTGTACCAAATTAGTGTACCTGTTTATCACAATATGAATAAATAATGCTATAGATTTTCAAATTCTCATTAATGTTTTTTGCCTTGGTGACAGCTTCACATTTCTGCATCTTCACTGTCTGGCCCATCTTTGACGGGCGTACATGTATTTTGTGACGTACGTCGTTGTTTTTATTCTATTTTTTTTTATAAATAATTCTAATTCAGCATTTCAGTTTTGTGTCATACTGGTATGAGAAACCATGTATCGAGGTATATATATATCTTACTGGCCTTATTGAATAATTCCATGTTCAGGTAAATCCAAGATTTCCGCGAAATGTGTGCTTATTGTTCAACTACAGTGTTCTAAAACTGCCATAGGAACATTATGACAGGTCAAAGTACAAATGTATGTACATTGTATTGCAATTAACATATTATGGTATACGGTCACCTTGCTTCTGCGTGTGTGCATTTCACATGGAAACTAATCGACATTTGACTCATCCTGAATTGAGACAGAGATTCCCAAAGCACCACATGCACAAATACACTTCAATCCATTTATACGATATTTACATTACAAGTCGTTCTACAATTCCACTTACATGCAGTTCTACACATGCCTTTGGAATGGATTACTGTGTTAATTCTAGCTGGATACTGTTGGACTGCTGAACATACACCCAAAGTGAAATGGTGATGGAACCGAATGTGTTCGTATTAAAGACTTGTATTCATAGTATATATATGCACTAATGTTATGCCAGATGAATAAAAGGAAGATGTTGTTCCAAATTACATCCCTAATGGTGCGACAAAGCAACAATGTTTTGACGTTGACGTCATCATGTTTTAGACGTCATTAGCAGCGTCTGAAATCAGTACAGTTGTTAAAATGCTTTCACATTGGTAATATGACGTCTTTACAAGACTCATCTCATACATCTCATATCGAATGGAAACTCGTTCGAGATCCTTTATTTCTTGGACGTACTCAAATTGTTTCAGTTAGCTGCTGGGTACTTGTAATTTCGCGAATGTCAAGATAGCCGCCAAGTACCCAGCAGAGCTCCAGATAAGCTGCGTATTTGATTAAATACCCAATTAAAATTGCCAAAAACCCAATTGAAATCAGAAGTAGCGAGTATCAAAAAGCAATAACAAATTTGTGGTACCTTTATCATGCTACAGAAAACAATAACCAGACCACAAATATAGCATATTTTTCTTATTTTCCGTGAAAACACATCTTGGTATTTCATTAAATGTAGTAGGATTAATTCTATTACTTTTAGGGCCTGGGGCTAAGTGACTGGTGTGGTATGAACCTGGCACCAGATCGGGATATTTTAATTTTTGAGCTGAATATCTATATTTGTTGGTAAATATTTACTTCCGATTTTTTGGGACCCCCGCCTCCATATTGGTACAGGTGAAACACAGGATTCAACCCCTTTATACCTGGCTTAAAATGACCGTAGCTGTTGACAGCCTGTTAAACACCATCAAAGAAATAAAATGGTAATGTCGATGAGGCATGTCCTAAATGAAGACATCAATTGTTGGTCATACTTCATACTAAACAAGAGAGCACTCAGCAAGTTTTACTTTATTACTTGGGTATGAAACATTTAAATATATTTTCATGGATTCTACAGGCAGCCTTATAGAACAGTCTAACTGGCATTCTGCTCTTCACTAACACTTTCAGCATCCTTTTGTTTTATGGCCATCCCAAGTTTTTCACTCACAGTATTGCTATTGGTTAATGTCAAGTCTGTCGCACTATCTGTAGGCTGAACTATTGTAGCGTCGGGCACATGCTCGGAGGCATCGTCTTTTGTGCTGGTTTCCAAATCGTCATTTACAGGTTTACGGTCGTTTGTCAGTGCAGCAGTCGTTTCCGTTGCCTCCTGGTTCCCTGGCGGTACAACACAAGCATTGCCTGGCTCCCGGTCTGCTCTATCTGCTACAATACAATCAGGTTGTGTCTCTGCAGACTCCTTCACAACTTCATGCATGTTGTATTTCCTAAACGTGAAGAAATCCTTCACGACGCTCAGGCAGCAGACATTGCGTATCACCTCAATGAGAACGACAAGGTCCGGCTCATCGTGACACAACTGATGTAATGGGTTCATTTCTCGTATGATCCTACCTAAACTAGGCAGCAACGATGTCCTATTGATACTCTGGTTATTTCTAATTTTACACACAGATGTATATTTCACTGCGACTCCAAAACCTGTTTCAAAATGCGATTTAAACAGGTTTTTAGCGGTTTCTTCAATGACACCAAGGTTTGCCTTGCATGTGATAGTAATTGGCAGCAGTCGGATGGCGTATCTCATTTTCTGAACCTTGCTCTCCCGGATATCTGTGAGCACGTGATGTGCCAGCTCGCACGGGCTGTCCACTGTCGTACGGATGAAGATGATGTTCTTGGTTTTCGTGTCCACCTGTTGGAAGCGCCTGTTCACCTTGGTGATGTTTTTGATGCTCGCCGTCTCTCGGGCCATGGCGGCCTCCATATCATCCTCGCCACTGTCTGATGGCGACGCATCGCCGCCCCCCGCCTTCTGTAGCAACATACAAGGCATCGTCTGGTATCAGACAAGTTATGTGATTTTGTACGATGTGCGATATCATATTTACAAAATATGATATTTTCCTTAAATGATATCAAAAGTTTACGAAATGTAATTTACAGAAATTGAGAAATATATGTGATATTTTCTGTAAATGATGTTGAAAGTTGACGATAGAATAATGAACATTTCGTCAACTTTCAACATCATTTTACAGAAAATATCACATATATTTCTCAATTTCTGTAAATGATGTTTATGAGAAACAAGAAAATGTGGCCTGTCGGCACACGAATGCCCCCAGTGCCAGATAATGATTAGAGAAACTGTATCACCAAAAGTGATAAGTTGTCATAACCACACAGTTGTGAAGGTCAAATGATGAAGGTTATATTAAGCACAGCTTGATTGTGTGACATTTGTGCACAAGTATAATTGTATTGAAATATTTAAAATATTAAAGTAATCCTTCAAGTGTTATAGAAGATATGACAGAATTTAGAAACTCCGGCAAACTTCTTAATGTGTGAAAAAGTTAAAAGATGTGAAGGTCAAAAGTTCAAGGTCCTATTATGGGCTGCATGGATGTGTGGCATTTGTCCACAGGTTTGATTTATTGAAATATTAAGAGTAATCCATCAATGAATATAGAAGTTATGACAGAATTGAGAAACTCCGGCGAATTTAGTCATGTGTGACAAAGTTCAAAGTTGTCAAGGTAAAAAAGTCATGGTCATAAAAAGGGCAGCATGGATGTGTGGACAAGTATGATGTATTGAAATATTAAAGTAATCCATCAAGTGATATAGAAGTTATGACAGAATTGAGAATTATAAATGTGTGAATAAGTCAAAGTTGTCATGGTCAAACGGTCAATGTCATATTAAGGTCAGCATGGATGTGTTGCCTTTGTCCACAAGTATGCTGTGTTGAAATAGTTAAGTAATCCTTCAAGGAATATAGAAGTTATGACAGAATTTAGAAACTCCAGCGAACTTCTTAAGGTGGGTAAAAATTCAAAGTTGTGAAGGTCAAATGTCAATGTCATATTAAGGGAAGCATGGATGTGTGGCATTTGTCCACAGGTATACTGTGTTGAAATATTTAAGTAAACCTTAATGGGATTATAGAATGTATAAAAATGCAAATACATGAACATGAACATGATGAAACATACTAACACAATGAATATGTGCACTGTGCAGTCTGTTTGAATTAGATCGTCGTTTCACTAAACTTCTTACAACTAAAATGTTCGTAAGCGCAAATTTAGAATCGTCTGCAAATTTGAATTGATGGATTTACATTTATTGAGCATAGGCTGCATATGCAGCCTATGCTCAATAAATGTAAATCCAACAATTATTTACAAGAAAACAGTGTTAATGTGAAATTTACAGACTATCATAATTTTGCACTTACAAAAATTTTATTCGTAGGAAGTTTAGTGAAACAGGCCCAGTTGGTGTCTCCCTGTGCAAGTTTTACATTGATAAGTTGCTATTGGTTACATGAAATGTGACTGCAGCTAATGCCATTTGTGTTGTCTGCTGTTTATTTTCTATTTTCTAATTTTATCATCAAAAACATGCTTTGAAAGCACTAATAATTTAGTGGAAATGATTCTGAAGTGCTGTCAAACCATGTTTTTATTCAGAAATGAGGCAAGATATAAAAGCAACAGCAAACGACAAATTGTTGTGTGTAGCAGTCTAAAGGTTAAGGATATATACTATCTGTTTGTAGAATGCGAGGTGTTTCACTGACTGAATGTGAACAGTGCAGACCATGATCAGACTGCGAGGATGCGCAGGCTGGTTTGGGTCTGCATCTGCACAAATGTCAAAAGTTCTATTTTCTCCATTACAATCACACATAACAATCATATTCACTTTTCTAGTGGAACTTCAAAGAGGGTATTACCGTTTCTGCACCATACAGGTCATCTGCGTATTCATTGAGGATGTTGTACGTCTCTCGCACGGCTTCCTTCTCGTGTGTGTTACACATGACGAGAAATCCCTTCATTCCCGCGGTCAGGTCCCCGCCGCGTTTCTGACGCTTCCCACCGGCAGCACACTTCTTGTAGTACGACTTGGGTCTCTTCTTGCCTCTCTGTCCATCGCTCATTGTCCCTGGAGGCTGGATCATGAGAAGCAGATACCGTATTGACTCAGTGGCAAAACACAGCTCACATCTGAGGAATTAGACTGCTCCAGATAATCTTTGTGTCTGAAGTTTATTGTACTCCGTGATTTCAAATAAAATTATTTTTGCAAATGGTTTATTAACTAGATGGCCGCCGCACCAGCCGAGGCTTTGATAGTACATCGAAAAACTTTAACAAAAAACATTTTGGGTTAGAACACCCGACTTCCAAGCCGGAGGTTGCGAGTTCAAATCTCGACTTAGTCATCAAAAATATTAAAGTTATACCATGATGAAGAAGCTTGTACAAACAAAGTGTTTCCGCAAAAATGTGATGGTAAAAAGGCCAAGGTCGTGTTACTGGCGGCATGAGTGTGTTCCAAATGCTCACATGTATCAAGTGTCCAAATATTGAAGCAAGTAGTGACTATAGTAGCGCCTTCTGCTAAAGCAGGTGCGACAACAATGGTTAAGTGTTTCCACAACCATGAGAATGTCAATTAGAAATGTGGCCTGTCAGCACAAGAATGCCCCCACTGGCACATTTGAAAACACAGAGGGCCAGGGAAGCATGGATTTGTCACAGCATGAAAGCCTCAGAGCAATGGGGCCAAACATAATATTTTAATTGTTTCCCCTCCCACTACCTACCCACCAAAATTATCCGAATGTTTTTGTTTTTAATGTTGGCCTGGGTGTGTGAAATATCAAGTAGATCCATGCAAGGAAAACGACACTATAAGACACTTACCAGAGTTTTGAACGCACAAAGTATGTGACCTTGACCCTGGGCTTAGCGGGCGCAGGACGATCATGGATCATGGGACGGTAGAGGACCATTAGAGCAAAGAGTGTGAATTATCAACCAGATACGTGCAAGGAACAGAAATTATAAGACATTTACCCGAGCGTTAAGGTTTTGAATCCACAAGTATGTGACCTTGACCCTGGGCTTAGCGAGAGCGGTATGATCGTGGATTAAAGTTAAAATATTAAAGTTATATCATGATGAAGAAACTTGTACAAACTTTTTGACGCCAAAAAATGGTTAAGTGTTGCCGCAAAAATGTGAATGTAAAAAAGGTGAAGGTCATGTTAATGACGGCATGAGTGTGTTTCAAATGTTCACATGTATCAAGTGTCCAAATATTGCAGAATCCGTCAAGTAATACACCCGAAGCTTCTGCTAAACCAGGCGCAACAAAAAATGAGTAAGAATGTAAGCAAACGCTAGTTATTTTTCAGCATTAACATATTTTTGCCAATCCCAATTTTTTTTTACAGACGACTTATATGTACACGATACAAATCCACATTTAAACTTTTTTTCATATTCTGTTTCATCACTTTCTAGGCATATCTGAAAATTAAATGTGCCCCCCGTGTTGATATCGCCAATTGGCTACATTTTCAGCGTGTTACAAAGGCCATGGTGGTACAAAGCTGCACAATTTGACCTTTAGACGGTGTTTGGAATTTTGTTCATTGATAATGATTGTACATGCACGTGAATTTGACATATATGACCAGACGTGATCGGACAAAACCAGTGAAGACCAAAATGAGTATGTCCATCCACGAAATCTGATCAGTGTATTCACTGATGCTACCGTAGTTAACTACCGGTAGGTATATATCATAAAACTCTGACAAATTTATCTTGGCGCAAATAAAAAACGATGATACCCCTGCTATAACTGTTTGAACGACTTTTAGGCTAACTATGTCTCCCTCCACACACACCACCACCACTGCATGTTATCAGGACTTGAAATTTTTTAATTTAAGGCAACAACAGCATATACATGTATGAAGCTACCTGTTGTTTTCTGCGTATATTAGCTGTATGTTGGGAGATATTACAATAAAAAGAGGCAACATATGCAATTTTCACTTGTCAAGGGCCATAACTCTGCCAATACTAGACGAATCCGCATCAAAAACCACAGATGCACAACCTCACAGTCACAAACATTCCTGTAAAATTTTGCAACTCTAACTCAAACACTTTTGGAAATACGTGCAACACAAATTTGTGATGGACAAAATTGCCGATTTTCTGTAAGTCAAGGGTCATAACTCCATCCTTATTGGATGATTCTGTAAACAAAACAAACCCCAGGTGCACAAATAAACATGCCGATTAATATTCCTATACAGTTTCATGCCTGTAACTCAAATACTTTTTGAGTTACCGGTGACACAAGACTGAACGTCCTGAAATTCTGTATGTATTTGTGATGACACATACTACTAATTAATCTACAGTTGAAAGCGTTTCACAAAAAATAAGCGAGGGAATTTCACATCAGCAACGGGTTAACAATAGATTTTTGGAAAATTCTATTTCTATTCTGAAGATTGTATTTGTGCACCGAACCAAGGTTAATGGCGGTTAATCGTCGTACCCTTAAGACTACGGAAACATGTGGTGAATAACATAAATTTAGCACACAAAAAAAGCAAACAAAACCTATTTTTTTAATGGCATAAGACCCGTGTTTTTAAAAAGGTCAACCCGCAAAATATGTGCTGTAACTGACATAAGCTTATTTGCATAAAAGAATGTTGGTTGTATCATTCTTCGCTAGCGCGCGAATAAAAATCAGCAATTTTCAATAAGTCAAGGGCCATAACTCTGCCCATACTCTATGAATCCGCATCAAAATCACCAATGAACAACTCCACATGTTGATCAACATTTCTATAAGGTTTCATCACTATAGCTCAAATAGGCGGATGCCAAAAACAACATGTCTCCCCATATATGGGGGAGACATAATTATCCAGTAACTGTGCTTTACATATAAATATCTCCTAATTTCCTAAAGACTGGGCTCTGTTGAGTGGATCGGGAACCATTTAGCAGGTGCCCTATGACGTAGTATCCTACAATTGATCAGTATAGTAACTTGAGCCTTGGACCCGGAATTTCTCGTTGGGATTTGGGTAGATGAGCGGATAAATTAGACTCTTCAATGGGCACAGTGGTATCAGGTAAACATGTATTTCAATCACAGTCTCTGTGAAACTCGTCGGACTGACAGACATGTCCAGTCAATATTTTCCGCCGGTTCAACAGTAAACCGGAAGTGGACGGACCGAATGTCCGACAATAAAAAAAATATTATAAAAAAATTAAAAAAAATGTATTTTTTAATTTTCTATTCCAAGATTCAAATCAACTTCCTTTGGTATGCCCATTTATGGTTTTATGACGCTAGCTAGCCTTACTTACATGATTGATATACTTAAAAGCTCTTAAATATGACACAAAATCTATTTTATTTTTTTCAATGTTCTTTTTCGGTCTGGTAACTTTTTGAAAAATTCAAGTTTACCAGACTGAATGTCCTGTAAAACAGTTTCACTGAGATTGCAATCAGTAGTACTGCTAATTACTTCCAAGTACACGCAAGTGTTTATGAGGCAAGTTTTACTGTCTAGATGATTTAGCATCTGGGGCTAAATCCCCTCTATTTTAGGTGTGTAAACGCCCTGTTGTCCATATGTACATGTAGTACAGTCGAACCTGAGCTAAAGACAACCTCCGAATAGCAAACACCTGGCTGTAAAGACCACACTTTTGTTGTCCCAATGGCACAATGACTATATAAATGACCCTGTGAATAAAGACCACCTGTGAACAAAGGCCAGTATTTTTCACTTGCCATGGCTGGCCTTTATTCACAGGTTTTACTGTACATGTTATTTTTGTAAATCAACGCACATAAGACGACATACAAACGCTCATTCACTTCTCAAATGTCCCCGTGCACCAATTTGGTGTACTAACCAGTTTCAGACACTTTTCCGTGTGTATGTACTGTCATTTTGGCTAATTCTGCGCATCGGCTAATGCGCAAATCACATCAAATTTAGCCTTGCTCATGTCGTAATAAAATATTTTGATTTTGGAATAAACAAGCTGATTAATTGCGACACGGTGGCACAATCTCATCCCATTCGGATAGTTTGGAACAAAGTTATTCAGAATATCGTCAAAATGTGTAAAATCATCATACCTTGCTGATGGAATAGCTGTCTTATTTACTAAATTGACTGTTCAAATAAGACAGTAACCTGTCATGATGCCACTAGATAGTTCTGCTTCAAGTTTACCAATTTTGCTCTGCTGATCCAGAATGCTGTGTGCCATTTTTATTTACACTACCAGAGGCGCAGCATCAGCAGAAAAAAATGTGACTTTGCAAACACGCATGTGATGTCAAACATCACACAATTTACGTCACTTACTGACAGAACGTTATGACATTTTACCTGCACATACTTCTTTGAACTTTGTTGAATATTCAGCGAACTTTTACTGTTAATGATATTTAAATTGGTTTTGAAAGGTGTGCATAATTAGCTGACACCATTGTATACACAGTTTTCTCGGGCGTATGAACAGTTTCCCCCAAATATATGTTAAACGATGCATATTTGTCGGCAATATGTCATACAATAAGAAATGGAACAGATATTTATTATAAAAGTGGTAAAAACGATGTCGGAAGGTCACAGAAACCATTTGTTGACGCACCGTTGATTGAAAAAAAATAAACAAGATGGCCGCTGTCTGGCCTTCTTATATAGTAGAGATCCTAAGTCCAACTGGATAGCAATCATCACATCGGGTTTTTGTTCATCCCATAAAGTGCCTATGATCTCAATATCACGAAAAATACAAACGAACCGGAAATGGGTTATTAGGGTCGCCTTTGTTGTGTATTTGCCCTTTCAGATCGATGATTAATTGTCAGGCTACATGTAGATACGCACCTGGCTGATCCAAGTCGTGGTTACTTAAGCGTTTCCACGTGCACGCTTACATTGTGCTGATTGACTGGCATTGTCAAAACTGTCATTTCCCTACACAGCGAGCAGAGAATGTACACAGACAATTCTAGGTAGGTTTTAGCTATACTATTCCTACTGTACACGTGTGTACATCCTGCCCCATGTTTTTTCAGGGTCACTGTCCAGATAATTATCGCTGCTGCGCAACCAGTGCCCATTTACCCTTTCTCTGTGCGAGCCATTCTGACCCTACGACCATACCCAAAGGATTCAAGGTGTTCCTGAATCAAGGTGTTCCTGAATACCTCTGGCTATATACAGGTACCGTGCAGTGTAGCCCGTAAAAAACGCCTTACCTTTGTTGTTTTTGGAGCATTAGGCGTAACAAAAAAAGAGGTTTGTTTCCTGTTACCCGACCGACCATTTACAACATGGTCCACACCAAATCTACGCCATTTAAGGCCACTTGCTCTGTAAGTATTGGCGATTTACAGCGTTAGAATTGTGTGTCATGTGTTTTCGCGGCATGAAATTTTTGAAGGGAAAATAAGTTATTTCCTAATATGACATGAAATTAAACAAGAGGGCCATGATGGCCCTAATTCGCTCACCTGACTCCATGAACACCAGAGGAGAATGTGACATTGAGTTCATGTGTTTTAAAAAAATTGTGCTATTTTTAGATGGCGGTCATCTTGGATTAAGCGATGACTCTCATTTTACCAAATCTGAAAATGCTTCACCCAAGGATCTTAACTTCCTATGAAGTTTGGCCAGCATCGGCCATGTGGTTCCTGAGAAAAAGACGTTCAAAATCTCGAATAAATGGACCTTTTGGAGGCCATCATGGATGACATAATCATCCGATTCCGACAAATATTGCACCAGAGCAATCGCCTCATCGATACCTTCAATTTGATATATGACATGAGCATATTTGGTCAAAAATAAAATTTGACCCCACGGGCCACGCCCATTTTTGACCCCGGGGTCACCATTTTAACACCTTTGAAAGAGCATTCTACGTCGATCATTCCTACCAAGTTTCGTCGAAATCCGGCTGGTGGTTGATGAGAAGCAGACTTTTAAGAATTTGTGCTATTTTTAGACGGTGGCCATCTTGGATTAGCGACGACCTCCGTTTTAACAAATCTGAAAAGGCTTCACCCATGGACCATAACTGTGAAGTTTGGCCACCATGGGCCAAGCGGTTCGTGTGAAGAAGAATTTTGAAATCTCTACTAAAAGAACAACCTTTTGACCTTTCGGAGCAATCGCCTCATCGATACCTTCAATTTGATATATGACATGACCATATTCGGTCAAAAATAAAATTTGACCCCAATTTGACCCCACGGGCCACGCCCATTTTTGACCCCGGGGTCACCATTTTCACAACTTTGAAAGAGCATTGTAAATCGATTATTCCTACCAAGCTTAGTCGAAATCCGGCCAGCGGTTCATGAGAAGAAGATTTTTAAAAAATTTATGCTATTTTTAGATGGCGGCCATCTTGGATTAGCGATGACCTCCATTTTAACAAATCTGAAAAAGCTTCACCCATGGACCATAACTTTTAAGTTTGGCTACCATGGGCCAAGCGGTTCATGTGAAGAAGAATTTTGAAATCTCTAATAAAAGAACGACCTTTTGACATTTTGGCGGCCATCTTGGATGACATAACCATCCGATTTCGACAAAAAATGTACCGGAGTGATCGCCTCATTGATAACTTCGATTTGATATATAACATGACCATATTCGGTCAAAAATAAAATTTGACCCTAATTTGACCCCACGGGCCACGCCCATTTTTGACCCCGGGGTTACCATTTTAACAACTTTGAAAGAGCAATGTACATCGATCATTCCTACCATGTTTCGTCGAAATCCGGCTAGCGGTTCATGAGAAGAAGATTTTTTAAGAATTTATGCTATTTTTAGACGGCGGCCATCTTGGATTAGCGATGACCTCCATTTTAACAAATCTGAAAAGGCTTCACCCATGGACCATAACTTTTAAGTTTGGCTACCATGGGCCAAGCGGTTCATGTGAAGAAGAATTTTTAAATCTCTAATAAAAGAACGACCGTTTGACCTTTCGGCGGCCATCTTGGATGACATAACAATCCGATTTCGACAAAAAATGCACCAGAGTGATCGCCTTCATTGATACGTCGATCATTCCTACCAAGTTTTGTCGAAATCCGGTTGGCGGTTCTTGAGAAGAAGATTTTTGAAGAATTTGTGCTATTTTTAGACGGCGGCCATCTTGGATTACGTGATGACGTCATTTTAAAAATGTTGTAATCCCCCTACCTAAGGACCATGACCATGAAGTTTGGTGACTATAGGCCCAATGGTTACCGAGGAGAAGACGTTTGAAAATGTTCACGGACGACGACGGACGACGGACACATTGCGGTAACAATAGCTCACATGAGCTTCGCTCAGGTGAGCTAAAAAGGGTGTTCGAGTTATGCTCCAGAGACAAAATCAGTGACGGAAAAAAACAAAGGGAGATAACTAAAAAATTAGTGATGCAAGAGTTGTCATTCTTGCGTGACACACCTTTAGGGTTGTGGTCTATGCATGTGTGAAGTTTCATGAAAATATTCCAAAGGGTGTTCGAGTTATGCTCCAGACACGATATCAGTGCACGAAACAACAAAGGGAGATAACTAAGAAATTAACGACGCAAGAGTTGTCATTCTTACGTGCGACAAACCTTTGGGTCGTCTTCTATGCATGTGTGAAGTTTAATAAAACAGAAAATGTGTTCATAGAACACGGATGTCCCATATATCGCTTTGATAATAAATGAGGCCAAATTCCAAGTCAAAATTTTCTTTTACCCGAGCGTTAAAGTTTTTGAAGCACCAAGTATGTGACCTTGACCCTGGGCTTGGCGGGGGCAGGACAAACGTGGATTTGGCACAGGGCGGTAGAGGACCATTAGAGCAATGCATATATGAAATATGAAGCTGATCCGTGAAAGAAAACAGAAATTATAAGATATTTACCTGAGCGTTAAAGTTTTTGAAGCACTAAGTATGTGATGTTAACCCTGGGCTTGGCGGGGGCGGGACGAACGTGGATTTGGCACAGGGCGGTAGAGTGAGTGAGTGAGTGAATAGGGTTTAACGTCCGCTTTTCTGACATAGAGGTACAAGCCTCAGGGAGTCTACACACAGACGGGTCAACGGGGTCAAGTCCCGTATCCACCTGTCCAAGGGGGGTAAATCCCAACTTCAGAACTCAATATTTACAATCAAAATATATATTCAGTCCTGAAATTAGAACAACCTGATCTGGTGCCAGGCCCTCGCCACACCAGCATCATTTATCCCATCCCCTAAAAGTAATAAGATTAGCGCTAATCTTACTTTTATATATGGGGCATAGCCCGACTCAACTCTCACATACAAGAAAGCCAAAAATGTACATGAGGGCCAAATCCGGTATAGTGGGTTCCGGAAAGTATGAACCCAATCGTTAAGCCAGTTTAGTTGCCTTTTACGACAAGCAATGGCTACTGCAGCACTATTCTCAGGATCAGTTGATCCCACCCCGGTGCCTGCACAGGGCACAGGGCGGTAGAGGACCATTAGAGCAACGCATATATGAAATATGAAGTTGATCCGTGAATGGAAAGAAAAATTATAAGATATTTACCTGAGCATTAAAGTTTTTGAAGCACCAAGTATGTGACCTTGACCCTGGGATTGGCGGGGGCAGGACGAACATGGATTTGGGACAGGGCGGTAGAGGACCATTAGAGCAATGCGTATATGAAATATGAAGATGATCCATGAAAGAAAACAGAAATTATAAGATATTTACCCGAGCGTTAAAGTTTTTGAAGCACTAAGTATGTGACCTTGACCCTGGGCTTGGCGGGGGCAGGACGAACGTGGATTTGGCACAGGGCAGTAGAGGACCATTAGAGCAACGCGTATATGAAATATGAAGTTGATCCGTGAATGGAAAGAAAAATTATAAGATATTTACCTGAGCGTTAAAGTTTTTGAAGCACCAAGTATGTGACCTTGACCCTGGGCTTGGCGGGGGCAGAACGAACGTTGATTTGGCACGGGGCGGTAGAGGACCATTAGAGCAATGCGTATATGAAATATGAAGCTGATCCGTGAAAGAAAACAGAAATTATAAGATATTTACCCGAGCGTTAACGTTTTTGAAGCACTAAGTATGTGACCTTGACCCTGGGCTTGGCGGAGGAAGGACGAACGTGGATTTGGCACAGGGCAGTAGAGGACCATTAGAGCAACGCGTATATGAAATATGAAGTTGATCCGTGAATGGAAAGAAAAATTATAAGATATTTACCTGAGCGTTAAAGTTTTTGAAGCACCAAGTATGTGACCTTGACCCTGGGATTGGCGGGGCAGGACGAACGTGGATTTGGCACAGGGCGTTAGAGGACCAATTTAGAGCAATGGCGTATATGAAATATGAAGATGATCCATGAAAGAAAACAGAAAGTATAAGATATTTACCCGACCATTAAAGTTTTTGAAGCACTAAGTATGTGACCTTGACCCTGGGCTTGGCGGGGGCAGAACGAACGTTGATTTGGCACAGGGCGGTAGAGGACCATTAGAGCAATGCGTATATGAAATATGAAGCTGATCCGTGAAAGAAAACAGAAATTATAAGATATTTACCCGAGCGTTAACGTTTTTGAAGCACCAAGTATGTAACCTTGACCCTGGGCTTGGCGGGGGCAGGATGAACATGGATTTGGCACAGGGCGGTAGAGGACCATTAGAGCAATGTGTATATGAAATATGAAGCTGATCCGTGAAAGAAAACAGAAATTATAAGATATTAACCCGAGCGTTAAAGTTTTTGAAGCACCAAGTATGTGACCTTGACCCTGGGCTTGGCGGGGGCAGGACGAACGTGGATTTGGCACAGAGCGGTAGTGAACCATCAGAGCAATGTGTATATGAAATATGAAGCAGATCGGTCGAAGGATGAAGAAATTATGAGACATTTACCCGAGTGTTAAAGTTTTGTGACGGACGGACGGAAAAGGGAGGACGGGACGCACGTTCCTACGAATGAATACTTGTTGGGTTTTTACTGTATAAAAATACCCAACAAGAGTACCCAACACTATCCTAACCCTACCCAATAAGATCCCCGTACGCTTACAACAAGTACCCATTCGTGTGTGCGGACGGACGGACGGACGGACAAGGGTAACACTAAATGCCCCCTCCACTATCGTGGTGGGGCATAAAAATATTCCAAAGGGTGTTCGAGTTATGCTCTGGATACAAAATCAGAGCACGAAACAACAAAGGGAGATAAGTAAACAAGAATTCCGCGGAATCAGATGTCTCGCCTTGTCCCTCCCGCCTTGACCTCGAGCCTGGGCCCGAAAGCAATTTTCACTGGCCCGAACATATTATACAATTATTGACTAGTGAGCCATGAGCCATAGAATATCAGATTATATTCTATGGCTCACTAGTCAATAATTGTTTTATTATATGATAATAGTCTGTATATAGCACTTACGACCTTATGCTACTAGACAAAAATTGAAAAAGAATTTGAAAAAAAAAATGAAAACAAAAAATGGAAAAAATAAAGTTTAAAAATTAAAAATAATAATGCTTGCTACTAGAGCCCAGAATTTTTTTTTAATAGTCCTATATTTATCTACATATATCTGCACAGGTCCACATAATGCCACAATATTTTCAACACAGTTTACGGAAATATAATATACAAAAAAAATAAAATAATAATGCTCGCTACTGGAGCCCAGAATTTTTGTTAATAGTCCTATATTTATCTACATATATCTGCACAGGTCCACATACTGCCACAATATTGTCAACACAGTTACGGAAATGTAATAATGTACCTGTATAAACTACCTGTAATAAGTTAGTGGTCAGTTAAAAAATTGAAAAAGAATGTAAAAAAAAAAAATGGAAAAAAAAATTAAATTTAAAAAAAATAAAAGAATAATGCTCCCTACTGGAGCCCAGAATTTGTTTAAAATAGTCCTATATTTATCTACATATCATATATACACAGGTCCACATATTGCCACAATATTTTCAACACAGTTTACGGAAATGTAATATAATCATTTACCTGTATAAATTACCTGTAAGTGGTCAGTGGTCAGTTGCACATGCTAGCACATGCACAGGTGAATAGTATGTATATAGCACTTACGACCTTATGCTACTAGACAAAAATTGAAAAATAATTTGAAAAAAAAAAAGAAAAAAAAAAAATGGAAAAAAAAAGTTTAAAAATAATAATGCTTGCTACTGGAGCCCAGAATATTTTTTTAATAGTCCTATATTTATCTACATATATCTGCACAGGTCCACATAATGCCACAATATTTTCAACACAGTTTACGGAAATGTAATATCCAATGTAGTAATTTACCTGTATAAATTACCTGTGGTCAACAGTGGTCAAGCACTGGACATTTGCACATGCTAGCCCATGCTAGCACATGGTTCTCCCAGTCTCTATTGTTCTCTCTACAGGTAAGGTGTACAGAGCACACGAGAAAAGGTGTACAGAGCAGACCGAGAAAACGGGTCTTCATGCATTATTGTCCAGTTTGTAGAGTGCGCAAAACAAAAAAGGGAGATAACTAAAAAATTAGCTACGCAAGAGTTGTCATTCTTGTGCGCGACACACCTCCGGGTCGTGGTCTATGCATGTGTGAAGTTTCATGAAAATATTCCAAAGGGTGGTCGAGTTATGCTCCGGACAGGAAATCAGTGCGCGAAAACAAAAAAGGAAGATAACTAAAAAATTAGCTATGCAAGAGTTGTCATTCTTGTGCACGACACACCTTCGGTTTGTGGTCTAATTGAATGTGTGAAGTTTCATAAAAATATTCCAAAGGGTGGTCGAGTTATGGTCAATTAGTGCGCGAAACAAAAAAGGGAGATAACTAACAAATTTGCTATGCAAGAGTTGTCATTCTTGTGCGCGACACACCTTCGGGTCGTGGTCTATGCATGTGTGAAGTTTCATGAAAATATTCCAAAGGGTGGTGGAGTTATGCTCCGGACAGGAAATCAGTGCGCAAAACAAAAAAGGAAGATAACAAAAAAATTAGCTATGCAAGAGTTTTCTTGTGCACGACAACACCTTCGTTTGTGGTAATTGAATGTGTGAAGTTTCATAAAAATTCCAAAGGGTGGTCAGTTATGGTCAATTAGTGCGCGAAACAAAAAAGGAGATAACTAAAAAATTAGCTATGCAAGATTGTCATTCTTGCACGACACACCTTCGGTTTGTGGTCTAATTGAATGTGTTTCAAAAAATATTCCAAAGGGTGAGTTGGTCAATTAGTGCAAACAAAAAAGGGATAACAACAAATTTGCTATGCAAGAGTTGTCATTCTTTGTGGCGTGACACACCTTCGGGTCGTGGTCTATGCATGTGTGAATGTTTCATGAAAATATTCAAAGGGTGGTGAGTTATGCCTCCGGTCAAACGAAATCAGGTGGCGAGAAACAAAAAAGGGAGATTACTCAAAATTAGGCTATGCAAGGAGTTGTCTTTCTTTGTGCGAGACACACCTTCGGGTCGTGGTTATGCATGGTGTGAAGTTTCATGAAAATATTCCAAAGGGTGTTCGAGTTATGCTCCGGACAAGAAGTGTCTGCGGCGGACGCTAACGCGGACGCGGCGCGCTGTCAAATCCATAGTATCCCCCGACGGAGTCCGGGGGATACAATAATATGGTAAGCTAATTGTATTAGTTTGAAACAGAGCAATTTAGTAGCAAGTCGTGGAATTTCTCATTTATGGTAAACCAACAACATGTATTTAATACGAATCAGTAAAGTTAAACAAAACAAAATAGCTTGGCATGTAACAGAATGCCGTGTTTTACCACATGTACCAAACATTGTTATAAAGCTACATTTAATTAATAGCACAGCTTCCAAAAATATGGGCGTAACGGAAATGATTTGTGTAACGGTAATGACGAAACGTAACGGTAATGACTCTCAATTTATTTAAAATACTAATGCAGCATATATAGCAAACATATTTATACTTTGCATATGCTGTACAATATAACTTCAAGTTAATGTTTACTTTTAATGTGATTGCCAATAGAAACCCACACTCCTCGAAGCTATGTCTGTTTTTTTGTTGTTCCAGAGCTTTTACTAATTAAATCCTGATATATAAATGTGCCATTGCTGACCGACAACTGATGGGACATGGTTTATATCTAATTGACGCATGAACTGACTGGTTAGTATGGTAATTTATCATTGCTGTTACACGATCGTCATTACCGTTACACAATTTCGTAACGGTATTGATTTTTCTTTAAAAACTCCCATTTTTCACCCCTCTGTATACAACGCATCATGAAGGTAGAATATGCAAATACAACGTTGTAAGTGTGTCTATCCACCCATTTTGGTTTCAGCCGACCTACATACATATGGACGTGTATAAACCCCGAACGGTAATGATGCATGTAATATGTAACATTAAAATTATGAATACAGACCGGCCTCGTTCTCGGCAATGACTTAAGTTGTGTTAGCACCGTATTTATTTATAAATTGCGCCTGCATTTAAACAGTTTTCATTGCATTAGTAGCCGAGAGTAGGAAAGGGAGTTTACTCTGATTTTACATTTTTTGTTCAGCGTAACGGTAATGATTCGATTTCTCGGGACAGATACATGAAAGTCAGTATTTTTCACAACAAAAGGAAATTTTATTGCAGAATAAGTTTAATGTAAATGTTAAACTATTTTAATTCAGATGCAATGTATATAAAGTAAAGTACAAATGGACAAGATTTGAGAATTACGGGCTTGTAAACTGTGCTGATTGATGACCGGGACATGCCCATTTGGTGGACCACACGTATGCCAACAACGGAAAATAATAACTAAACATACATAACAAGAATTGTAAATACTGTTTTCTTAATGGATTTGTATTATACATAGTCTCTTTACTGAAAACAAAAATAATTTTCCTTATAAATTGTGTGATTTGTCAGTAAATTACACCGAGACACCAGATGTACATAAATATAGAATCACTGACATACAGTAAAAAAAAAAAAAATCCCCACCTACTGACCCTATCTTTTTCAGGCCCGTAACAGGAAACAAACCTTTTTTTTTTTAGGCCTTATGGTGATAGTTTGTAATGTGACCTTTAATGTATGTATACAAATAAATACAACAAAACATGTCAAAATGTACCAATCTGGTGGTGCTGCTACCGCTGGGAGCCGCCATTTTAAGACCCGTGCACCTTTTTGACTCACATAAGGTACCCATGTACCAATCCTAAGCACACACACCTGCAAAATGAGGACTTAACTTGAAAACAAGGAAATATATGTTGTAGGTCATCAGATAATGATGGGCTGTCTCCTCTTCGCCACATTCACAAGTTAAAGACCTGAAATGAAACTTACCCGGTGACGGTTGATGTTGAAGAGAGAAAAAGTTGTTGTTGTTGTTGTTACTGCACGTTTTGCCGGACTTGATTGACATGGAATCACATGGAATCCTACTGAATAAGCTAATTATGAAACAGGAATTCATCCACATGCATGTAATCTGTTCTTACATCCAGAGTAAAATGACTTGAGTCAATCATTCAGCATGTGTCAGGGAGTACTGCAATGCGGTGTACTGTCGAATCATCTATATAATGTATACATTAACAATATATTACTAGATCTAGTGATGTATTAATTGGCTCGACCTACGGTGGATGCCCGACGTGTGCAGATGATGTCCTACTAATTGCAGAGTTGGCAGATGTACTACAAACAATAATCTCACTGACCTTCACATATCCAACATAAAATATATACACAATACATCCAACTAAGAATGCAGTCATACGGAGATCCGTCACTAGGGCTCAACATTCTAGTGAGAACGTATCACATTTTCATCTGGGACAACATACTATGAACGTAAATAGCCAAACCCAACACCTAGGATTAATCAGAGCAATAATACATAATGAAAATCAAATTAATATAGACGAGAGGATAAGTCGTGCAAGGAGGACATTATATAAACTCATGAATACGTACAGGCGTCCACGGAAGTAACGGAATAAAAACTAAATTTGGATATCAAATATATCAAGTTTACGTCTCAGCTGTACTCTCAGTGAGCAACACATCACAAAAAATACTGCTGCAAAACAATATACTAAAAGCGTGTGGCTGGGCAAATGTGTGGCAAATGACATTTAATGCTAGGAAAATGTAAGCACATAAATTTAGGCACCAGAACAAAAACTATAAAAGGGTACGTCGTGAAGGACTCAGAAAGCAATATCAAAAATATAAGAAAAGTCGAAAGGAAAATAATTTAGGTGTACCTTTTTAAAATAACTCTAACCATCACATTAGTGAAAGAGTCAGCAAAGCAAGCAGAAAACTCGGGATAGTTTTCAAAACATTTTCACGTATGGACAAGAAAATGTTTTTGACTCTGTATAAGGTACTATAGCCTCGACTCGAATTTGCAACAGCGATATGATCAACACACTGCAAAAAGGACAAACTTGCTAACGAAAACGTACAAAGAAGGGCAACCAGATTGGTAGGGAACCTGGCAACTAAGCCATACCGCGAAATACTAATACCATTAGGACTAATGTCTGACATGATACTTCCGCTTAGAATTGAAACTGGACGGTATGTGGGCGAGTCACCCAATGAACGTCTTTGCAAAATATGTGATAACGGACAAGGAGAAAATGAGCTACATTTCCTCACACAGTGTACCCATTATACTGGCATTAGAGATGAAGTATACGCTACAGTAAATGACAGACAATCTTTCGTCATGTTAAGCAAAGAAACACAATTAACAATTCTGGTGACACAATATCCTCGTAAAACTGCGAAATTCTTGGTTAAAGCAATGCACATGCGTAGATTATTCTTGTATCAATAGCAAATTATTAATCTTACCAATGTGACCTCAAATCAACCCACACAAGTATGCGGAGCGATCAGGGGCCATATTGTTCATACACACTTACAAAATTCATATTCATAAGTTCAATTTGAGATTTAACCCTTAAAACCCTGAATAGAATTTTGTCGTCTGCATGCTTCTTTTGATTACTAATTTTGACATTTTGTAATACTTACTGCTTTAGCAACTCACTAGAATGGTCTCCATTGGTGACAATTCTGATGCGCCGCTGAAACAGCTTTATTTTAGGCAACAACATACTACATGTATAAGAAAAGCAGCAGACGACCATTTCCGCCTTCCAGGGTCGATAGGGTTAAAGCATGGAGAGATGTATTACTACATTCTTGGAACTACAATGTTTGGAAACACACACAGTCATCATAAGTTATTATTAGGACTTGTATATGTTCGCTGGGTGGAAAAGAGTACATCACGGTAGTTGCAAATATTGATTAAACCAGATTATCTCAGTAATCTAATGGCGTCGACGTGGTCCCCTAAACATATTCGATCTGAATCAGCGTTTATTGTACGTGCCGTGGTGTACCATTTCCCAAATGGAGACATATACACTGTAAGGTATAACTGTGACAATGCATGTGCGTATTTATTTATATATATGTACATATTCATGAACTGTGGTAAAAGTGACATATAGGCCCCTAGGGCCGGGTGTATCTGAATACCGACTCTTAAACATTGCGATATATATATATACATATTGTTTACACATGTCACTATAATAAATAAATTACTTACTTACTTATTTACTTGATACAGGTGTACAGCATATTTAATGGTCATGACAAAGTAAATAAGGACAAGCTCTTCATGATGAGTGCATACTATTCCACTAGAGGCAACTCTTATGAAACTGTTTAAGAAACGGTCTAACACACTATTCTGAAGGAGTGTGCTTGAAAACACGGTAGTGGGTAATTGGAATGATATTCTGAATAACATTGTCACAGCTCTTAGTAAATTAATTTAAAAGTAGGCTTTATCAGTTTGTTTGTGAGGCATCCCTTTAAATTTAATCCTACATTTTATAATTAAACCAACCAAGGAAGTCAATTAGTAAGGTAAAAGGAAGCAGACACAAGAAGAAAATGACTTAAGAAACTACGTGTTTGTTAATTTTAGACCTAGTCTGTATCTTGTCTCAACGAACTGTATGAACTGTATGAAGAAGCAAATTAGCTGCGCTCAACAACAACCACACAACATCAGTTGGCGCAAAAGGACGTATCTGCACATGTCTTAACAGAAAATGACATAAAAAACTACGTGTTTATTTATTCCTAGTCTATATATTGTCTCAACGAACTGTATGAACTATATGAACTGTATGATGAAGCAAATTAGCTGCGCTCAACAACAACCACACAACATCAAATGGAGCAAAGGGAAGTATCTGTCTTAACAGTGCATGGCAGGTAATCGCACGGGTATCCACCAGCCTTATAATGGTCTGTGTATAGGCCATGTATATACACCTTGAGGAATCGCCATATACTCATGGAAACGTCCGTTATAAATCATGGTATATGGGTCGAAGTTCGCAAATCAGGGACTAATATAAACAGATGTTCAGTTAACTGATATGATATTCATTCATATTTCTCAATGAAAGAATATGACCGATCATTACCTGTTTGCCATTTAACTAGTTTGTATGGGAGCGCCGTGGCGTAATGGTTAGTGTGTCGGACTACTGATCCGAGGGTCGTGGGTTCGAGCCTGACTAGCGGCGTGCGTTGTGTCCTTGAGCAAGACACTTTATCCACACTGCTCCAGTTCACCCAGCTGTAAATGGGTACCGATAATTCGTAGTTGCTCTGTAAATACGAATTACCGGCTTCTCTCAAAAAGTCTCTACCTCCGTTCATTCTCCCATTCTTGGGAGGCGGCATGCAAGGTCCTAGAGCCAGTGCCGCCGTTAAATATAAGCAAAAAAAACAAACTAGTTTGTATTATTTACCCATGTCAACAAAAATGATCATGCAGTGCCTATTCTATTCGCCATCAGATATTCATGTCCGTTGTAGTACATTAAAGGAAATAATCCAGATGGTATGCCATAGACACTCTTTGCTTGCAGAAACCGGCCAATTGATGTAGTAATCTACTTCACAGGCACGTTATTGTATCATTTACATTATTTTCAAGCATTTGTTTCAGGATTATTTTGTAAGTCGGAACATGTTATCATGTGAAGTGGTTTCAATTCCAACCGCTGACTTTTTGCACCACATGAGATTGAATGTATATTTCTTAACAAAAAATAAACATATATTTTAATTTGTGAATATCCAGAGCAAAATGGGTGGATGTTTTGACGTTTTGACCCAAAACCGATTGTGACTGGAGAAATTGGTCGTATGGGATTTGTGCCCAGTGTAGCTCCTGAGCAATTAACACACACCTGTAGCTTGATATTACGATATATATAAGCTTCATATTACGATATATATGTTGCTTTTTAGAAGCATGACGGGTGTTTCATTGATAGAATGGCGAACGGTGCAGATACTGATCAGACTGTGCGGATTCACAGGTTGATCTGGATCTGCACTGGTCGCAAAACCCATAGGTCCCATGTCTCCAGTCACAGCCGTAAAATCAATGGTGGCAGTATAGCTAAAATTGAGGGATTCTATTTTTTGTTGATGACACTATAATCAAGTCCGATACTTGACTCTCCTAAAAATGGATGTGTCTCTCGACGATTACATAAATAAAACTAATTTTCGGGTTCAAATAGGGTATGTCTAAATGTAACATCCACAGTCAGCTTTATATTGTATTCATTATAAATACTATCCGTCAGTAATGTAACACGAAAACAATTAGACAGGTTTTTGCCGTTTACCTTTTTTAAACCTCGTCACCTCGACATAACGGACCAGAACATAACGGACCACATTTCGGTCGAAACTGATCAGATTTCTGAACATAGCGGACCATGCCATCAGACATAATGGACCATGGCATGTGTTTGGAAAAAATTAACCACGGCCGCAGACAAAACCACGGCCGCAGACAACACCACGGCCAGGCACCATGGCACTATTTTGGATTTGGATCTTTTTGTTTTTAGAACGCAGGATACACAATTTTCAGGGTCTAACTTGAATTTCCCCTCTCAATAGTCCGCCGTGGCATTATTTTATTCACCGCTATGGGCCAGACATTTCCGGTTATTTCGGCTAATTCTGCGCATCGGCTAATGCGCAAGTCGCCTCAAATTTAGTCTGTAGCCTATTTCACCAACATTGCAAAGTATACTTTACTAGCAAAGTATACTTTGAGGGAGTAATCATTTATTTTTCCTGAAATGCATTATTTCATATAGAACTAACAAATGCATATTATTTCATGATTAAAAGTATGCAGAATTATTATACTGAATTTATTACATTATCACAGCCAAATTGGCTGTGATAATGTAATAAATTCAGTATAATAAAAATTAATAAATTGATCATAAAATTGAAAATTTCTCCCTCAAAGTATACTTTGCTACTAAAGTATACTTTGCAATGTTGATGAAATAGGCTACTGGCCTATGTCTAGTTGCAGCCTGTAACTGTGTTACCCTCCCGTACCAGAGTTACATGTACAGATCTGATTGGCACTTTGGATAGTATTTATGATATTTTTAAAATATCTTTCAATCAAAATCTGTGTTAGAATTAGGAAACTGATATAAACTAATACATGTACTTATAAAATACTTTTTATCCTTGCAGAATATCCAGGGAATAACATTTTGTCTACTTAGAAACTAAGGCCCCACAAACCTATTTAATTTGAGTTTTGGCTGGTACTGACTGGGTCTCTAGTATATTCGAGCTTAAATTTACTTAGTCGAGAACATCACCGACCCAATCAAGTTGGGTCATGATAGCTGCTATTTGTTCATTGGCATTTTATATTTTTCAATAAAATTGAATATATACAGCATCTAACTGTATAAACACTTGGATTGAACCCTAGTTTACATTTACAAACATACACCAGAATTATATTGTTGATTTCAATACAATTTTTTACCAAAATAAAATGTTTATTTTTCTCAGATATTCATGAATTTTGTCCATAAAAATGATTTATTTTTATTTCTTTAAACAATAAAAGCTCGAAATATTTCACAACCACTATTTACATGCACATTCAAGTAACTCACAAGTTATTTAATTAAAAAAATTTGCAAATTTGATACTTTATCACTGTTTTTGAAAATTCCGCAGGAAAATGCCACTTTACAAGAGTACTCCATCATGACTGTATATCAAGACAGTTATGAAGTCACGACTAACATTTACTTAGTAGGTCTTGTACATTGGTAAAGTTATGAAATAATTAATGTAATATGCTAGTTTCATAATACTAACATTTACTTCATATCGAAAATACACAAAATTGTTCATACGTGGTAATTAACATTTGAAGTACTTGTACCACTTCATAACCAGTAGTTGCTACCACATACCACTGTCGATCATGTGACCTTTTTTATGCCCCTCCATGATAGTGGAAGGGGCATTTGGTGTTGCCCGTGTCCGTCTGTCCGTCACCAACCTTGTAACTCGTAAAATGTTTAAACCCTAATAGCTACTGATCTGAAACTTGGTATGTAGCTTCCTTATGATGAGTAGATGTGCAAAGTCTGTTTAAATTTTTTATTCAACCCCCGGGTCATGGATTATCTCCTGCTTTTCGACTAAGAATTTTGTTATACCTTTAAACCCTAATAGCTACACACTTGAAACTTGGTATGTAACTTCTTTATGATGAGTAGATGCACAAAGTTCATTTGATGTTTTATTTGACCTCTGGGTCATGGATTATCTCCACCTTTTTGTCGAGCCCGCTTGCGGAAAGCGAGACATAGTGATCACAATGACGTCCGTCCGTCCGTCCGTCCGTCCGTCCGTCCGTCCGTCTGTCCGGGCACACATTAGGGTACTTATGGGGTAGGGGGCGTGGCCTAAGACAATAGAAGACAATGGAACTTATTCCGTACCCCGTAAGCCTATTGTGTCTTACGGGGTATTTCCTTTGATCTTTTATATAGCAAGTACCCCCTAAGGTCCGAAATGTAAGTTCGTCCGTCCGTCCGTCCCGTCCGTCCCGTCCGTCCGTCCGTCTGTGCATCCGTCCGGGGTCCGTCCGTCCGAAATCTGCGTTAAAGTTTTTAAATACCTTATATCTCTGCAGTCCTAAGTCACATTGACTTGAAACTTCATATACTTATTAGTCATGATCCATATATTCATGTATCCCACTCATGCGGCCCCTGTGCCCAAGGTCAATGTGAAATGACTTAGAAGTTTGCGTTCCGAAATCTGCGTTAAAGTTTTTAAATAGAAACTTCATATACTTAT
Source organism: Conchocele bisecta (assembly GCA_029237695.1). Lineage (NCBI taxonomy): Eukaryota > Metazoa > Mollusca > Bivalvia > Lucinida > Thyasiridae > Conchocele > Conchocele bisecta. The sequence goes on from CM055267.1 coordinate 8,684,826, forward strand.
TAGTCATGATCCATATATTCATGCTGTATCCCACTCATGCGGCCCTTGTGCCCAAGGTCAAGGTGAAATGACTTAGAAGTTTGCGTTCCAAAATCTGCGTTAAAGTTTGTAAATACCTTATATCTCTGCAGTCCTAGGTCACATTGACTTGAAACTTCATATGCTTATTGGTCATGATCCATATATTCATGTTGTATCCCACTCATGCGGCCCCTGTGCCCAAGGTCAAGGTGAAATGACTTAGAAGTTTGCGTTCCAAAATCTGCGTTAAAGTTTTTAAATACCTTATATCTCTGCAGTCCTAGATCACATTGACTTGAAACTTCATATGCTTATTGGTCATGATCCATACATTCATGTTGTATCCCACTCATGCGGCCCCTGTGCGCAAGGTCAGGGTCAAATGACTTAGAAGTTTGCATTCCGAAATCTGCGTTAAAGTTTTTAAATACCTTATATCTCTGCAGTCTTAACTCACATTGACTTGAAACTTCATATACTTATTAATCATCATCCATATATTCATGCTGTATCCCACTCATGCGGCCCCTGTGCCCAAGGTCAGGGTCAAATGACTTAGAAGTTTGCGTTCTGAAATCTGCGTTAAAGTTTTTAAATACCTTATATCCCTGCAGTCCTAAGTCACATTGACTTGAAACTTATCTGGTCTACTTATAATTTCCCAATTTTGCCTTGTAACTCGAAAAACTTTTAAACCGTACTAGTATCAGCACTGAAACTTGGTACATGTATGTAGCTTCCTTATGATTGTAGATGTGCAAAGCTTATAATGCCCCACCACGATAATGAAGGGGGCAGTGTTACGCTTGTCCGTCTGTCCCATCCTTCCGTCTGTCCTTCACCAACCTTGCAACTCGTAAAACTTTAAGCTGTACTAGCTACAGAACTGAAACTTGATATGTAGCTTCCTTATGATTATTAGATGCACAAAGTTTATTTTTATTCTTGATTCGACCCCCGGGTAATGGATTATCTCCCATTTTTTACTTAGAATTTTCCAATTTTGGCTTGTAACTCGTAAAACTTTTACACCCTAATAGCTACACACCTGAAACTTTGTATGTAGCTTCCTTATGATGAATAGATGTGCAAGGTTTATTTCTATTTTTGATTTGACCTCCGGGTCATGGATTATCTCCCCATTTTCAATTTAGAATTTAGTGATGGGTAGTGGCCTAGGGGTTAGAACACCAAGGACACCGGAGGTTGTGTGTTCAAACCTCGCCTTGGTCATCAAAAAATCTTCCATAGTATTTCCATCCCACTGGTCTGTCGGATGAGAATTTAAATTGTCGTCTCATCTCTATATGACCGTAGCTGTTGCTGGGATGTTAGACCCTTTCACTTTCTTCTTAGAATTTCCCAATTTTGCCTTGTAACTCATAAAACTTTTAAACCGTACTAGCTACAGACCTGAAACTTGGTATATAGCTTCCTTATAATGAGTAGATGTGCAAAGTATATTTTGATTTGCCCACGGGTCATGGATTATCTGCCCATTTTTTACCTTAGAATTTCACAATTTTGCCTTGTATTAAACTCATATTAAACCGTACATGTACTAGCTACACACCTGAAACTTTTTTTTTTTTACTAAATGGTTTATTTTCAATTTTTAAATAAATCGTGTATCATGTACATATTGTATAACAAAACATGGATGAAATCACATGACATGTTACTAGAAAAGATCATACATAATGTATTTAGAAAGTGAGCTTATTTAAGAAGAGTTTTTTTAAGAAGAGAGTTATAGGAAAGAGAGAAAAAAGATAAAGAGGTCTTCCTTCTGTTCTCGTAATTCGTAATACATGTGATGTATAACGTTTATGTCAATAATATAATATAGTTGACATATAGTGTTAATAAGCATGTAATTAACTTTGCTACGCTTGGTACATATTGATCGTCTTTTTATTTTATTAATATTTCGTTTGTGGGTGTTAAAAGTTGAAATTACCCCATTTTATTATATGCAGATCTAGCTTGTCTTTCATTGTGGCTATTTTTCTTTTTCAATATTGATTCGTCTTTTCAAATATTTCATGAAGAAGTTAAATGACAATTCTTGTTTTTCATATTTACATTTAATGAAGAAATACTTTGCAAGTATGATAATGAAATTAAATTGTTTAGCGATAAGGTTTGTTTGGTTTATTAACACCAAATGATATCGTATTAAAGTTCATTTCGTAAACCACACCTCTTTCATTTAAGAATGTTCTTAGTTGTGACCATACATGTTGTACGTTTGGGCATTCCCAGAATAAATGTTTTATATTTTCCACATTCATGCTGAAATCACATAAACTACTTGGTACCATGCCACAATTAAGTAATAATTTATTTGTGCCTATGATTCTCATTAAATATTTATACTGAAAATTCCGTAGTGTGGTATCTATTGTAAATTGCATACAAGTTGTGTATATATTTTTCCATTCGAAATTAAAATCGGGAAATTCATTCGTCCATTTCTGCTCTGATTTTATTGATTCTATGTTTTTTTTGTTTGTTTGTATAGTGTATAGAAGTTTATTTGCTCCATTGCTTGTCTGTACTTTTTGTAAAATAGGTTTCAGAGTTTGTACGGTATTTATGTTTTCTGTTTTAATTTTTTCTTTCCATTGCAGATTAATTATTATTTACTAAACCTTGGTATTTGATAAAATCATCTGCCCTTATATTATACATTTCCGCAAACTCATTAAAACCGATAAATTTGTTTACTCTATAATCATATAACTGTTCTATAAATTTAATACCCCTTTCGTGCCAAGATTTGATGTATATTGTTTTGTTTTGATACTTTATGTTAGAATTATTCCATATAATTTCTTTTGAAATACTTTCGTTTTTTTCTGAGAAATTGATGTTAGCCCATGATGACAAAACATTGAATAGGAAAGTATGTTCTTTACATAAGTGTTTTATATCCTGTGGTTTTATATTGCATTCGAAAAGTAGTTTCCCACCAAATGGTTCAAGTTTCTGTGTGTATAGCAGTTTCCACTGGCCATGGTTTTTATCATCACATATTCTTTTTACCCATGATGCTTTTATCGCTTTTATAAAACTGTCTATATCGACCATCTTTAAACCCCCGTGTTCATATGTTTGAATTATTGTGTTCCGCTTTATTTTATCGGGTTTTCCATCCCAGAGAAAATCAAACAATTTCATTTTAATTGTTTTAATTATGCTATCTGGTGGGTCAGGTAAGACTGTTAATGGATATATCAATTTCGGAAGAGCAAATGTTTTGATCGCAGTAATTTTACCTAATAAACTTAGTTTTCTTTTTTTCTTTTTTTCCATGTCTCAAGACTTTTGACGAACTCTTTTATCTTCGGAGTAAGGTTTAGTTCGTGCATATTTTTATTATCATTTGAAAAAGTAATGCCTAATGTCTTTGCGCTTGTTGATGTCCATATAAAATGCTTTGTAGGGCAAAAAATTAGTGTTGTGTTTTTTAGGGAACCCACCCGAAGAACTGTAGACTTTTTTGTATTGAGTTTGAGGCCCGAAATTTTACTGAATTCATCTATAAGGTATACTAATGTTTCGAATGATTTTTGTGTACCATCTAATATAAATGTAGCATCGTCAGCAAACATTGTCTTTTTAAGTTCTATGTTACTTATTTTTACCCCAGTTATATCTTTTTCATTGTCTATTGCTTTTGATAATAATTCTATTGCAATTATGAATAGGTATGGTGATACAGCCTTGACGGACACCTCGGCTTATTGAGAAAAAATCTGATAAGAAACCGTTATTTGTAACGCAACTTTTTGCATCTGAATAAAAAAGTTTAATCCAATTAATAATATCGTTGCCGAAATTAAGATATTGCATGACCGTTAGAAGGTATTCGTGTTCAACTGTATCAAAGGCTTTTTCAAAATCTGCAAAGAATAATAAACCCGGAGAATTACTTTCATTCAAAAAGTCTACCGATTCGCATAATGTTCTGATGTTTTCTCCAATGTATCTCCCCTTAATGAATCCAGTTTGTGAATGATTATTATTGATGGTAATACTTTTTTCAGCGGTTTGCAATAGCTTTTGTAGCAATTTTATAATCGACATTAAGAAGGGATATCGGTCTCCAGTTTGTAAGAATGGATAAATCACTGTCTTTTTTTGGTATTAATGTTATTACTCCCTGTTTTTGTAATTCGCTCAAGTTTCCCTTCTCTAATGAATAATTCATGGAATTTATAAAATACTCTTTGATATCATTCCAGAATAGTTTGTAAAATTCAACCGTAATACCATCTGAACCTGGACTTTTGTTATTTTTCATTTCCTTTATGCAATTCTTACATTCATATTCAGATAACATGCCTTCACAATTTTGTTTCTCTTCTTCCGATAGTATATATTCATTATTATTCGGGGAAAAAAATAAATCATGATTAGTTGCTTGCATGTCTTTTTTTGTATATAACTTTTTATAATATTCTTGTTGCTCATGTAGTATTTCGTTGTCCTGAGTAATAATATTATTTTTATATTCAGTCTAGTTATAGTTTTATTTTCTGCCCGTTTCTTTTCGAGATTAGAAAAGTATTTTGTATTCTTTTCTCCACCCTCTATCCATTCAGCTTTGGTTCTTAATATTATTCCTCTAACCCGTTCTTCGTGTATATTATGTAGTTGGTCCTTCTTATTATTTAGTTCTGTTAAAAGGTCTTCCTCTGTAGTATTAGAGTATTCTGATTCTAATTTATTTATTTCATCCGTCAACTGTTTTTTCTATATTTACTGTTTTTTTTCTTTTCTATTGAAGCAAATCTTATAGTTTCGTTTCTAATCGTTCCTTTTATTATCTCCATAATGTATTAGGATTTGCACCTTCATTTGTTTCAGCAACTAAAGAAATATTTTGTCTAATATTTTGTTGATATTCGGCATTTAACCAGTAAGCTATTATTTAATTTAAAGTAACCTGGACCTCGTTTATTAGATTGTGTATGAATCGAGAAAAATACCATTGAATGATCCGACTTATATCCTGTAGTAATCTTACTATTTGCTACACGATTTATTATGTTTTCAGAAATTAAAAAATAATCTAGTCTGCAAAATATTGGCGGCTTAGTATTTGAATGCCATGTATATTTTCTTGAATTGGGGTTAAGAATTCTCCAAATATCGAGTAGATTGAATTTATTCATGATAGATAATAATTTGTCTCGGGTCTTTTTATTAGTATCTTTTCTTCCATTTTTCTTGTCAAGATCCGGGTCTAAAATTGTGTTGAAATCTCCACCTACTATTATGTATCAGTTTCGAAAGATTCTATATAAGTATCCATATTTTGGTAAAAGTTAAAGCTGTTTTCATTCGGACCATATAAATAATTAGTGTATAATCATTTTCTGATATACTTATTTTTAGAACTTGCATTCTGCGGTTACTGCTTCGATATATTGTTGTATTGTATACTCAAAAATGGTGATATTAGAATACCAACCCCTTCTTTATTACTAAAATTTCCACTGAAATAAGCATCGCCGTCCCATTCATTTTCCCATTGTATTTTATCATTTGCCGTAAAATGTGCTTCTTGAATAAAACAAATAGCAAAATCATTTTCTTTAATCCATTGCATCAGTTGTAAGCGCTTGCTTTTTGACCCCATACCCTTTACATTAAAAGTTCCTATTTTAATATCCATGTCGTTATGCTGTAAAGTTGCTTATATATGGAACCAAGCGTAGCGTACAATTGACCTTAGATACAACATTCTAAACTTGAAAACAGAAGGAAAGTAGACATGGTTGCTAGGATTGTATTAGTAATGGAAATGCCACTAGGGTCACACAAACAATTAGAAAGGCGATCATATTCGTTCACAATAATGCCCCCATCGGTGGTCCATGATTTACAATTAATAACAGTATTAAAGATTCTGCGTATCAGATATGTACGTGAAGTAATGGCCCCAATTAAATGAACAACATTCTTAGTGTAGATCTTAACATTATGTAAAACCTTTAAAAATACAGTCTCTTTAAAACGAAGCCCGTGGAGTACAAATTGTATATTTAAATTGTGGGAACACCGATGGATACAAAATCAATTACATTGTACTATTCAATAGTTTCGCATTGAAACAACTCATATGTAATTTTACATTACATCGATTATTGATAATTAATGTTAAAGACAAAAACTATATTTGGCCCCTTGATTACAAAAGTTATCTGAGCATGCAACCACCACCTGGACGTGAAAACCAGCCGGCCGACAAGCATAATCTGAGCACAGCTCAGATTCAACCAGTCAACCCTAGATAGACTAGATATAATTTGTCAATTTTATCATAAATTAGATAATTAATAATTAACAAATACATGTATGTTAACTTCGAAAATGATATTTAAAGGTACTTGTATAGTTTGTCCCAGGTTAACACGACTATTTTCTTGCACATCTATCAGGAAAAAAACAACAACAACTAAACTGTATATTTCTTAGATAAAAGAAGAACCCAATTCATTCCCATAATGGTGTGTAACAAAGGCAAAATCGACCCAGAGTGTCTCCATCTCCATATAGAGGGGGAGAGAGAGACCTGAAACTTGGTATCTAGCTTCCTTATGATGATGAGTAGATGCACAAAGTTTATTTCAATTTTTTATCCCCGGGTCATGGATTATCTCCCCATTTTCAACTTAGAATTTCTCAATTTTGCCTTGTAACTCGTAAAACTTTTAAACCGTACTAGCTACAGACCTGAAACTTGGTACGTAGCTTCCTTATGATGAGTAGATGCACAAAGTTTATTTCGATTTTTGATTCGACCCCATGGTCTTGAATTATCTCCTCTTTTTCGACTTGGAGTTTCACCATTATGCCTTGCAACTTGTAAAACTTCTAAACCGTAAAAGATGGAGGTCTGATGCTTGGTGTGTAGCTTCTTTATGGTGTGTAGATGCACAAAGTGAATCTATATTTTTGCTTTGACAATGAGCCATGAATTATCTCCCCCTTTTGGACTAGGAATTTTGCCTCGTTTACTATCAAAGGGATATGTGGGGCATCCGTGTTCTATGAACATATTTTCTAGTTTTGATTTTTGATTCGACCTCTCGGTAATGGATTATCTCCCCCTTTTCGACTTATATTTTGGCAATTTTGCCTTGTGACTCATAAAATGTTTAACTGTAATACATAACTAGTGACTAAACTTGGTATGTAGCTTCCCTATGTTGAGTAGATGCAAAAAGTTTTATTTGATTTTGATCCGACCCCCGGGTCATGGATTATCTCCCCCTTTTTGACTTAGAATTTTTTATTTATTTGACACTGGGCCATGGATTATCTCCTCCTTTTAGACTTTGAATTTTGCCTCGTTTTCTATCAAAGCCATAAGTGGGGCATCCGTGTTCTATAAACATCCTTTCTAGTTTTAGCTTGACCTATTTTTTCTGCGTCATCGACTTCGCCATTTTCAATGTTGAAGAAAACCTTGCCTTCGTGGCTTTGCCTCGTCTCTTGTTTATACAGTAAAATGGTAGGGTCGGTCGGGTTAACGAAACCAGATAACATTTATAGGCTTTATCATACAATTGTGGATTGCTAAATGCTCGACAACAGAGTAAGGATGGATCGTGGCTAGGGGTTAGAACACCTGACTTCCATTCCGGAGGTTGTGGGTTCAAACCTCGCCTTAGGCAAAAATACTTTCATAGTACATGTATTTCCATCCCACTGATCTGGATGAGACTTTAAACTGTGGTCCCGTCTCTATATGACCCTAGCTGTTGGTGGGATGTTAAACTCATTCACTTTCACTTTCGACAACTGAGTAGACCAGTATACTAAAAAATGTAAATCTCTATGTCCTAATAGTCATGGTACAAATTGTTTCTGCATGTTGAATAAAACTATCCTTCTGCAATGATGTGAGATCTGTATGTTTCAGCAACCCGAACTACAAGGACCCGAAGCCAGGCGGAAAACCAGGGGGTGGATTTCAGCTGAAGAAAATAGTGGGTCCGGAGACGACGGTGCCTGATGTTTCCATCACGGTGTCCTCGGTACAGAAGCCGCCCGGCGTCCAGCTGAACCGGACCAACCAGGTGCGGGATGCGCGGGAACGACTGGTCGCGAGGAGCCGACCCGCGGACGCCCGCGACAAACTTAAACTTATACAGAAGGCTCAGTCGACGGACGCCCGAGACAAACTTATACAGAAGGCTCAATCGACGGACGCCCGCCAGAAACTGACAAACATCCGGGCACGGAAGGCCCAAACCCAGGGCCCCGGACTAGGCTCGGCCATCACCAGAACGGTAGGATATATGAGACACGCCATGCGATTTTGTACCTTCGGACATCAGTGTAATTTCATGAAATATGTTTACAAAATTTACAATGTATTCGCTAAATGGCGTCAAAATTTGACAAAATTTTCAAATTCTAAAATTTTGTCAACTTATTTTTTTTTATGAAAAATATTTTCAATTTTGTAAAACTATTTAATGAAATTACGCAGATGTTCGAATGTACAAAATCACAAGTCGTGTCTCATATGTGGCCGAGACTGGGGAAATTGGTCTTATGGGTTTTGTCACCAGTCTGGGTCTTACCGGTAATCACTTAGCACACGCCTGATAATGATCTTTTCTGTCTTCATTGACTGAATGGCGTACAGTGTAGACCCTGGATGTGCAGGCTGAACTGGGGCTACACTGAACTGGGGCTACACTGAACTGGGGCTACACTGATTGCGTACCCCATAAGCCCCACTTCTCCAGTCACAGCCACATATAGGGAATACTAAGCTGATGTCTTGATCATACGTTTATCCGACAAGGCTAGGAATTCTTCGGCGACTCGAGGAATTCCTACCATTCCCAAGTCGTGCCTGATAAACTTGATATCTAAGGACACTGACATGGTATTCTGTTTATCAAGTAACGTTTTATGCTAGAGGATGGGCGAAAATAATATGTTATTACACAAATATGTTTACGTTGCGCCATCACACTCGCGTCATTCAGTAACGTCATGCGATCAATGGATTGTCTAGAGACAGCAGTTGTGACCTAGATATGCAGAACATGACAATGTGTTGTCAGTCGGCATGTATTCGGTCAATGCATAGCGAGTTACCTGATAAAACAAGCAGCTTGTGAGGGTTTATTCAGCCCTCCGAAAACATATTTTTCTTTTTAACCGTATCACTTCATTGACTTTCACAAACAATTTATAATGTTGTTAGTTGACCATCATGAACCGAGTGGCATGACGACTTGCAGCTGAATTAGATAACACATTTAACCCTTACACCGCTATCTTATTTTTTTTGTCGTCTGCTGTTTATTTTCTATTTTCCATTGTATCATCAAAAACATGCTTTTACAGCACTTTAGAATGATTTACAACATGCATTGACAGCACTTCAGAATCATTTCCGTTGGAAATGATTCCGAAGTGCTCCGTTGGAAATGATCCTGAAGTGCTGTCAAACCATGTTTTTATTATAAGGCAAGATATAAAAGCAACAGCAGACAACAATTGTTGTGAGTAGCGGTCTAAGGGTTAATGTTTCCAGTGTTTTGTCTCTTCCATGATCAAGGAAAGTGAGACAAAGAAGTCACAATTCCGGCTTTGTCGTCGGCTTTGTCGTCAACAATTTGGGACGTAAATTTTGGACGTAGCTAAATTTCCCATACCTCTTGATTTGTTAGTCAGATCATTACCAAACATCATCAATAGCTTCCTCACTTTGATAGCTATCCATCTAGTGTCATTCCGGTGACCTTCACCTTGGTGACCTTAAAGTTTGTAGGACGTAAATGTTGGACTTACATATAGTCCAAATTTCGCATATCTCTAGATCCTTTTGTCGGATCCTTTCCAATCTTCATCAACAGCTTCCTCACATTGGTAGCGTTATAAAATTTCGGGACATGCACGGGTACTGGTACTGCACGGGTTACTGGTATCATTCGCATTTCGGTTACCCATATAAAATCATGTCATTTGAACAGAAGTTAAAGTAATTATTAATAATGCCTATGACATACAAACTTGTATGTATTAATGTATTAAACATTTGAGTTATTTATAAAATCATGCTTATTACGTTTTATAGTGCTCGCGATAGACAGACGCTTATTACAATGTATACTACTCGCGATCAACAGACGCTTAAACGGATTAATTGATAATAAATAATGCCTATGGTCACGTGTCCTGCCTATTCATGCGGTTGATACGTGCATAATCTCAGGATGTGGGGTCACGTGATCTATTGTTTACGCTGCAAGTCATATTGATGAATGAAATTTACGATTTAAGCGAGATTGCCGTGGGCTGCAGTGTAAGCAATAGACCACGTGATCCGATGCCCAGATAATGCTGAAACACCAGTCTATTTATAGAACGCTAAATATTACACCTGGGAGTAAAGAAAAAGTAAGGCGATCGAACATGCAACCATTTATTAGTGACAATTATGTGTAATAGTGCTCATCTGCACATACGTCACCAATTTGTGTGTTTCCAATAGTAGGACAAATACATGCATCAGTAAACTTTCATAATGGTCAGTGTAAGTCCAGAACAATGCAAACTGCATTTAATGGAGGCTAAAGTGTGCAAGCCTGAATGTTTGTCCTATTCGGTCCGATTTAGGCATTGTATTTATAGCAGATTCCTTGCTAGGCAGATGAGCGCTATTGAATTGATTAATAAATATGCCTATTAACATGATTACCTGATTAAAGGTACATACTAATAATAATCCTTTCATGGACTTTGAACTTCGTTGTTTGAATAAACTTGCAGAAATCACGAATCAACTAATTACAAGATGACTACGACGTCCGAGGTTTTTTTAAAAAAAAAATTTCTTTCGTTTTTTTTTATTTATTTTGTTCTCGATTTTTTAAATATTTTTTTGGGATCCACGAGAGACCCGCGTTATAATGGAGATCGCGCTATACGCGACCGCGTTATAATGGAGCTGCAGTGTAGTGCACATTTCGCATATCTCTAGATCCTTTTGTCGGATCATTACCAAACTTCATTAATAGCTTCTTTACATTGATAGCTATCCATCCAGTGTCATTCGGGTGACCTTGACCTTCACCTTGGTCACCTTAACGTTTGTGTCAATAATTATGTACATACATTCAAATGTTGAATACCCCCTGAACCGTTAGTTGGATCCGTACCAAATTTCATCAATAGCTTCCTCACACTGATGGCTATCCACCCAGGGTCATTCGGGTGACCATTGTGGTGATCGCCTGGTTTAGAAGGTGAGACGAGCCGTCTCATCAGGATCTGCACTTTTTGCCAGTAATTATCACATAGAAAATTGCTGTCTCCAGTCCCGGAGCCATGAACACATAAATGGCATCACCGTCAAACATTGGTGATACGTTTAATGATGCAATAATAAAGAAATTTGGCTATTATGTCAGAAAGTCATACATAGTTTATTATCAGAGTAAGTGACAAAAATGATGGTCATCCTGTTTTAAAACTATAACACATGCCAATACATCATACAAATGTACATGTCATTAACATCAACACATTTTGCTGATTTTCTTTCTGAAGCAGAATATCTAATAATTGTGACTGAATAAAAAACACAGCTCTGAAATATTTGTCATCATGGGTTACTTATCGTGTTTTCAGGTGGCCAATAAGGCGGAAGTGCGGCCGGGCCCAGGTGGGGGAGTGCAGTTCACCAGAACGGTGAGTTAGTATTGGGCCCCGCCTTTCTGTACCATTACAGCCACAGCTGGAAGATTTGGACCTGTGACATAAAAATGACCATTAAAAAATCCAAATACCCACCCACCTGGTGTTGTACTGCGCATAACTTACATTACGACACCATATTTTTGTCGCGCCCGCTTGTGGACAGCGTGATATAGTCGGCACATTGGCGTACGTCCATTTTTGGTTAAAGTTTTTTTTTTGTTTAAAGTTTTTTGATATACATGTACTATCAAATCCTCAGCGGGCGTGACATGGGGGCCGTGGCCATCTCGTTTTAATGCGCATGTGTTTTATGTCAAATATCCGTGTCTTCTTGCTGTGCTTACAGCATAGCCACATTGACACTGTCTGATCAGGGCCTATACAGTTCACCATCATTAGAATGATTTAATCGTCATCCATATCTGATTGTGTGAATTCGTACAATGCTCAATCAGAGCTCCAGATAAGCTGCATATTTGTGTAAATACCCAATTAAAATGGCCAAAAACCCAATTGAAATCAGAAGTAGCGAGTATCAAAAAGCAATGAGAACAATAATTTATTGTGGTACCTTTATCATGCTGCAGAAAACAACAAACAGACCACAAATATAGCATATTTTTATTATTTTCCATGAAAACACGTCTTGGTATTTCATTAGAATTGTCTCCAAGGAGACAATTCTAATGAAATGCCAATACATGTTTTCATTTCGAAACAAATTATTCAACAATTGCTGTCTGTTAATGTGTAAACAGTAGTGTGATTTTACTTTACCCAATTAAAATTTTGAAATACCCAATTGCTTCAGAAATGATGGAGTGACAATACTCAATTACTAATTCCTTATCTGGAGCCCTGCTCAATGTATGCTTCTTATTATGTCTCCCCCATGGATGGGGAGACATATTGGTTTTGGCTTGGTTGTCCGTCCGTCCGTCTGTCTGTCCGGGCACACATTAGGGTACTTATGTGGCTAGCCCCACAGGGTTATGGACTTGGTAAAGGATAGGGTTGGTTACAATTAGCCACCTAAAAAATCCTTTTATGTGGGTAAAAATCGTTTTATGTGGCTAATATTTAACATGTGATAAGCCACATAAGTATAGTACTGTAAGAACGTCCGTCTGTCTGTCCGTCCGTCCGTCCGTCCGTCCGTCTGTCCGTCACAAAATTTGTGTCGTGCATTTCTCCAAAGGTTTTTGAGTTACAGTCGTGAAACTTTACAGGAATACTTGTCATCGTGTGAAGTTGCACACTTGGGGTTTTAGATGCGGATTCATCCAGTATTCACAGAGTTATGGCCCTTGACTTAGTGAAAAGTGGGGATTTTCAACCTGTGTCGCGCATATCTCCAAAAGTATTTCAGTTAGAGTCGTGAAACTTTACAGGAATACTTGTCATCAAGTGCAGTTGTGCAACTGGGGTTTTAGATGCGGATTCATCCTGTATTTATGGAGTTATGGCCCTTGACTTAGCGAAAATTTGGGATTTTCAACTTGTGTCGCGCGTATCTCCAAATGTATTTCAGTTAAGAGTCGTGAAACTTTACAGAAATACTGCTCATGGTGTGAAGTTGCGCACCTGGGGTTTTAGATGTGGATTCATCCATTATTCAAGGAGTTATGGCCCTTGACTTGGTGAAAAGTGGTGATTTTCAACTTGTGTCGCGCGTATCTCCAAAAGTATTTCAGTTAGAGTCGTGAAACTTTACAGGAATACTTGTCATCGTGTGAAGTTGCGCACCTGGTGTTTTAGATGCAGATTCATCCAGTATTCAATGAGTTATGGCCCTTGACTTAGTGAAAAGTGGGGATTTTCAATTTGTGTCGCGCGTATCTCGAAAAGTATTTCATTTATAGTCGCGAAAATTTTCAAGGAATACTGGTCATCGTGTGAAGTTGCACACCAGTAGCCTATTTCAACGAACCTCCGTTAGTCGACTAAACTAAGTTAGCAGAAGTTTAGCAGACTAACCGAGTTTAGTCGACTAACGGAGGTTCGTGAAATAGGCTACTGGTGTTTTAGATGCGGATACATCCAGTATGACTTAGTGAAAAGTGGGGATATTCAACTTGTGTCACGTGTATCTTCAAAAGGATGCAGAAAATACAAGGTAGCTACATATATGCTGTTGCTGCCTTAAATTATACTTTTCCAAGTCCTGATAACATGCGGTGGTGGTATTGGGCGAGACATAATGTTTTTGTCTGAAAAACAACCCTCTAGTTTTCATTTATTTTGATAACAATCATGGCAAAAAAGTTCCATTGGTTGATTGATGTGTATGTAATATACCCGCTAGTTTGGTGATAAACATATGTAAAAATAAAAATTCACTTTAGCAAATCACCATAAGGGTAAGTTTTTATTATATACCTAGTTACCTACCCATGAAATACATAGTTATACGATGTAAATAAAAGTCATATGTTCTCATCGATGAAATAAACAACTTCCGGTGAAAATACGACTACTTCCACTATCTATATTCATAACGCGCATCTGCTGTGAGGGACTGCAAATAGGCTGCAAATACACATTCATTACCGTATACGGTCTAAACAACTGATATAATAAATAGAATATTCATATGTTTGCAACGAATATGACAAATATGTTCATCTCATGGTGTGAAATGTCCATATTTCACACCACTCGATGAACATATGTGTCATATTCGTTGCAAAAATATGAATATCCTCTATGTATGCATTTTTGTTTCCAATTGGAGGTTATTTTGGCAGTTACATGGATTACACTGCATTTACACCACAAAATAAAAACTTTGATCATCTGGGGCCCGTTTCACTAAACTTCGTACTACTAAAATGTTCGTAAGTGCAAAATTATGATAGTCTGTAAATTTCACATTAATAATGTTTTCTTGTAAAGAATCATTGGATTTACATTTATTGAGCATTACTATGTTCAAGAAATGTAAATCCATCAGTTGAACTTTCCAGACTATCGTAAATTTGCACATACAAACATTTTAGTCGTATGAAGTTTAGTGAAACGGGCCACAGTATTTCAGACTAGATTGAAGTTGTTTATCAGAATGATATCTAAGTATGGAATGTGGAAAGAACTAAACGACACTGTACAGTACAACACCTCACAGCGCCCCCCAATTAATGGCTCCGCTGCGTTTCTCTATGCTCCAGTTGTCGCGGGTCATGCCGCCTGGGTATGAGGACCTGCAGGCACAGCCACTGATACAGCCGTCGGCCGCGCCCGCCCCTCGCCCCCTGATCCCCCCACCCAACCAGGCCCCGCCACAGATCACCCGCACGGTGTACACTGCCCCCCGACTGGCCGCCCCTCCCCCCAGGCCCCTGGTACCCCCGCCCGGGGTGCACATACAGCCCGCCCCGGTCCCGCTACAATACACGATGACCCCGCCAATACACCAGCTTGTGTATCACCACCCCGGGGCCCTGCCTCCCCCGCCCTTCCCTGCTCCGCCCACACACTACCTCCCACCGCCTGGCCCCCCGCAGTTTCAAGCCCCGGTCCCTGCGTCCTACATGGCCGCCCCACCCCCGCCTGCCCCCTACGTGCCCCCGGGCGAGGCAGCGGGTGCTGGGCCCCCGTACCCGACCGACGGGCCGTCAATCACTCGCACAGTTACTCAGCAGGTACGTAGACCCGCCCCCACCTCATTGTTGTGTCTCCCTCCGTTGTCACGTCCAGTGTGCTTCACTCACCACACCCACATTGATACAGGCTTCTTACTTGGTATGCACAAAATACATTACAATAATTCATTTGACATGGATTATCTCCCTCTTTCATACGCTGCGATGTTGGGAGGGAATGTGTATCTACTATAGATCTAATAAGGATGAATCACTCCTTTTAGGGGCCAAGTTACTTTGGTGTGGTATGGACCGGGGGACCGTTTCACTAACCTTTGTACGACTAAAATATTCGTAAGTGCACATTTATGATCGTCTGGAAATTTCAATTGATGGATTTACATTTATGCTCAATAAATGTAAATCCAATAATTGTTTACGTTGTTAATGTGAAATTTACAGGCTGTCATACTTTTGCACTTACGAACGTTTTAGCCGTACAAAGTTTAGTGAAACGGCCCCCTGGCACCAGGTCAGGTTTTTGTAATTTCAGGGCTGAATATGTATTTATTATATGTAAATAATCCGTTCTGATTTTGTGATTTTCCACCCCAATGCAGCAGGTTGAATGCGTGATCGAACCCATTAGCCCAGCCTTAAATGACCTTAGCTGTTGATACGCCGTTAAACACCATTAATCAAACCATTACCTAGATTCATATTAAACTGACTAGGATTCACACAGGTGGATACACTATCTGGTTTATTATATGTGCCTCACACCAGCTCAAATATATGGTTGACATTGTAATTTCAGTGCTGAATTTCCTATGGCCCACTCATACTGATGCATTCCTGGCTGTAGGTTTCATTCCAGTAAGTCGAGTGCGGTCCTTAGTAGTCGAAAGTAGTACATAATGAAGAAATAGTGTGAAACATTTTGCTTGTTTTGAGCTAACTGTTTGGTTACTGGTGAATTTCAGATTGGAATTATTAGAGGTACATATACATGTACATGTACATTTACTCCTGCAACAAAAATATTGAGAGAATTTTCATTATATGTCACATGACATTATCATTCGTTGATCCATTCTCGAGCTTCTGCTTTATATACCCCCTGCAACGAGTTGTGGGGGGGTATACTGGAGTCAGGAGTCTGTCCGTCCGTCCGTTCATCCGTCCGTCACTAAACTTAACATCAGAGAAATATTGTTATAACTTCTATTTCCTTCATCTAAAATGCTTAATATTTCACATGTGCATTCCTGTAAGGCTCTACTACCATGCTGTGCCAAATCCACGACCGTCCAACCCCCGCTGATCCCAAGGTCAAGGTCAAATACTTAGTCTCTTTACAAAACTTAACATCAGAGAAATATGTTATAACTTCTATTTCCTTCATCTAAAATGCTTAATATTTCACTCGTGCATTCCTGTAAGGCTCTACTACCATGCTGTGCCAAATCCACGACAGTCCAACCCCCGCTGATCCCAAGGTCAAAGTCAAATACTTAGTCTCTTTACAAAACTTAACATCAGAGAAATATTGTTATAACTTCTTTTTCCTTCATCTAAAATGCTTAATATTTCACACATGCATTCCTGTAAGGCTCTACTACCATGCTGTGCCAAATCAATGACCGTCCAACCCCGGCTGATCCCAAGGTCAAAGTCAAATACTTAGTCTCTTTACAAAACTTAACATCAGAGAAATATGTTATATCTTCTATTTCCTTCATCTAAAATGCTTCATATTTCACTCGTGCATTCCTGTAAGGCTCTACTACCATGCTGTGCCAAATCCACGACAGTCCAACCCCCGCTGATCCCAAGGTCAAAGTCAAGTCAAATACTTAGTATCTTTACAAAACTTAACATCAGAGAAATATTATTATAACTTCTATGTCCTTTATCTAAAATGCTTCATATTTCTCTCGTGCATTCCGGTAATGCTCTACTACCATACTGTGCCAAATCCACGACCGTCCAACCCCCGCTGTTCCCAAGGTCAAGGTCAAATACTTGGGTCTCTTTACAAAACTTGACATCATATGTTATAACTTCGATTTCATTCATCTAAAATTCTTAATATTTCATGCATGCATTCCTCTAAGGTTGTACTATCCTGCTGTGACAAATCTACGACCGTCCAACCCCCGCTGATCCCAAGGTCAAGGACAAATACTTGGTCTCTTTACAAAACTTAACATCAGAGAAATATGTTATAACTTCTATTTCCTTCATTGCTAATTCTTAATATTTCATGCATGCATTCCTCTAAGGCTCTACTATCATGCTGTGACATATCCCCACTGATCTCAAGGTCAAGGTTACATTCTTTGTCTCTTTACAAAACTTAACAACAGAGAAATCGGTTATAACTTCTACTTCCTTGCTCTGATCTGCTTCACATTTCACACACGCATTGCTCCAATGGACCTCTACCACCCTGTGACAAATTCACGTTCGTGCTGCCCCCGCTAAGCCCAGAGTCGAGGTTACAAGCCCAAAAACTTGGAAAATTTTACATATTTAGGGGTACCTGGGCCCACGCGGGGGGTATTCCGTAAGCCTCGCTTACTGACCAATCTAGTTTAATCAAGCATGCCTTCCGAGTCATGGGAATTTCTTACATGATTGTCAACACCTTGTTTTCTACTCATATTTCACTGTCCACAAGCTAATTATACCCCCCGCAATGAGTTGTGGTGGATACACTGGAGTCCGGTTGTCCGTCCGTTTTCACACATGCATTCCTGTAAGGTTCTACTACCATGCTGTGCCAAATCCGCGACCGTCCAACCCCCGCTGATCCCAAGGTCAAGGTCAAATACTTAGTCTCTTTACAAAACTTAACATCAGAGAAATATGTTATAACTTTTATTTCCTTCATCTAAAATGCTTAATATTTCACACATGCATTCCTGTAAGGCTCTACTACCATGCTGTGCCAAATCCGCGACCGTCCAACCCCCGCTGATCCCAAGGTCAAGGTCAAATACTTAGTCTCTTTACAAAACTTAACATCAGAGAAATATGTTATAACTTTATTTCCTTCATCGAAAATGCTTAATATTTCGCTCGTGCATTCCTGTAAGGCTCTACTATCATGCTGTGCCAAATCCATGACTGTCCAACCCCTGCTGATCCCAAGGTTAAGGTCAAATAGTTGGGTCTCTTTACAAAACTTAACATCAGAGAAATATGTTATAACTTCTATTTTCTTCATCTAAAATGCTTAATATTTCACACATGCATTTCTGTAAGGCTCTACTACCATGCTGCGACAAATCCACGACCGTCCAACCCCCGCTGATCCCAAGGTCAAGGTCAAATACTTAGTCTCTTTACAAAACTTAAAGGTACATGCCCACTCAATGGGCACAAACTGTTCTTTATGTCAGAGACATCATCTGAGACATTTTCTGGCAAAATAAACATTCATTCACCATTACCCCACGTATTGATTGGCATTATTATACATTTTATATCTAACAAAAATTTCCACACTGTTATCAAGGGCGATAACCGTGTTATCTTAAAATGTTAACGGACATTGCTATTTATTCTCTGTATTTAGTTTTTGATGTGCAATGATCATACTTTATAATCTGTCTAAAATATTATATTTTCAGGTGACGCATTTAATTAGTATAAATAATTAAAAAAGAGCATGCCTCATTTGCATATGAAAATAGCCTGATACCACCGCGCGTCACTATAAATAGCCCCACTGATCCCAAGGATAAGGTTATTCAGTGGAGCGCAGTGGCCTGGTGGTTAGAGCGTCAGACTGCTGATGTAAAGGTCGTGGGTTCGAGCCTCACCGGAGGCGCTGCGTTGTGTCCTTGAGCAAGACACTTTATCCACACTGCTCCAGTTCACCCAGCTGTGAATGGGTACCGATAATTCGTAGTTGCTCTGTAAATACGAATTACCGGCTTCTCTCAAAAAATCTCTACCTCCGTTCTTTCTCTCATTCTTGGGAGACGGCATGCAAGGTCCTAGAGCCAGTGCCGCCGTTAAATATAAGCCAAAATTTTTTTTAAAAAAAATGGATAAGGTGAAATACTTGGTCTCTTTACAAAACTTAACATCAGAGAAATATGTTATAAACTTCTATTTCCTTCATTGCAAATTCTTAATATTTCATGCAAATAAATCCAGGTGACACAGTTTTCTGTTAAATTATATAGTGGCAATCAATGGTGGAATGTAACCTGTATATTCTCTTGTTATTGAACATAAAATAAACCAATCAATTCCTATTTCATATATTGTTTTCATAAAATGTTTTCATCACTTACTTTTAATTTGTAAAACCATTTTAGCCTTGCTAGATACAGACTAGATATTTGTTTGTAGCTTTCTTATGGTGTGCAGATGTGCAAAGTGTAGGTATACAAGGAGTGATCAAAGAATTGGTGGACTTTTCTATATATTGAAAACTTTTATGTGATACAGAAACTAAAATTACACCAACGATATTCAATGATATTTTGAAATTTCACAAATCTTACGCAATGAGTTATCTCGCACTCGTTCATTGAAAACTTTCATCTCGTGCATGTTGGCGCTCGCTTGCAGCATTGCTACATTGGAGTGCTTGCAGCATTGCTACATTGGAGTGCTTGCAGCATTGCTACATTGGAGTGCTTGCAGCATTGCTACATTGGAGTGCTTGCAGCATTGCTACATTGGAGTGCTTGCAGTGCTTGCTACATTGGAGTGCTTGCAGCATTGCTACATTGGAGTGCTTGCAGCATTGCTACATTGGAGTGCTTGCAGCATTGTTGCTACATTGGAGTGCTTGCAGTGCTTGCTACATTGGAGTGCTTGCAGCATTGCTACATTGGAGTGCTTGCAGCATTGCTACATTGTAGTGCTTGCAGCATTGCTACATTGGAGTGCTTGCAGTGCTTGCTACATTGGAGTGCTTGCAGCATTGCTACATTGGAGTGCTTGCAGCATTGCTACATTGGAGTGCTTGCAGTGCTTGCTACATTGGAGTGCTTGCAGCATTGCTACATTGGAGTGTTCAGCACTGTCTTGATTCAGAGCTCCAGATAAGGAATTAGTAATTGAGTATTGTCACTCCATCATTTCTGAAGCAATTGGGTATTTCAACATTTTCATTGGGTAAAATCAAATCACACTACTGTTTACACATCAACAGACAGCAATTGTTGAATAGTTTGCTTGGTAAAAGGAGACAATTCTAATGAAATGCCAAGACATGTTTTCAATTCGAAGCAAACTATTCAATAATTACTGTCTGTTGATGTGTAAAAAGTAGTCTGATTTTATTTTACCCAATTAAAATTTTGAAATACCCAATTGCTTCAGAAATGCTGGAGTGAAAATACTCAATTACTAATTCCTTATCTGGAGCCCTGCAGTCCGTCATTTGATGTGAAATTGTCAATTGATACTGAGCCAGTGGATCTAAGCTAAAATTGAGGAAATGGGAAGAATCGTCTTCGCCTGTCAAAAGTTCATGTGTGCTTATGCTTTTGTGTCTATCATGCCACGTCCATCGTAGCTTTATAAATACTGTTACTTGTCTTGTATGTGTAATTATCTGTTACCTGCGCTTTGTGATGACAACCACATACTTGTACTTGCAGGTGCCAGGTGATGACCAGATCACGGTGCCTGTGGTCCAGGTGCAGAATGACCAGTACCAGCCGGCCCCGCCCCCCGCACCGCCCTACCCCACCCAGGAGCCGCCGTACCCGTACAGCCCGCCCGTCGCCCCCGTCTATCAGCCACCACCCCCACCACCTCTACAGAGGACCGTGCCCAACCCGCCCCCGCCCAGAGAGACGGCTATAGACCCGGGGGTAGGCGGTGGGCGTGAGCCCGTGGGTGTGAGACGGAGACCGCTGGGCGGGCCCCTGAAGCTGTCGAGCAGTGGCATCGTACCCATTGTTGACCTTCCCGCCCCCAAGATTAGCGCCGACCCGTACAGGCCCAGGAAGGCCGGCGCAGCTGACGAACCGCCCGTGAAGAAAGCCCGAGAGGAGGTGAGATAACCTGTCGTAGTGGCACGATTGGAGGGGTCAGTGGAAAAAGGGGCTAAGTCCATAAGGGAATTACTTATGACTATGACTGGAGAAATGGGGCTCATGTGATTTGTGACCAGTATACAGTCGAACCTGTCTTAACTCCACTCGCCCCGTGCAGGCACCGGGGCGGGATCAACTGATCCTGAGAATAGTGCTGCAGTAGCCATTGCTTGTCGTAAAAGGCGACTAAACTGGCTTAACGATTGGGTTCATACTTTCCGGAACCCACTATACCGGATTTGGCCCTCATGTACATTTTTGGCTTTCTTGTATGTGAGAGTTGAGTCGGGCTATACCCCAATATATAAAAGTAAGATTAGCGCTAATCCTATTACTTTTAGGGTTTGGGATGGGATAAATGATGCTGGTGTGGCGAGGGCCTGGCACCAGATCAGGTTGTTCTAATTTCAGGACTGAATATATATTTTGATTGTAAATATTGAGTTCTGAAGTTGGGATTTACCCCCCTTGGACAGGTGGATACGGGACTCGACCCCGTTGACCCGTCTGCGTGTAGACTCCCTGAGGCTTGTACCTCTATGTCAGAAAAGCGGACGTTAAACCCTATTCACTCACTCACTCACTTAACTCCACTCAGTGGAGACTATTATTTTGGTCTCTTAAGACAGGTGGTCTCTTAGTGGAGGTACTATATAAAATTGTGTTATTTTTTAATTTATTTCAATATATACCATATATATGTACCTGTATGTACATAAAAAACTAATATGGCAATATTCATGCATATACATGTAGACATGTTTCTTTCTTTCTTTGTTGGGGTTTAACGGCCTATCAACAGCTAAGGTCATTTAAGGCCGGGTCAATTGGTTTAGTACTAAATCCCATATATTACCTGCACAAGCACATGTAAATGTTCAAGTACACATACAAATGGGGGGGGGGGAAAATCCCAAAATCAGAACCAAATAGTTACAATACAAATCTATATGCAACCCTGAAATCAGAATAATCCTGATCTTGTGCCCGGTCCTCGCCAGACCAGAATCACTTGGCCCCCTCCCAAAAGCAGTAGGATCAGTAATAATCTTACTACTTTTATAATGGGCAATAACTCAATTCAACTCCCAGGTAACCAAATAGCCAAAGATAAAAACGTACCTGACAACCAAACCAGGCAAATCGTGATTCCTATAAGGAGGAATCCCTACCGTTAATATACGCTGTCGCGTTCGCCCGACCACCACCCATAATGTGTACATGTGCACAATAAAAATTCATATTAAATTTGAACGCGTTAATTTTTTGGTATTGACCGTGCATTGAAGATAACGGTCTTCGTCACCTGTCACCCATAATGTTAATTGTTGTTGGCGAGTAAATTTCAGCCCAAGGCTAAAAACGTGTGTAACACGAAAGTGTAAACAATAACAAATTAAGTGACATCAATTGGTTCCTGTTTATATATTTCCCTTGAATATGTTCCGTTCTGCTTTAGGTTAGCACATCAACCAAAACGCAGGGAACCAGTCCATTTGTGACACAAATCACATGACCATAGGGTTTTCTCCGACATCATCAAATCATGTACATTGATGACGTATCAATTTGCGTACTAGTAATGTGATACCGGAAATGTATTAATAGAACAAGGTATTTGCATGGATCACAAATTTCAGCAGCCAATTCAAAACAATCCATAGTAAGCTCTATTATTTATTTCTGACAAAGGTCGGGAGTCAAAATATGGTTTGAGTTTAACAAAATAGGCACTGACTGGCGATTGGTATTCATTTGTCATCCACGCATAATTAAGTGGCCGCGTAATTGAACGCGCTTGGCAATTGAGGAGTCCTTGCCTACGGGTATTAGCCATTCATTACCTTTACATTTCACAGGTTAACATCTTGAAATCGAGGTATTCTGAATGTGCAAATCACGCGAGTCCGTAAGCTGTGACAAATGGTGGACGGGTTGATCAACGGGCGAATTGATTGGTTGCCCAAACTACATAAATCGTGGACGAAAACATTCAATCTGTCAATTAAAGTTATAACTTTTCTTTGTACATATACCAGCCATCTTTGTATGAAATGCGCGGATTAAAGCTGATTACAATTTAACATACAAAACACGTACGTACATATTGCGAGAAACTCGTGACATGCATCTATAGGCCGTTTTGATTTGAGGCCGTCCAGTTTGGGACCGTTTTGACTCGGTTCCGTTGTCGATGCCGTAAAATAAACGGCGGACATTTCAAAATGACAAACAACAACAAAAATACGGAAATGGTCGCTGAGTTAAGGATTTTAATGTTTTGGGACTGGATTTTTGTGGTCGCTAGTCGCATTGCAGAGGTGGTCACTTAGTTAAGTTATAGTCGATCAAAAATAAACTGGGTGGAAGGTGGAGAAAGAAATACTAATTTTTTTGCAAATTTGGAAAAAAGAACATAACAAACAAAGAAGAAATCTTGGTCAAAGAAAAACGATATTATGAAAATCTGTACAAGGAAAAAGATTGTCTGGATTCAAATATAGACTTTTTACCATACGATTATAGTAATAAACTCAACTAGAAAAAGTCGATGGCGCGCCATTGCAATATACCCACTTTCCCCAAATGCTAAGTCTGAAAGGGGGAGGTAATCCATGATGGAGGGTCGGATAAAAAATCCGAATTCACTTTGCGCATCAGCACATCAAAACGAAGCTACGAACCAAATATCAGACGCGTAGGTATTAAGGTGAAAAATTATTTTCGAGTTTACAAGGAAAAAATATGGGAAATTTCTGACGTGCGAAAGGGGAGATAATCCATGATGGAGGGTCGGATGAAAAATCCGAATTCACTTTGCGCATGTGCACATGATAACGAAGCTACATAGCAAATATGAGGCGCGTAGGTATGAAGGTGAAAAAGTTTTTCGAGTTACAAGGAAAAAATGGGAAATTCTGAGTCGGAAAGGGGGAGGTAATCGATGATGGAGGGTCGGATCAAAAATGGGAATTCACTTTGCGCATGTGCACATGATAACGAAGCTACATAGCAAATATGAGGCGCGTAGGTATGAAGGTGAAAAAGTTTTTCGAGTTAAAAGGAAAAAATGGGAAATTCTGAGTCCAAAAGGGGGAGATAATCCATGATGGAGGGTCGGATCAAAAATCCGAATTCACTTTGCGCATCTGCACATGATAACGAAGCTACATAGCAAATATGAGGCGCGTAGGTATGAAGGTGAAAAAGTTTTTCGAGTTACAAGGAAAAAATGGGAAATTGTGAGTCCGAAAGGGGGAGATAATCCATGATGGAGGGTTGTCCGGTATCAAAATAATCCGAATTCACATTTGTGCGCATCTGCACATGATAACGAAGCTACATCGCAAATATGAGAGCGCGTAGGATTATGAACAGGTGAAAAAAGTTTTTTTCGAGTTACAAGGAAAAAAAATGGGAAAATTCTGAGTCCTGAAAAGGGGGAGAAATAATCCATGATGGCGGGGTCGGATCAAAAATCCCGAATTCACTTTGCGCATACTGCACATGATAACCGAAGCTACATAGCAAATATGAGGTACCGCGTAGGTATGAAGGTGAAAAAAGTTTTTCGAGTTGCAAGGAAAAAAATAAAATGGGAAATTCTGGAGTCCGAAAACAAAGGGGTGGAGATAATCCATGATGGAGGGTCGGATCAAAAATCCGAATTCACTTTGCGGCCATCTGCACATTGATAACGAAGCTACAATAGCAAATTATGGGTGGCCGTAGGTATGAAGGTGAAAAAGTTTTTCGAGTTGCAAGGAAAAAATATGGGAAATTCTGAGTCCGAATGGGGGAGATAATCCAATGAATGGAGGGTCGGATCAAAAATCTGAATTCACTTTGCGCATCTGCACATGATAACGAAGCTACATAGCAAATATGAGGCGCGTAGGTATGAAGGTGAAAAAGTTTTTCGAGTTACAAGGAAAAATGGGAAATTCTGAGTCCGAAAGGGGGAGATAATCCATGATGGAGGGTCGGATCAAAAATCCGAATTCACTTTGCGCATCTGCACATGATAACGAAGCTACATACCAAATATGAGGCGCGTAGGTATGAAGGTGAAAAAGTTTTTCGAGTTACAAGAAACGTGACGGACGTACGGACGGACGGACGGACGGACGGACACCCGTGACGAAAACAATATACCCATATTTTTTTTTCCTAAAAAATTGGGTATAATAATGAAGAGAAGCTTAGTTTGAGAGGTTATTATCAGAAGGTGAGTTTTTCAATGCTTTAAAGGAAATGAATAATAATAAAAGTCCAGGTTCAGATGGAATTAATGTTGAATTTTATAAACATTTTTGGAATGAAATAAAATTGTGTCTAGTTGCATCCCTTAAAGCCCCTATACGGCTCAAGTTGCCAAATTTGGCCTCCTATTGGGTTTTTCCACACATAAATCCAACAGGTTTCTATTTACACACACCTTGAAACTGTTTGCATTCATTTTGGTACAAAAATTAGTTTGTAGTCGATGAAAATATCAATATTTGTTGATAAACAAACAGCAGGTGCGTGTTTCAAAGCCCGATCGATTTTCTGATAGACGCTTGGGTCAGCTCCTCAACTCCCCGATTCGCGGCCGATGAATTCTGATAGCCGGAGTTTATCAACTCGCTTCCGAAATGAAATGAAATGAAATTGTCAATATTGACATTTTGCACTGAGTGGTACACAAAACAAGTTTTTGTTGTCTTCACATTGCGATTAAGATATAAATCTCAAGACTTCAGATGTATCTATTAGGCGGTATATGTTAGTTTTGTGTACTAAATCAGTTGCCAAACATGTTTTTGTGTTTGAAAAAATCGTAAAATTGTAATCGTTCAGGGCCTTTAATGTATCGTTTGAAAAAAAAAAAGTATTATAAACCTAGTTCCAAAGAAAGGGAAAGACACAACTAATCTCTCTAATCTCTCTAATCTCTCTAATTGGCGACCGATAAGTTTATTAAATGTTGACTATAAAATTGCAGCCAAGGCAATTGCAAATCGAATTAAAAACATATTAAATACTTTAATAGATCCATCTCAAACTGGTTTCATTGAAGGTAGATATATAGGGGAAAATATAAGGCTATTATTTGAAACTATTGATCACGTAAATGAAAAAGATATTCATGGTCTCTTGTTTTTTGCTGATTTTGAAAAGGCGTTTGATAGTATAAGTCATGAATATATACAAAAAATATTAACATTCCTAAATTTTGGACCCCATATTATGAAATACATGTAGAT
The DNA here is from genome assembly GCA_029237695.1 of Conchocele bisecta. NCBI lineage: Eukaryota > Metazoa > Mollusca > Bivalvia > Lucinida > Thyasiridae > Conchocele > Conchocele bisecta. The sequence continues at coordinate 8,711,490 of CM055267.1, forward strand.
TGAATTATTTTATAACAATATATCCATTTATTTAACAAATAATGGATATCTTTCCGAGTTTTTTAGTCTAGGAAGAGGAGTCTGACAAGGCTGTCCATTATCCACATACTTATTAGCCAGGTTTTTTGATAAAAAAATCCAGGCTATTGGATTGACGAAAGCCGGGCGGGCGGGCGGCGGGCGGCGTCCACAATCAATGTTAAGTTTTCGTGTTTGAGTCCATTTCTTTGTTACTGTACCACCTAGGACCGCCAAACTTTCACAGCTTCATAATCAAGGGGTGCCCACCACATATCACTATCCAACATGTTACTTTTTTAGCTCACCTGAGCAAAGCTCATGTGAGCTATTGTTATGGCAAAGTGTCCGTCGTCCGTCGTCCGTCCGTCCGTGAACATTTTCAATCATCTTCTTCTCCCGAACTGCTGAGCCGATATTGGTTAAACTTCACAGGGATGATATATGGGTGATGCCATTTCAGATTTGTTAAAATGGAGGTCATCGACAATCCAAGATGGCCGCCATGGAAAAGTAGGTCAAATTCTTAAAAAATCTTCTTCTCACGAACCGCCAGGCCGATTTCGACGATACTTGGTATGAATGATCGATAGTCAGCGCTGTTTCAGATTTGTTCATATGGTGGCCCGTGGGGCAAAAATGGGCGTCGCCCGAGGGGTCAAATAGGGGTCAAATTTTATTTTTAACCGAATATAGTCATGTAATATATCAAATCGAAGGTATTGACGAGACAATCACTCTGGAACATTTTTTGTCTAAATCATATGATTACGTCATCCAAGATGGCCACCGATAGTTCAAATGGTCAGTCTTTTACTAAAGATTTCAAACGTCTTTTTCTTGTAAACTGCTTGGCCGATATTGGCCAAACTTAACTGTAATGGTCTGTGGTTGAAGCCTGTTCATTTTTGTTAAAATGGAGGTCATCACCAAATCCAAGATGGCCGCCGTTGAGAAGTAGGTCAAATTCTTAAAAAATCTTCTTCTCACGAACCGCCAGTCCGATTTCGACGATACTGGGTATGAATGATCGATAGTTAGCGCTGTTTCAGATTTGTTCATATGGTGGCCCCTGGGTCAAAAATGGGCGTCGCCCGAGGGGTCAAATAGGGGTAAATTTTATTTTTAACCGAATATAGTCATATAATATATCAAATCGAAGGTATTGACGAGACGATCACTCTGGAGAATTTTTTGTCTAAATCAGATGATTACGTCATCCAAGATGGCCACCGATAGTTCAAAAGGTCATTCTTTTATTAAAGATTTCAAACGTATTCTTCTTGTGAACTGCTTGGCCGATATTGGCCAAACTTAACTGTAATGGTCTGTGGGTGAAGCCTGTCCATTTTTGTTAAAATGGAGGTCATCACCAAATCCAAGATGTCCGCCGTTGAAAAGTAGGTCAAATTGTCAAAAAAATCTTCTGCTCACAAACCTCCAGGCTGATTTCGACGAAACTTGGTGTGAATGATTGATATTTAACGCAGTTTCAGATTTGTTCATATGGTGGCACCTGGGTCAAAAATGGGCGTGGCCCGAGGGGTCAACTTGGGGTCAAATTATATTTTTGACCGAATATGGTCATATAATATATCCAATCCAAGGTATCGACGAGACGATCACTCTGGAGCATGTTTTGCCAAAATCAGATGATTACGTCATCCAAGATGGCCGCCGACAGTTCAAAAGGTTGTTCTTTTACTAAAGATTTCAAAGGACTTCTTGTGAACTGCTTGGCCGATATTGACCAAACTTAACTGAAATGGTTTGTTGGTGAAGCCTGTTCATTTTTGTCAAAATGGAGGTCATCACCAAATCCAAGATGTCCGCCGTTGAAAAGTAGGTCAAATTGTCAAAAAAATCTTCTTCTCACAAACCGCCAGGCCGATTTCGACGAAACTTGGTGTGAATGATTGATATTTAACGCTGTTTCAGATTTGTTCATATGGTGGCACCTGGGTCAAAAATGGGCGTGGCCCGAGGGGTCAACTAGGGGTCAAATTATATTTTTGACCGAATATGGTCATATAATATATCCAATCCAAGGTATCGACGAGACGATCACTCTGGAGCATGTTTTGCCAAAATCAGATGATTACGTCATCCAAGATGGCCGCCGACAGGTCAAAAGATTGTTCTTTTACTAAAGATTTCAAAGGACTTCTTCTTGTGAACTGCTTGGCTGATATTGACCAAACTTAACTGAAATGGTTTGTTGGTGAAGCCTGTTCATTTTTGTCAAAATGGAGGTCATCACCAAATTCAAGATGTCCGCCGTTGAAAAGTAGGTCAAATTGTCAAAAAAAATTCTTCTCACAAACCGCCAGGCCGATTTCGACGAAACTTTGTATGAATGATCGATAGTTAACGCTGATTCAGATTTGTTCATATGGTGGCACATTCGCAATATATGTTAGATCAGAAGGTACCAACAAATTCTGTGGAACATTTGAAGTTGTAAGTGAAGAGTCTGTGAAATCAAGATAACCACTATGGAGGCTTTTAGGTGAGCGATACAGGCCCATTTGGGCCTCTTGTTTTTTAACTTGACCCATTTTTTCCGCGCAGTCGACTTAGCCATTTTCAATGTTAAGTTTTCGCGTTTACAATGTTAAGTTTTCGTGTTTAAGTCCATTTCTTTGGTACTGTACCACCTAGGACCACCAAACTTTCACAGCTTCATAATCAAGGGGTGCCCACCACATATCACTATCCAACATGTTACTTTTTTTGGCCAGGTTTTTTGAGAAAAAAATCCAGGCTATTGGATTGGCAAAAGCCGGGCGGGAGGGCGGGCGGGCGGCGTCCACAATCAATGTTAAGTTTTCGTGTTTGAGTCCATTTCTTTGTTACTGTACCACCTAGGACCACCAAACTTTCACAGCTTCATAATCAAGGGGTGCCCACCACATATCACTATCCAACATGTTACTTTTTTTTTTTTTTTTAACTTGACCCATTTTTTCCACGCAATCGACTTAGCCATTTTCAATGTTAAGTTTTCGCGTTTTCAATGTTAAGTTTTCGTGTTAAAGTCCATTTCTTTGGTACTGTACCACCTAGGACCACCAAACATTCACAGCTTCATAATCAAGGGGTGCCCACCACATATCACTATCCAACATGTTACTTTTTTTTGAACTTGACCCATTTTATCTCTGCAACTGCTTCACCCATTACCTTCATACTTCACATGGGTGTTTATCATCATTGTCGCACCCGCTTGCGGAAAGCGCGATATCGTCGGCATTTTGGCATACGTCCGTCCGTCCGTCCGTACGTCCGTGTGTCCGGTTAAAGTTTTTTCGTTAAAGTTTTTCCATCTACTATATCTATTTTTTTAGTGTCCATGCCTCGCCCCAAGGCGCGACATGCAGGCCACGGCCATCTATTCTACAAAAAGTGGGTATAATTATGTTATCCAAGTATCCATTCTTGGAAAAAACCTGACCTTCGTGGCTTTGCCTCGTTTCTTGTTTTTAACTTGACCCATTTTTTCCGCGCAGTCGACTTAGCCATTTTCAATGTTAAGTTTTCACGTTTACAGTGTTAAGTTTTCGTGTTTAAGTCCAGTTCTTTGGTACTGTACCACCTAGAACCACCAAACTTTCACAGCTTCATAACCAAGGGGTGCCCACCACATACAACTATCCAACATGTGACCATTTTTTTACCTTCACCTATTATTTCTACATAATTTTCAACGTTAACTTTTTAACGTACGTCTGGTTAAAGTTTTTTGGTTAAAACTTTTTTGTTATACTATATCTCTGCAACTGCTTCGCCCATTACCTTCAAACTTCACATGGGTGTTTATCATCATCCATATTTTCATTCTAACCCCCAACCGTGCGGCCCCTGTGCCCAATGTCAAGGTCAAATTACTTTGAATTTTTTTGTTAAAGTTTTTTTGTGTACTATATCTCTGCAACTGCTTCACCCATTACCTTGATACTTCACATGGGTGTTTATCATCATTGTCGCACCCGATTGCGGAAAGCGCGATATCGTCGGCATTTTGTCATACGTACGTCCGTACGTCCGTGTGTCTGTGTGTCCAGTTAAAGTTTTTCCATCTACTATATCTATTTTTTTCGTGTCCATGCCTCGCCCCAAGGCGCGACATGCAGGCCACGGCCATCTAGTCTACAAAAAGTGGGTATAATTATGTTATCCAAGTGTCTATGCTTGGAAAAAACCTGGCGTTCGTGGCTTTGCCTCGTTTCTTGTTCATTATAGCAATAGAACTATTGTCCCACAGTGTCAGGAAAAGTACTTTGATAAAGGGAATAGTTATTAATGAAGAGGAAATAAAAAATACAATGTTCGCAGATGATGCCACGTTCTACATGGACGGCTCTAAAGAATCATTAGAAGCACTAATCAATAAAATAGACAATTTCGGAAATATTTCGGGTCTACGCTTAAACTATTCAAAGTCAATAATTTTCAGAACAGGTTCAATTAAATATTCTACTACTACATACTGTGATGAAAAACAGTTTTCTTGGACAGCAGACAGGGCTAAAACATTTCTCTAACGATACAAACGGAGTCCACAATATAAATTTAATCCCAAAAATAAAGGAATTTCAACAATGTCTGGAAGTATGGAAACATAGAAAGCTTACCACTTTAGGAAAGATAACAGTCAATAAGAGTTTTGCATTTCCTAAACTGGTCTTCCCCTTAACTGTCCTAGATAAACCGAGAAAGGAAACCATAAAGGAAATAATTAATATCATGTTTGATTTTCTATGGGATTCTAAACCAGACAAAGTTAGTCGGAAAATTATTGTTCAAAGTATTGAAAAGGGTGGACTAAAAATGATTGATTTGGAGTCCTTTATTGATGCATTAAAGGCAACATGGGTAAAACGTCTTACTAATTCAAAAACACACGGACAATGGAAAATATTATATTTAAATTTCATGAAACGTTTTGGTGGAGTTCATGTTTTTAATGTGATTGATGCAAAACAAATTGCCAAAAGTATATTTTTGACAGAAGTCCTTGAATCATGGGGTAAGCTTGATTTTATAGACATTCCAGAGAATATTTCAAAACAAATAATATGGAATAATTCAAAGCTAAAAGGGAATGGCTGAATGTTTTTCTATATAGAGTGGTATGAACGTGGAATTAAGTATATAGAACAAATATAATATTATAGAAGTAAGTCATTCTTTGAAGTTATAGATATACAGATATAGAACTACACAATATCAGTAATAACGATTATTTAAAATATTACAAGATTGTAACAAGCATAAATACAGATTGGAAGAGACAGATAAAAAACGAAGGAATAAATGCAATAAACAAAAACACACCACTAATAGAAATAATTAAATCTACAAAAGAATGTAACAAAATGCTATATACTATGCTTCTTAATCGTCAAACAAATGTCGTTTATAAAGCAAGAACAAAATGGAACGAAGAATTCGTAGATAAAAATATTAACTGGAAGGTAGTAAACACACATTATTTTCAAAGCACAATAAGTTCTAAACTAAGAAATTTTCAATACAAATTTCTAATGAAAATTGTAGCAACAAATGATTACTTGTACCAATGTAACATAGTAAATTCTAATTTGTGTGACTTCTGTACCATGGCCCAGGAAACAAATAAACATCTATTCTGGGAATGCAATAAAAGTCAGCATTTCTGGTTACAAGTGGGTTCCTTGTTAAAGGATCATAATGTTACATGTAACCTAGATTGGCATTTAATAAATAATATATTCTTAAACCTGTGCAATTTGGAAAATATTTTATATATTCTTGTAAATTAAGGAATACAGAACCAAACTTTTCTGACTTTAAAAGCTATTTAAAAAAAAAGAAGATATTGAGAGAGCAATAGCTTTAAATAAAAATAAAGTTGCTACACATGAACGAAAGTGGGACGGAATACAACTAGAATAACTACATTATGTACATATAATGCTCTTGTTTCATTTACCTGGGTACCATTTCACTAAACTTCATACAAATAAGAAATGTATAAGTGCAAAATTGAAATTTACAATAACATTTACTCTGAGATCAGATGTCGACAAATCGTTGGTCACATGTAATGATATCTACATGTAGGTGTAAAATGGTAGCATTACGGAACCACATTGATTGGAGAATGAAATTCATGAAAATCTTTTTGTATCATACAAAGTTTAGTGCAATGGACCCTGATGTTGTGTCTGTACCTGCAGGTGCCTCCTGTGAAGCCGGCTGTAAGGCCAACACCAGTGAAGGCGGCAGTGGTAAGTTCATACACCATATTGTAGTGTTTCAACCACAGTATTGTAGCCGCGCTAGTATATTTGGATACAATTTCTTTTGGGAAACCCCCCTAGGGGGTTTCCCAAAAGAAATTGTATCCAAATGTCTCCCATGCCCGAACTTGGTCATGCTACATGTATGCTTCCCCAAAAAAAGTGTATGAAAGTTATTATTCTTTGTTACATTTTTGTCTCGTACATGTATGTCCAAATGTTGAATACCTCCTGATCCGTTAGTTGAATCCATAGCAAACAGTGAAACTTCATCAATAGCTTCCTGACATTGATAAGTATCCATCCAGTGTCATTCCGGTGACCTTGACCATCATCTTGGTTACTTTTGTGTCAATAATTTTGGCTGTACATCCAAATGTTGAATATCTCCTGGTCTGTTAGTCGGATCATTACCAAAATTTACAAATAGCTTCCCCACTTTGATGGCTATCCACCCAGTGTCATTTGTGTGGTGACTGTGACCTTCATATCAATAATTTTGGACTTCCTTATATTGTGACCTTGGTGACCTTGATCTTCGTGGTGATCGCCTTGCTTTATTACGTTATTACAATTGTCTTCGACGCCATTAAAGCATTATGACTTCATTCACTGGCTCCTTCATTTACAGTAACCTTTCCCGAAGATAAACACATTAAAATTTTAAAAAAGTTAACCCTTAGACCGCTATCTTATTTTTTTTGTCGTCTGCTGTTTATTTTCTATTTTCCATTTTTATCATCAAAAACATGCTTTAACAGCACTTTAGAATAATTTACAACATGGTTTGACAGCACTTCAGAATCGATTCTGAAGTGCTGTCAAACCATGTTTTTATTGAGAAATGAGGCAAGATATAAAAGCAACAGCAGACGACAATTGTTGTGAGTAGCGGTCTACGGGTTAAGATCTGGAGATATATGGTTGTCATTCAACAAGTATTTTCAAGGCTACAGCCTCGACCAAGACCATTGACTGTGTGCTACAGGTGGATGATGACAGTGACGTGATCAGTCCGCTGCAGGGCTACAAGGTGCAGGTGACCAACCTCCATGTCAGTGTCTCCCAGGACGATATCATTGTAAGTCACGACACAAATAACCTCAGTACATGTGTACTTTAATCTCCTCTCATTGTATCCCCCGGACGAAAGTGGGGGGAAGGGATGCTATGGATTTCACTTCAAACAGCATCCGCCACTGACACTTCTTGTACGGAGCATAACTCGAATACCCATAGGAATATTGTGACGACACATGCATAGACACTACCCAAAGGTGCAAGTATGACAACTCTTGCCTCTCTGATTTTGTAGGTATCCCCCTTTGTTTTTTTGAGCTTTCATTTCTTGTCTGGAGCATAATTTGAATACCCCTTTGGAATATTTTCATGGCACTTAACACATGTATGCAAAGACCACGACCAAAAGGTGACAACTCACTAATTTTTGTCGCGCCTGCTTGCGGAAAGCGCGATATAGTCGGCACTTTTGTACGTACGTACGTACGTACCTGTGTCCGGTTAAAGTTTTTGGTTAAGTTGTTTGGTTAAGTTTTTTGGTTAAAGTTTTTGGTTGAGTTCTTTGGTTAAGTTTTTTGGTTAAGTTTTTTGGTTAAAGTTTTTCGTTATACTATATCTCTGCAACTGCTTTGCCCATTACCTTGAAACTTCACATGGGTGTTTATCATCATCTATATTTTCATTCTACCCTCCTCCCGTGTGGCCCCTGTGCCCAATGTCAAGGTCAAATTACTTTGAAGTTTTTGGTTAAGTTTTTTGGTTAAAGTTTTTGGTTAAGTTTTTTGGTTAAGTTTTTTGGTTAAAGTTTTTTGTTATACTATATCTCTGCAACTGCTTTGCCCATTACCTTGAAACTTCACATGGGTGTTTATCATCATCTATATTTTCATTCTACCCCCCTCCCGTGCGGCCCCTGTGCCCAATGTCAAGGTCAAATTACTTTGAAGTTTTTGGTTTTTGGTTAAGTTTTTTGGTTAAAGTTTTTGGTTAAGTTTTTTGGTTAAGTTTTTTGGTTAAAGTTTTTTGTTATACTATATCTTTTTTTTTAGTGTCCATGCCTCGTCACAAGGCGCGACATGCAGGCCGCGGCCATCTAGTTTAGTTATCTCCCCTTGTTTTTTTTGCATATTGATTTTTAATAAGTACATGTATTTAGTTCTGTAATTCTTTCTATTTTAAGCAGGAGTTCTTAGCGTCTGTGTAGTGGGGTGGGGTATCTTCTTCATTGTTTACGTCTTTTTTCTCAACAAAACATGGTTTGGCAAGAACCAATGGAAATGATTCTGAAGTGCTGCCAAACCATGTTTTTATTGGGAATTGTAAGGGTTAATACACTTATGGGGATCTTGCTCGTCTTCTGTGAATACTGGGCGTGGCTTCCTCGGTGTCCTGACTTTGATTGTTAAACACGTTTCTCCTCTAATAGTAAGACTCTTCAGTAACAATTGACAATAATTGAATGTATTTATAATTCATGTAGTGTATTTATTGTGTCACAGCCATTTGAGCTATTGTTACCGCAATGTGTCCGTCGTCGTCCGTCGTCATCCGTGAACATTTTCAAACGTCTTCTCCTCGGTAACCATTGGGCCAAACTTCATGGTCATGGTCCTTAGGTAGGGGGATTGCAAAATTGTTAAAATGACGTCATTACGTAATACAAGATGGCCGCCGTCTAAAAATAGCACAAATTCTTCAAAAATCTTCTTCTCAAGAACCGCCAACCGGATTTCGACAAAACTTGGTAGGAATGATCGATGAACAATGCTCTTTCAAAGTTGTTAAAATGGTGACCCCGGGGTCAAAAATAGGCGTGGCCCGTGGGGTCAAATTTTATTTTTGACCGAATATGGTCATGTCATATATTAAATTGAAGGTATCGATGAGGCGATCACTCTGGTGCATTTTTTGTCGAAATCGGATTGTTATGTCTTCCAAGATGGCCGCCGAATGATCAAATGGTTGTTCTTTTATTAGAGATTTGAAAATTCTTCTTCACATGAACCACTTGGCCCATAGTAGCCAAACTTAAAAGTTATGATCCATGGGTAAAGCCTTTTCAGATTTGTTAAAATGGAGGTCATCGCTAATCCAAGATGGCCGCCGTCTTAAAATAGCATAAATTCTTAAAAAATCTTCTTCTCATAACCGCAAGCCGTATTTCGACGAAAATTGGTAGGAATGATCGATGTACAATGTTTTTTCAAAGTTGTTAAAATGGTGACCCCGGGGTCAAAAATGGGCGTGGCCCGTGGGGTCAAATTGGGGTCAAATTTCATTTTTAACCGAATATGGTCATGTTATATATCAAGTCGAAGGTATCAATGAGGCGATCACTCTGGTACATTTTTTGTCGAAATTGGATTGTTATGTCATCCAAGATGGCCGCCGAAATGTCAAAAGGTTGTTCTTTTATTAGAGATTTCAAAATTCTTCTTCACATGAACCGCTTGGCCCATGGTAGCCAAACTTAAAAGTTATGGTCCATGTGTGAAGCCTTTTCAGATTTGTTAAAATGGAGGTCATCGCTAATCCAAGCATAAATTCTTAAAAAATCTTCTCATGAACCGCTAGCCGGATTTCGACTAAACTTGGTAGGAATGATCGATTTACAATGCTCTTTCAAAGTTGTTAAAATGGTAACCCCGGGGTCAAAAATAGGCATGGCCCGTGGGGTCAAATTGGGGTCAAATTTTATTTTTGACCGAATATGCTCATGTCATATATCAAATTGAAGGTATCGATGAGGCGATTGCTCTGGTGCAATATTTGTCAGAATCGAATGATTATGTCATCCATGATGGCCACCAAAAGGTCCATTTATCCAAGATTTTGAACGTCATTTTCTCAGGAACCACATGGCCGATGCTGGCCAAACTTCATAGGAAGTTAAGATCCTTGGGTGAAGCATTTTCAGATTTGGTAAAATGAGAGTCATCGCTTAATCCAAGATGACCGCCATCTAAAAATAGCACAATTTTTTTAAAACACATGAACTCAATGTTACATTCTCCTCTGGTGTTCATGGAGTCAGGTGAGCGAATTAGGGCCATCATGGCCCTCTTGTTTTGAAACCTTAGCATGTGGGAGACGTAAAGTGTTGTCTGCTGTTGGTTTATATTTTGTCTTCTTTCTCAATAAAGCATGCTTTGACAGCACTTTCCATTGGAAATCATTCTAAAGTGTTGTCAAAACATGTTTTTGGTGATAAAAATGGAAAATAAAAAGTAAACAGCAGATGACATTGTAACAGTTAAAACTATTCGCCGTGTTGGTAGGAGTTGTTTGGTGCCCTGGGGGCGGTGAAGAAGGTGCGCCTCGTGAAGCCGGGCGTTGCCGAGGTAACGTACGTGCGCCGGGAGGACGCCATCACCGCCCAGACCACCTACCACAATCGCGAACTCGACGGTATGTATCATTACACCTGCCCGCCTGTACAAACACTGAACAGTGGAGTAGATTTCTAAGCATTTATGTATTAGTGCACATAATGAATTTTTAATAAATTAATTTTGATCGAGTGTAGCGAGCGAAGAAATTAGTTTATTAACATTAAAGTATTTAAATGTTAGTACCCGTATTTACCGTATATATTGGGACAGTAAAAAATAATTAAAAAAATTAGTGTCCCAAAATATAATATAAAAAAAAAAAAAAAAAATTTCTGTCCCAATATTTATGGTAAATTCGGGAATATTTGTTCATTTCATGTTTGCATTGTCATTATTAAAATTTAAATTAAAGTTTGTGTTTGTGTTAAATAATCCCTAATTATCGATTCTCACCGTTACTATGAGTGAACGACGTCGCCAATGCCTATAATATGCCATAAGTTTTCACTGTTATCTTCGCATGTAATACATATATTGAATCTAAGAATTGTTAACGTCATGTTTTATTTATTCATCATGTTCATGTAGAATGTAGATCTACGCAGGTCCGTGCAATCCATTATTGTAAACGCGTGTAGAAAAAAGTGTAGTAATGATGACGCAATGACCCAATGACCGATATCCTGTTCCATCAGCTGCAACGCCACGGACAAGCTCGTGCGTTGCAATCTGTGTTTACTCTTATGGTGACCACAGGTGGAAGACTCGGACATATGACACCAAAATAAAAAATAAATGCCTATTAAAAAAAATCCCATTATCCCACCCACCTGGTATCGTACTGTACATGACGTTAATAATAGAACGAGATCAAGTGGGTGGGGTAATGGATATTTTTGAAATGGTCATTTTCTTTGTGTCACACGTCCGACTATTCCACCTGTGGGTTTGAGTACAGACCCGTATAGACATGTTTTGCCCGACGAGTTATAATATTGCGCCAGTTCATGAGGTAATCAGGCTTATCACGCGAGATTTTCGATGAAGATAAATCTGATAATAGTGATAATAGTGTACATTTTCTGTAAACGATATCGAATGTTGACGAATATTAAATTAGTAATTATTACGCATTTGCTCTGAAAATGTTATCAACTTTCCGATATATTTGCAGAAAAAAGTCAAATCATTCTCGGCGAAAATCTCAGTTATATAATAAAGTTGATTATCTCATGCACTGGCTCAATTATGACGTAGCGAAACAAGGCCAGTTGTCACGTACACATTTGTGTACATGCGCCGGGGGCGTGGGCAGTGCTGTAACAATTTAGTTAATCTGGGTCGAGTTAATCTGCGCGACTGATACGCGATCTCCGATTGGTCAGCCTTTACACCTAATTAATATTCCACCAATGGTGAGCGTGAACGCATGCCGGAAAAATGAAATCGAGCACATAACAATTAGCACTGCTTTGTTACTGGGACCAATAATTGATCTTATTCCCAGTTTGCTCGGATTAATTTACGAAATGTGCAAACGTGATCAGCTGCACATTCACATCGGTGAGATAAAAGGAGGCTATGCGTCCATAAAAAAAAACAACATTCGTCCATTTTGGGTCTAATTTGATGGAATATTTTTTATATTTATTCACCAAAAATGGCAAGTTGGGAGTGCTTTAGAATCGTAAGACGATTCTAAAGCACTCCAACTTGCCATTTTTGGTGAATATATATCAAAATTTCCATCAGTTAAGGTGATTAATTTGAGGGAAATTTTAACTGGAAACTTGATTATCTCATGCACTGAATTGTGACGTAGCGAAACAATGGCACTTGTCACGTACACCATTTTGGGAAGGATTGAACAACGTGTTTGTGGGATTTAAGAATGCAGAATATCAAAAGTGCATGTTCTTCCAAATATGTGTACACACTCCAAATGGATTCACACAATGATGAAAAAGGGTTGTCCCAAAACTTAATACGAAAAAATTATGGAATTTTACGCTGATTTGAGGTATGTCCCAAATCTTAATCTCCCAAAAATAATTATTTTCGTAAAAAATAGAGGTGTCCCAATACTTCCGGTGTCCCAATACATACGGTAAATACGGTACTTTTTCATCAATAACAGAAAAAGTCACCCTGCCAATTTTTAGCTCGACTATTCGAAGAATAGTTAGAGCTTATGTAGTCACCCCGGCATCTCCTAGTGATGTACATCAATAACCCCTGACCTATATTTGACATTCACCTACATTTAACCTTGAATTACTTAGTTAATTCCCCTTGGTTAAGGCTTTTAGTCAACCTTGGTTAAGGTTTTTAGTCAAGCTTGTAGATGGAATACTATTGGTATAAACATATTTTATTATAAACAATTTACATCAGGTATAAACAAATATTCAGAATAGAAGGATTGGAACGAAAGATTACTATCTTATAGAGTTCCTCTCCTTGATCAATGCAATTAGGGTCACAAGCTGGCAAAGTACAAAAACCACGCATTTGTCACTTTGTCAGCATGAGACCAGTTGGTGTAATAATGGCAGATACAAAACACTATTATGTTTATGGATTGTTATCAAGCAAAATAATAGTATTTTACTCGATATATCTTGAACGAAGTGTACAAGGGAAACAACTGTCAATTTTGCTCATAAAAACAAAAGATGACATGAAAAGAAAATATATTGGCCGTAACCAATAGTATATTCTATCAAATATTTGAATTTTTATTGATAATTAGAAAAAAAATAAAAAAGGAAATGAAAAGAAAAACAAAGATATATATAAAAATATAAAAAAAATAAAAATAATGAAAAAAAAATAAAAATAAAAAAAATAAAAATAAAAATGCATGTGCCACTAGAGGGTCCATCATCGTCACGCAGGAGGCTAAGTAGGCACACCAATGTTACAATTTATGAGATACACATCGAACTGTACGTATATTATTACACAAATCGCTTACTACGCAGAATATACGTGTGTACGGTTTGGAATACCTTAGTGTTATCCTGATATGATAGTTCGTTTGACCCAAATAATAATATGTCTATTGTACCATTTATTAGTAATTGGAGATTTACATCAGGGATTTGGGTGATAGTTTGAAATAAATCTTGTCGTATATCATGGTAATATGGACAGTTAAGGAGGTAATGCTCTACGTTTTCAATGCTGCCACAGCGACACAGGGGTGAATCTGAAATGTTTTTCTGATAGAGATCGTAATTGAGTGAGCTACAGTTAGTACGTAATCTGGTATGAAGAACTTGTGCTTTCCTGAGTCCGTAATAGTAATATTTTGGTATCACAGTAGACTGTGTATTGATGAGCGTCTTGAACGTCGTTAATGTCGAAGACTCACGGACAGGGAGCGCTAACTGATTCCATTCTCTAATAACTGAAGGTAAGAATGAATTAGTATATAATACAGTGCGTGAATGTGGTGGATGAATATTACTGTCATTTCGTAGATTGTATCGTGAGGTGCCACCTACATTTTGTGGGACAAGTGATGACAAGTACGCAGGTGTTAAACCATTAACCATTTTATAAAACAATATTAATTTCTGTTTCCGTCTTCGTTCGCCTAAGCTTTCCCACCCTAATTCCTGGTATAGATCGTTCAATGATACTAGTTTGGTTGCGCCTGTTACGATTCTTGCGGCTTCATGCTGTATTTTATCTAGTTCGTATTTTTCGCTTGATAGACAGTTGTCCCATATAATGTTGCCGTATTCAAGGACTGGACGTATAAATGCGATATAAATAGTCTGTAATGTTTTTCGTGAGAGTTTGAATTTCAAGCTCCTCAAAATGTTAATTCTGGTCCACGCTTTATCTTTGATATATGATATTTGATTATTCCAAGTACAAACATCTGCTAAAAATATGCCGAGATGTTTGTGGCTCTCTACTTCAGTTATTGGTTGGTCAAACATGTGAAGTTGAGGATGTTGCGGTTTGATAATTTTTCGAGATATGAGTAATGATTCAGTTTTGGCAGGATTAAACGTGACAAGCCATTTCGTTGACCAATTTGTAATTGTGTCTATCGCCTTGTAGTAATTCTCCTGCTTCAACAGGGTCATCTACGACGATGTATAAACTAGTGTCGTCTGCAAATAGTCGTATGTTAGAATTTATGGCATCTACAATATCATTAATATATATTAAAAACAGAAGTGGTCCAAGGATAGAACCCTGAGGCACACCGGCATTTATCAAATTCCAATCAGATTTGGTGCCCGGTATAACTACTCGTTGTCGTCTATTTTGTAGATAACTACTAAACCACCTGAGAACAATACCTGTTAATCCTATTGAGTTCAGTTTTGCTAATAATCCTTTATGCCATACTCTGTCAAACGCTTTACTAATATTCAAAAAAAAAAACACTACTTTCACTTCTTTACCGTCATCAAGAGCGTGGCAAAATGTATCATACAAATATGTTAGTTGGTTTATTGTAGAATCATTTGGTATAAAACCTGACTGTTTAGGAGTAAGTATTTTATTACGATGCAAGAAATTATATATATGCTTAAAGACAATTCTTTAAATACTTTTTCGATGGTATTTAATAGAGAGATTGGACGGTAGTTATTAACAAGCGTTGGATCTCCTTTTTTGTACACAGCGCATACATGTGCTTCTTTCCAAGATTCTGGAAACATACCTGCGTTTAGAGAGCGATTATATAGATTGCATAGAGGCAATGCAAGTTCGTTACATGCCTCGCGTAAAACGCGGTTATCAATACAATCAGGTCCGGCGGATTTACCAATCGGTACAGACTTTAAAGTTAAAAGTACTTCTTCATGTGATACTTGGATTTGCGATAGCTGTTCATCTACTGGAAAGGTTGGTATTTCGGGTATTTCGTTATTCGCACCTTCCAGAATAGTTTGGTCTCGAAAAAAGTTGTTCAGCATATTTGCCTTATCAGAGTCTGTTTCAGAAATATTTGAGTTATTATTCAGCGGTGGTATAGAGCGGTTTGCGGATGGAGACATGAAAGCTTTTAAGGTACTCCACCAATTTTTTGATGTTGTCTCGTTATTGTTCAACATATCAGACATGGTAGTATAATGGGTTTCCTTCGATTTACGTATTAATGATATAGTATCATTTCGAATTAGTTTAAATTTATTCCAATGGCGGTCTAATTGAGTTCGTTTTGCCTTATGATACGCTCGTTTTCTTTCCTTAATTTTCTTTTTTATTACTTTCGTAAGCCAAGGAGGTTCCTTTGGTCGGATTGTAACAGTTTTGTTTGGAATGCACTCTTTCATTATTTCGATAAGTTTTTCTGTAAATGATTTGGCATAACAGGAAATATTACGTCAGTACATGTTTCCCAATCGGTGGACTGAATGCTTTCTCTCAATAATTCGTAGTTCCCTTGCTCGTATAACCATATATCTCTTCTGAATGTTTTTGATTTGGGTTTTCTGAATTTAAACACAGCATAAATTGGGCAATGGTAGCGATGTTCCTGGTTCAGAAAAGGGTCTGCAACGCCACTAGTTACAAGTGTGTTCTTATCTGATACAAACAGGAGATCAATAATAGAAGATGATGTTTCTGTAAAGTGTGTACAATCGGTTATTACCTGGTGAAGACTGTATTGTTGTATGATATTATTAACTTTCTGGGATGTCGGCGGAGCTAGAGTATTATAATTGAAATCACCTGTAATTATTATGTCTTTAATATCTGTGTCAATGGCTAGGTGTATAGAGTCTTCAATTGTGTTATTATAATTAATATCAGAGTTTGGTGGTCTGTAAAATAGGCCAAGAAGGACTTTCTTTTTGTTTAGCAATAGCTCAACCCATATGTTTTCTAATGGAGTTATTTCTAAGTCATGTCTTCTGGTGAAATGTATTGTATCTTTTATGTAGAGCATCACTCCACCATGACTATCGGCCCTGTCTTTTCGAACAGGGGCACAATATGAGGGTATTGTCAGTTTGTTATTATCCACACTGTTGTTCAGCCACGTTTCACTGAATGCTAATATATCAAAAGCTTGTAGTTCTGCTGTAATTATATCCAGCTTGGAAATGATGCTTTGTACATTATATTGAACCAGTGATATATTATGGGAAAGGTCTAATGAATATGGTGTACTGCTAGTTGATGTAAGTGTGTCTGTGTCTGTGGAATACTATTGTGCATACAGACACCATACTTGGATAACTTTTTCTCATAGGGATGTACATCAATAAACCCTGACCTATATTTTACCTTCACCTACATGTACATTTAACCTTGAATTACTTACTTATTTCCCCTTGGTTAAGGTTTGTACTCAAACTTGGTTAATGTTTATAGTCAAGCTTGTATATGGAATACTCCTGGGCCTACAGCAATCATACTTGGACAACCTCATCTTCTAGTGATGTACATCAATAATCCCTGACCTATATTTGGCCTTGACCTACTTTTATCCTTGGATTACTTAATTATTTCCCCTTGGTTAAGGATTTTAGTCAAGCTTGTATATGGAATACTCCTGGGCCTACAGCAACCATACTTGGACAACTTCATCTCCTAGTGATGTACATGTACATCAATAACCCCTGACCTATATCTGCCATTGACCTACATTTAACCTTGAATTACTTACTTAATTTCCCTTGGTTACGGTTTTTAGTCAACCTTGGTTAAGGTTTTTATGCAGGCCGTGGCTACCTTGTTTGTCAAGCTATGTGTACATCGACAACCCTCGTAGTCGAGCTATGCTGTTCTCCTACAGCTCTTGTTATTTGATGCAGTTCCATCAATCCTTCAATATGACTGACATTTGTCCCTGTCTGGTGTGTACAGGCTTGCCGATGGCTGTGAAGGTGGCGACGCCCGCCAACGCCCGAGTACGCCTGGTGCCCGATACGTTACCGCCCTCCGTGAAGCCCATCACTACTGGACCACTCAAGTAAGGGCGACCGACACAGCGCCACTGTACACCAGTCTATACATAGGTTACCAAACTTGGATCATGAGTTACTTCCCTTGGGGCATCTTGGATGTTAGCATTAGCTGAATTTGGTTAGACGTCAAGTTTCTTAGTTTAAACAGGACAAAAGTACAGGTTGGTCTGACACTACACTGTTCACACAAATGGTAAGCCTGGTTTAGCCGGTGTTTGCACAAACAACACGTAATGACAAAATGGTAACTATGGCCATGTGGTAACACCGACCTAATGAAGGTGCATGATCACGTGGTTACAACAACAACACCAATGGCTGAAAGTGTTGAAAGCGTGCACACTCCAAAGTAAGTATTATTTGATATTTTCCTTAATAGGCAACGGATTTTGATGACATATGGTGCAAGAAACGCGTCTTCATGAGCTGCATTTAGTGATCCCGGGAGTTCGGCACATACTTATGTCGTTTTTGTGAAGAATTGATTTCCGTGTCTACTGACACGGAGTAGACACGAAAATCGATTCTTAGCAAAAACGACAGAAGTTTGGTCCAAAGTACCGAGACCACCAAATGCAGCTTAACAAGACGCGTTTGGTGCGCCATATTTCATCAAAATCCGTTACATAATAAGGACAAAATAAAAGAATACGTACTTTGAATCAGAGGGCTTCTGGAAGTTTCAGTACTTGTTGTTGTTGTAACCATGTGATCATACACCTTGCTAGTTGTAGCCAGACTGATGCCAACATCACAGCTGCCTCAGCTCAATTAGTCTCCATGGGCGTAAACCCCAATCAATCAAATAATCAATCAAGCAAATGGTCTACAATAAACCTTGCTGGTTGTCAAAGATGATTAAAGAGCAGTGATCTTTTTGGTGTATTATCATTACAGTGAAACTTCTCTAAACCGGACACCAAGAAAACACCTGTGATCTGATTTTTTATGAGTTTCTTGGTATTTTATCTCTGGTGATACTGTCTGTTATTGCACAGCACACAACTATGGCTCAGAATGATCAAATGTCTGATTTACAGTGAAACCTCTCTAAGCCAGACACCCTGGGGACCTCTCAGGGTGTCCGGTTTGGAGAGGATTCACTGTAATTGTGTGCTCTCAATGGCATATTCCCTGTTGAAAAACTAATTGTTTTTGTTAATACGGGATAAATACTTATTGCATGCATGCCTATACTTGCAGTCCATTGACTATTACCCGTTAGCATACAATCATTATCTATATTGAACGCTTCATATTACACACATTATTTCATGCCAGTTGTAACGGGTATTATGTACCTGTGTTGTCATTGTCAAGTGGGTGGCAGGTGGGAGCATGCGTTGGGTAATTTAACGATCGCGATTCGTCCTTACGTCTTTGGAATTCTTGTATGTGAGGGTTAAATCTGGTTATACCCCTTGTATGTGTAATATGATTGTTACTAATCCTAATTACCTTTAGGGGAAGGGGCCAAGTGAATTTGGTGTGGTATGGACCTGGCACCAGGTCAGGTTATTCTAATTTCAGGGCTGAATATATTTTTTTCTCTATATAAATATTTCTTCTGATTTTGGGATTTTCCCCCCAATGCAGCAGGTTAAATACGGGATCGAACCCGTTGGGCCGGCCTTACATGACCGTAGCTGTTGATAGGCTGTTAAACATCAATAAACAAACAAACAAGTGATGTCATTCAATCGTATGTGGAACCATTTTGTTAAAATAAATCGTCTCAAAATTAGTTTTATTCAAAGCTAAATTTATGTGCTGGTTATAAACATATTTGCATGCATTTAATGCTTGACAATAAATAGATACAGTAAATAAGCTATACCTACAGTGGCATCCATAAATGTTTGTATTTGACTGTGTGTGTGTTTGTATTATACCCTATTGGTAGTTGACCACATGTCCATGTATTGGTGTGTATTACACGACATCTGTGTTTGTATTTGACCACATGTCCATGTATGTGTGTGTATGACACAGCATCTGTGTTATGTGTGTGTATGACGCGACATCTATGTTTGTATTTGGCCACATGTCCATTCCTTTGTGTATGACATGACATCTGTGTTTGTATTTGACCACATGTCCATGTTTGTGTTTGTATGACACGACATCTGTGTTTGTATTTGACCACATGTCCATGTTTGTGTGTGAATGACACGACATCTGTGTTTGTATTTAGCCACATGTCTATGCATGTGTGTGTATGACACGACATCTGTGTTTGTATTTGACCACATGTCCATGCATGTGTGTGTATGACACGACATCTGTGTTTGTATTTGACCACATGTCCATGTTTGTGTGTGTATGACACGACATCTGTGTTTGTATTTAATCACATGTCCATGTTTGTGTGTGAATGACACGACATCCTGTGTTTGTATTTAAACACATGTCCATGTTTGTGTTGTGAATGACACACACATGTGTTTGTATTTGGCACATTTCCATGCATGTGTGTGTATGACGCGACATCTGTGTTTGTATTTGACCACATGTCCATGCATGTATTTGTATTTGACCTCATGTCCATGCATGTGTGTGTATGACACGACATCTGTGTTTGTATTTGACCACAGTCCATGCATGTGTTTGGTATGACACACATCTGTGTTTGGTTTTTTATGACCACATGTCCATGCAATTTTGTGTGTGAATGACACACATCTGTGTTTGTATTTGGACCACATGTCCATGTTTGTGTGATAACGACCCTCTGTGTTTGTATTTTAATCAACATTCCATGTTTGTGTGGAATGAACTCGACATCGTGTGTTTGTATTTGGCCACATGTCCATGCATGTGTGTGTATGACGCGACATCTGTGTTTGTATTTGACCACATGTCCATGCATGTATTTGTATTTGACCTCATGTCCATGCATGTGTGTGTATGACACGACATCTGTGTTTGTATTTGACCACATGTCCATGCATGTGTGTGTATGACACGACATCTGTGTTTGTATTTGACCACATGTCCATGTTTGTGTGTGTATGACACGACATCTGTGTTTGTATTTAATCACATGTCCATGTTTGTGTGTGAATGACACGACATCTGTGTTTGTATTTGGCCACATGTCCATGCATGTGTGTGTATGACGCGACATCTGTGTTTGTATTTGACCACATGTCCATGCATGTGTGTGTATGACGCGACATCTGTGTTTGTATTTGACCACATGTCCATGCATGTGTGTGTATGACGCGACATCTGTGTTTGTATTTGACCACATGTCCATGCATGTGTGTGTATGACGCGACATCTGTGTTTGTATTTGACCACATGTCCATGCATGTGTGTCTATGACACGACATCTGTGTTTGTATTTAGACCACATGTCCATGCATGTGTGTCTATGCACACATCTGTGTTTTGGTATTTGACACATGACATGCATTTGTGGGTGTTATTTACTCAACACTGTTTCACTCACTGTATTTGACCACATGTCCATGCATGTGTGTGTATGACACGACATCTGTGTTTGTATTTGACCACATGTCCATGCATGTGTGTGTATGACTCGAACATCTGTGTTTGTATTTGACCACATGTCCATGCATGTGTGTGAATGACATCGAACATCATGTTTTGTGTATTTGTCCACATGTCCATGCATGTGTGTGTATGACACGACATCTGTGTTTGTATTTGACCACATGTCCATGCATGTGTGTGTATGACTCAACATCTGTGTTTGTATTTGTCCACATGTCCATGCATGTGTGTGTATGACACGACATCTGTGTTTGTATTTGACCACATGTCCATGCATGTGTGTGTATGACTCAACATCTGTGTTTGTATTTGTCCACATGTCCATTAGCATGTGTGTGTATGTCTGTGACATCTGTGTATTTGACCACATGTCCATGCATGTGTGTGTATGACACAATCTGTGTTTGTATTTGACCACATGCCATGCCATGTTGTAAGACACAACCAAAATCTGTGTTTGTATGATTTTGACACAAGTCCATGCATGTTGTGTTGACACAACATCTGTTTGTATTTGACCACTGTCCATGCATGTGTGTGTATGACACACATCTGTGTTTGTATTTGACCACATGTCCATGCATGTGTGTGTATGACACAACATCTGTGTTTGTATTTGACCACATGTCCATGCATGTGTGTGTATGACACAACATCTGTGTTATTTGACCATGTCCATGCATGTGTGTATGACACGACCATGTGTATTTGCCGCCACATGTCCATGCATGTGTGTATATGACACGACATCTGTGTTTGTATTTGACCACATGTCCATGCATGTGTGTGTATGACACGACATCTGTGTTTGTATTTGACCACATGTCCATTCCTTTGTGTATGACACGACATCTGTGTTTGCAGACTGAACAAGAAACCTGCGGGGATGGCGCGTGTGTCTGACAAAAATTCTGTGGACGTGGACACGCTACACAAGGCCCTGTTCAAGACAGCTTCCACGACGCCATCCAAGCCCGTCACCTTCACTGTGAACATCTAATCTAGTCCCCTCCCTGCAGGCGCCATGCTTGTCAACACTTCCCATGTGTAGGAAGCTTGTGCCTAAAACCTGTCAGTGGGATTGGTGCATTTTTGGGAAGTTTTGTAGTGACAGACAGATCAGATCCGGACACTGTCATTGCATTTATCAAACAATTCAGAAAAAACAAGGAACCCACTTTTCCAACTTTTCGGCACAAGGCCTTTATCCTAGGCCTTGTGCCGAAACGTTGGGATAGTGTAAAGGCCTTGTGCCGAAACGTTGGGATAGTGTAAAGGCCTTGTGCCGAAACGTTGGGATAGTGTAAAGGCCTTGTGCCGAAACGTTGGAAAAGTGTGTTCCTTGTTTTTGCAGAATTGTTCAACATATTGCGGAAACACTTTTTGGTCCTAAATGGCACTCTTCTAAATTGATGGCTGTTCCACCATTCCATTATCAGCTCTTCCCATGTGTATGGATCTAGTGCCCCAAACCTGTCGGTGGATTGGCGTATGTCGGGGAAGTCCTGTAGTGACTGGTGGAGTGTTTATCTGTAATTTGGTTGGGAGGTTGTGACTGTAGCTCTACACACCCTCCGTGTGTGTGTGACATCTTGTGTACACAGGGGGCTGTTTCACTAAACTTCGTACGACTAAAATGTTCGTACATGTAAGTGCAAAATTATGATAGTCTGTAAATTTCACATTGACAATGTTTTCTTGTAAACAATTATTGGATTTACATTTATTGAGCATAGACTGCATATGCAGCATATGCTCAATAAATGCAAATCCATCAATTGAACTGTCTAGATGATATTAAATTTGCACTTACGAACATTTTAGTCGTACCAAGGTTAGTGAAACTTCCTCGGCATATACTCTATAGTCTAAATCAGGAGTGTTGATTGGTCAGACTGAGCTATGTATAGTTCAGTCTTGACCAATCAACACTTGTGATTTCCAGCATGAGAATGGAGTACATGCTCAGATAACTTGTGGCTGTGACTGGAGAAATGGGGCTTATGGGCAATATGACCAGTGTAGCTCCTGATCAAATAGCACACTTCTGTCGCATGATAACGATCTATATTGGTTGTTGCCAGCATGACGGGTGTTTCATTGATGGAATGGTAAACAGTCCAGATCCTGATCAGACTGTGTAAGCACTGGTCACAAAACTCGTAAGCCCCATATCTCCAGTCACAGCCACATTTCTTAAGCACAGGCACAGGTGACAGACCTGGGGGCTGTTTCACTACACTTTGTACAACTAAAATGTTCGTAAGTGCAACGTTAGGATCGTCTCGAAATTTCAATTGATGGATTTACATTTATCGAGCATAGGCTGCATATGCAGCATAAATGTAAATCCAATTGTTAATGTGAAATTTACAGACTATCATAATTTTGCACTTACAAACATTTTAGTCGTACTAAGTTTAGTGAAACGGCCCCCTAGTTGTCATACTATTAGTTTCGGTGAAACGTGACATTGTAGCCCTACCATTCAGCCCGGTAAAAGTCGGCAACATTGTTTACTTCAGCTGTAAATGCTCAGTGATTTTGGATCAAATGTGTTTTTTTTGTCAGTACATTTACATTGTTTAAATATAAAGAAAAATCATGCTTTTGTTTTGTTTCTGTGGTACTGGGGGCCGTTTCACTGAACTTCGTACGACTAATATGTTTGTAAGTGCAAAATTATGATAGTCTGTAAATTTCACATTAACATTGTTTTCTTGTAAATAATTATTGGATTTACATTTATTGAGCATAGGCTGCATATGCAGCCTATGCTCAATAAATGTAAATCCATAAATTTAAATTTACAGACGATCTTAAATTTGCACTTACGAACATTTTAGTCGTAAGAAGTTTAGTGAAACGTGCCCCTGGTGTCTCTATTTCACTGGCAATGTTAGGAAATTAAAGACGTGTAAATGACTGTTTGTAAAATTATGTGGCATCACGGTAGAGCCTACATTCATATGTTGTACTGAGTATAATTAACAGGGGCACTACTTCTCATGAAAATGTAGTCATTATAAGTTTGCAAATGCAATTTACTTTGAATAAATTCCATATGTGTAAATACATATTAGTCAATGTCTTATTGTGTGTTTCAGCTAAATAAAATACTTGATATAGATCTATACACAGACGAACGGCGCGGACCCAGGACACCCCCCCCCCTCCCCACCACCTAAGTATTTATTAGAATAATATTCAACAAAAGATGACCCAGCCATCTTAAAATGTTATAAACATATCAATTCTATCAATATAAAACATTTTCAGACAAACCATCTTTTTTGGAGAAAAAAAATGGGATCCCATTAGATCAAACGGAAAATTTCCCAAAAAAATACTTAGGGGGTGGGGTGGTGTCCTGGGTCCGCACCGCACCGTTCACCTGTGGATCGATGTTCACTTACTGCAACATGGTTTGCGACACCATTTATGTCGGTCAACCAGCATTTTGATTTACTGACAATGCTGTAAAACCATCATGGAGATTTGTTTAACTCCTGGAAGGTGGGGAACTGACAACCCTCTTGTTTTACAGTGGGTGGTTGGTCGGGAGCACGTGACGGGTAATTCAAAACGATCGGGGTTCATCCTTACCAGAATGCTGACTTACATGGTTTGGCCCTCATGTACATGTTTGGCCTCTCTGATACTTGAGAGCTAAATCCTGTCGTACCCCATTAAAAAGTAATAAGATTAGTGCTGATCATATGACTTGGTGTTGGAGCTAAGTGACTGGTGTGGAATGAACCTGGCACCAGGTCAGGATATTCTAATTTCGGGGCTGACTATATATTTTTAGCTCACCTGAATGTGAGCTATTGTTACCGCAATGTGTCCGTCGTCGTCGTCGTCGTCCGTCGTCGTCCGTGAACATTTTCAAACGTCTTCTCGGTAACCATTGGGCCTATAGTCACCAAACTTCATGGTCATGGTCCTTAGGTAGGGGGATTGCAAAATTGTTAAAATGACGTCATTACGTAATACAAGATGGCCGCCATCTAAAAATAGCACAAATTCTTCAAAAATCTTCTCAAGAACTGTCAACCGGATTTCGACAAAACTTGGTAAGAATGATCGATGTACAATGCTCTTTCAAAGTTGTTAAAATGGTGACCCCGGGGTCAAAAATAGGCGTGGCCCGTGGGGTCAAATTGGGGTCAAATTTTATTTTTGACCTAATATGGTCGTGTTATATATCAAATTTTTGTTGAAATCGGATGGTTATGTCATCCAAGATGGCCGCCGAAAGGTCAAAAGGTTGTTCTTTTATTAGAGATTTGAAAATTCTTCTTCACATGAACCGCTTGGCCCATGGTAGCCAAACTTAAAAGTTATGGTCCATGGGTGAAGCCTTTTCAGATTTGTTAAAATGGAGGTCATCGCTAATCCAAGATGCCCTAGCATTCTTAAATTCTTAAAAAAATCTTCTTCTCATGAACCGCTAGCCGGATTTCGACGAAACTTGGTAGGAATGATCGATGTACAATGCTCTTTCAAAGTTGTTAAAATGGTGACCCCGGGGTCAAAAATGGGCGTGGCCCGCGGTGTCGAATTGGTGTCAAATTTTATTTTTGACCGAATATGGTCATGTCGTATATCAAATTGAAAGTATTGATGAGGCGATTGCTCCGGTGCAATATTTGTAAATTATTCTAAAGTGTTGTCAAAGCATGTTTTTGATGATAAAAATGGAAAATAGAAAATAAACAGCAGACAACAAAAAAAGATAGCGGTCTAAGGGTTAATACTTTTCAGGCTGTAACTGCATGTGGAAATTGTGTTGCATGACCAGACCATCAAACTTCATAATAGTCGTCATGTTGAAGGATATCCATCATGCTCTCGTTATACGCATCCTTTTTTTTTTTTTTTTTTTTTTTGTATGTACAGTCAAACCTGTCTTAAGCAGCCACCCAAGGGAAGTGACAAAACTGGCTGCTTAACAGAGGTGACCTCTTAATAGAGGGTTGTGTTTTCAGGTACATTTCAGGTAAATTTTGAAAATTGAAATGAAGATAAAGATAACATGTATGTTGACTTGATAATACAAATGTAATAAATAATATTAATGATTAATTTAGAGTACCATATTGATTAAATGTGTATCTTTATATTTATTTAATATTTTCAAAATTGAACCTGAACACGTAATGAGTGGATTATATCATTTAATGAAATAAAAAATCTGTCAACAAATAAAAACACCAATGTTCACGTTTTTGTTATTATTTTACAGCCTACTGCAACTGCTGATCTGCAATATTCATATTGTAGACAATTTATTGTACTAGATAATAGGGCATAATGTGGTATAATCGGAAATGGTGTGGGATAAGTTGAGCGATTTTTTATTTTTTTTTGTCGGGTATTGGTCAAGTCGAATTTGGATTCATTTCCAATTCCAATAGCATCATTTTTTTATTTTTTTTTGTATGTACAATATTATATGTTTATGTTCACTGTGCGGATATGGTTTACTCCTTACAAGGATTAATTAAATGTTGTCATCTGCTGTTTATTTTCTGTTGTCCTGGCTGAAAACATGTTTTGACAGTGCATAAGAATTGTCTCCAATGGAGACGATTCTCATGCGCTGTCAAAATATGTTTTTGCTAAGGAAGAATACAAAAATGGAAAAACAGCAGACGACAATTTTTGGTTCCTGCCTTTTATGGGTTAACCGAGTCAGACAGCTTGTGTCATCTGCAGTTGTTTATTTCTACCCGCAACCATGTTTTGTCAGCATAGGAAGGTAAGTTTGTGTGCACATGGTTCTCAATTGCCGCCATTACCTGTTGCTGTTGGCAAGAAAAGGGCCAAATAAAATGCAGACAGCTATTTGCTGCCGATGTGTGTTAGGCTTGCGTTGCAAGTATTATGCACAGTAACTTACAATATTTGTCAGAATCGGATGATTATGTCATCCATGATGGCCACCAAAAGGTCCATTTATTCGAGATTTTGAACGTCATTTTCTCAGGAACCACATGGCCGATGCTGGCCAAACATCATAGAAAGCTAGCTAGATAGCTTAGAAATGATCTAAGAAAACAAGTTAAATTTTGAAAATCGGTCCTGTATTTCTGAAATTCGAAAATATTTCTCCATGTTAACCCATAGACATCTTCACTCTGTGAAGATGTCTATGAGGATTTAGCATGGGGAAATTATTTTTCGCCATAAAATCAATATAGGACCAAATTTCAATAAATAAAAAGAAGGCTTGTTCTTAATTTAATATTATCAAAAAAAATATTGTTTTTGCATCGTTTATATAGCCGTAAAATCTGGGCAGGTTTCGTGAAACAGATAGTAGTTTGTCATCTGTCAAATTGAATTTCAGTTAAAAATCGTGTTTCAATATCTGTTCCATGTATGTGATGTATCCTTATTGCTACTTGAACTATGGAGGTAATGTTCCATTACATGTTATGCTCACTTGCAGTTGGATATTGTGGTTATATCACTCCTCACTTTCTAGGCGGGTGATTATAAAGCTTTGAGCATGTTCTCTAAATTTGGACTCTAAGCAGTTTGATTGGCTGAGACTGAGTACAGCTAAGCCTCGACATGTGTTCAGCCTCAAACAATGACACTTTCTGATTTAACCCTTACAACACTACTCACCTATATAGTGGTATTGGCAAACAGTGTAGATCCAGATGAGCTGGCTCGTGACGAGCCGTCTCATCAGGATCTGCACATTTTGCAAGTAATTATCATATTTTTGGGAACAAAAACACCCCCTTTTCATAAATGGACTAGTCTGAAAATCATTTTGTGACTGGATTGGTTGCAAAATTAACATATCAAAATCCATTCCAGTTATTTAGGGGTGAAAGGGTTAAAGTGTGTCGGACCTTTTTGAGTAAATGCTTGGAAAATCCTATGATGGTCGTACTGCTATGTGACTCGCCTGCACCATCAGTGCCATTACAGACATCACATCCATATGTGATAATGTCCATCTATCACCATGTCTATGTGCACCGCCCATTGCCATTTAATGGCGTTACTGTAGTAACCCTATACATCCGGACATCATTTATTTTCACAAAACGCATATAAATTATGATGTGTGGCAGGTGGGAGCATGCGATGGGTAATTTAACGATCGGGATTCCGAACGGAGACCTGGTTTGGCCCTTGGGTACATCTTTGGCATTCTTGTATGTGAGAGTTAAATCTGGTTATATCCCTTATATGAGTAATACATTTTTTATTCCTAATCGTAGTGCCCCGTGCAGGCACCGGGGCGGGATCAACTGATCCTGAGAATAGTGCTGCAGTAGCCATTGCTTGTCGTAAAAGGCGACTAAACTGGCTTAACGATTGGGTTCATACTTTCCGGAACCCACTATACCGGATTTGGCCCTCATGTACATTTTTGGCTTTCTTGTATGTGAGAGTTGAGTCGGGCTATGCCCCATATATAAAAGTAAGATTAGCGCTAATCCTATTACTTTTAGGGGATGGGATAAATGATGCTGGTGTGGCGAGGGCCTGGCACCAGATCAGGTTGTTCTAATTTCAGGACTGAATATATATTTTGATTGTAAATATTGAGTTCTGAAGTTGGGATTTACCCCCCTTGGACAGGTGGATATGGGACTCGACCCCGTTGACCCGTCTGCGTGTAGACTCCCTGAGGCTTGTACCTCTATGTCAGAAAAGCGGACGTTAAACCCTATTCACTCACTCACTCCTAATCGTAGTACTTTTAGGGGAAGGGGCCAAGTGACTTTAATGTGGTATGGACCTGGCACCAGGTCAGGTTATTCTAATTTCAGTGCTGAATATATTTTTCTCTATATACATATTCCGTTCTGATTTTGGGATTTTCCCCTTAATGCAGTAGGTTAAATATGGGATCGAACCCGTTAGCCCGGCCTTACATGACCTTATCTGTTGATAGGCCGTTATACACCCATAAACAAAAAACAAACAAACAAACAAACAAACACCTATATGATGGTTCCCCACGACAAAGTAAAGTGTACGGTTGTAGTGGGAGCATGTGATGGGTAATTTAACGATCGGGGTTTATCCTTACCGGAATCCCGACTGGAGACCTGGTTTGGCCCTCACATACGTCTTTGGCATTTTGTATGTATGTGACAGTTGAATCTGTTTATACCCCTTATGTGAGTATTACGATATTTGTAATCCTATTTTAGGGGAAGGGGCCAAGTGACTTGGTGTGGTATGAACCTGGCACCAGTCCGGTTATTCTAATTTCAGGGCTGAATATATTTGTTCTCGATGTAAATATCCGTTCTGATTTTGGGATTTTCCCCCCAATGCAGCAGGTTAAAATGGGATTGAACCCGTTGGCCCGGCCTTACATGACCTTAGCTGTTGATAGGCCGTTAAACACTAATAAACAAACAAATGGTTGTACATGTACTGGTTTATCACAATAACAGTGTATTTGTATGGAATTTGTTTTGGAAAATGGTGTCCAAATATTTAAGGTCATTATGGTATTTCATATTTCATATTTCACATTTCTGGACCATGCAACAGTTTATCCATCGTGTGTTGAGTTTGGCAGCATTCTGGTAGGTAACATTTCCCCACACAATAATGTGCTATAACAACTCCATTGTCTACATGTATGTGGTGGACTTTATGTGTTATTGGACACTACTTAACCCTTAGACCGCTACTCACAACAATTGTTGTCTGCTGTTGCTTTTATATCTTGCATTATTTCTCAATAAGAACATGGTTTGACAGCACTTCAGAATCATTTTGAATGGAAATGATTCTGAAGTGCTGTCAAAGCATGTTGTAAATTATTCTAAACTGCTGTCAAAGCATGTTTTTGATGATGAAAATGGAAAATAGAAAATAAACAGCAGACGACAAAAAAAGATAGCGGTCTAAGGGTTAATACTTTTCAGGCTGTAACTGCATGTGAAAATTGTGTTGCATGACCAGACCATCAAACTTCATAATAGTCATGTTGAAGGATATCCATCATGCTCTCATTATAGCATCATTTTTTTATTTTTTTTTGTATGTACAATATTATATGTTTATGTTCACTGTGCGGATATGGTTTACTCCTTACAAGGATTAATTAAATGTTGTCATCTGCTGTTTATTTTCTGTTGTCCTGGCTGAAAACATGTTTTGACAGTGCATAAGAATTGTCTCCAATGGAGACGATTCTCATGCGCTGTCAAAATATATTTTTGCTAAGGAAGAATACAAAAATGGAAAAACAGCAGACGACAATTTTTGGTTCCTGCCTTTTATGGGTTAACCGAGTCAGACAGCTTGTGTCATCTGCAGTTGTTTATTTCTACCCGCAACCAATTTATGCAATGTTTAAATCATTTTCTTGTAATCCGTGTTCTGTTATTTGTTGAATGCCTGCTAGCGCTATTCTGGTCGATTTTACTGTTAGCTATATAGAATGGTAATTCCACAGTCAGCGGTGCCCATCTTTATGCAGACTAAACGGTTATCACATTTCAAAATGTCGAGATGTGAAACACAAATGTCAGTGAAATGTTGCAGGTAACAAGTGGCAGCTGTTGGAAGTAGATCCTGTAAATATTCAGTACTGGTGAAGTAACACGACTTTGAAACTAGATGGCCGCGGCCAGCATCTCGCCCACCGAGGTATTTGGTGGTCTCAATATGTATGTATCTGGTTAGAGCAATCGGATTGGGGAGATCTTGGGTACTTAAAAACTTTTACGCAGAAAGTCAATGGGACTTAAACTTGACCTTAAACTTCATATACTTATCATCATCCATATTTTCATACCACACTCATGCAGCCTTCATGTCCAAGGTCAAGGTCAAATTACTTAGTAACTGCGTTAAAGTTTTCGGGTAGCCATTATCTATGCAATGGATTGACTTCAAACTTCATATACTTCCTTACCATCATCCATATTTTCATTCCATACCACACCCATGCGGCCTTCATGTCCAAGGTCAAGGTCAAATTACTTAGAAATTTGCATCCGTAAGATTTGTGGGGAAGTTTTCGGGTACCCATTATCTCTGCAATGGCAAGTCTGATTGACTTCAAACTTCATACACTTCCTTATCATCATCCATATTTTCATTTCATACCACACCCTTCATGTTCAAGGTCAAGGTAAAATTACTTACAAATTTGCGTTAGTTTTTTTTTAATATTTGCGTTAAAAGTTCTTATTTGTCAATCCAGGCGGTGGCCGGGGGTATACGTGAGCCCCTAACTTTCTCTAGTTTGACCTTGACCTGGAGGCCACATGGGTGGCCTATTATATAGAATGATAGGTTTGTGAAGATATTGGGTACTTAAAAAAACTTTAATGCAGATGTAACAAAAAAACTTCCAACGCCAATTAGGGCCCCGCTGAGAATCGGCGGTGCCCTATAGGTTTCACCCTGTCTGTCCGTCTGTCTGTCTGTCTGTCTGTCTGTCTGTCTGTTTATTTTTTGAAAGTTTTTGTAAGGATTTCTCAAATCACCTATAGTTCCTGTTTGCCTTCAGCTAATATCTTTATATTGCACACTTGCATTACTTAGTAACTATACATCATTCCACATTAATACAATTACCGTCGCTACTGATCGTACGTGCGGGATTGGTGAACGAGACGGCATAAATTAACGGTTGGGTTCTTCCTTATAGGAATCACGATTTGCCTGGTTTGGCCCTCTGGTACGTTTTATCTTTGGCTCTTTAGTTACCTGGGAGTTGAATTGGGTTATTGTCCATTATAAAAGTAGTAAGATTATTACTGATCCTACTGCTTTTGGGAGGGGCCAAGTGATTCTGGTGTGGCGAGGACCTGGCATCAGATCAGGATTATTCTGATTTCCGGGCTGAATATATAGTTTTGTTATTGTAAATATTCAGTTCTGATTTTGGGATTCCCCCCACCCCCCCCCCCCCCATTTGTACATGTATATGTACTTGTACAGGTAATATATGGGATTTAGTACTAAACCCATTGACCCGGCCTTAAATGACCTTGGCTGTTGATAGGCCGTTAAACCCAAACAAACAAAAACAAACAAACAAAACGTGAGGGATTTAGTACTAAACCCATTGACCTGGCCTTAAATGACATCTGTTTATAGGCCGTTAAACCCAAACACGACACATGCTTGTTTGTTTATTGGTGTTTAACAGCCTATCAACAGCTAAGGTCATGTCATGCCGGGCAAACGGGTTCGATCCCGTTTTAACCTGTTTTTTTACATCGAGAAAAATATATTCAGCCCTGAAATTAGAATAACCTGGCCTGGTGCCAGGTACATACCACACCAGTCACTTGGCCCCTTCCACTAAAATATGATTACAAATAATCGTAATACTTACATAAGTGGTATAACCAGATTCAACTGTCACATACCAAATGCCAAAGACGTATGTGAGGGCCACATCAGGCCCATAGCCAGACCTGTTTGAAGGGGGGGTCGTTTCGAAGGCCCAATGGGCCTGATGTATATAGGGGGTCTAAATAAGTGGATCTCGATGCTAAAAAAGTGTACATCGAGGCTGGGCGGGGGGGTCGTCCGACCGCTCCGACCACCCCTGGCTACGGGCCTGCACATTAAACCAGGTTTCTGGTCGTAATTCCGGTAAGGATGAACCCTGATCGTTAAATTACCCATCGCATTCTCCCACCTGCCACCCACAAGATGATCTTGTGGTTATCTGGGGCCCGTTTCACTAAACTTTGTACGATTAAGATCGTCTGGAAATTTAAATTGATGCTCAATAAATGTAAATCCAATAATTGTTTACAAGCAAATATTGGTATTGTGAAATTTACAGACTAT
Source organism: Conchocele bisecta (assembly GCA_029237695.1). Taxonomy (NCBI): domain Eukaryota; kingdom Metazoa; phylum Mollusca; class Bivalvia; order Lucinida; family Thyasiridae; genus Conchocele; species Conchocele bisecta. The sequence goes on from CM055267.1 coordinate 8,744,421, forward strand.
CATAATTTTGCACTTACAAATATTTTAGTCTACGAAGTTTAGTGAAACGGCCCCCAGCATCTCACTTATTTCTATTTGCAATGACAGATATGTGCCTCGACTCGTTTCATTAATCGTGTATCTAATAGAAACTGGTTTCAGTGATCTTGTATAATACACCACTTGCTTTTCAGAATCCACACGATTCCACAGACCAGTCATATAAACAGGCTTCCAAAGTTGGAAAATCATGAGTAACTTCCTTTAAAAAATTTCCAGAGCATCATCGGAATTTCTTGTTTTAAACTAAGCAAAGTGACGTCCAAATCAACAAAGTCCATCAATTCTAGCGGCAATGATGCCCCAACAGTTCAAATGAGTGGTACCAAAATATACTTTTACGAAGAATTAACAAAAATAATCAGATTTTTCAGCAAAAAATTCTATCCTTAGACTGCAGTGGGTTAGTACAACACTAGTCTTGTTCAGCATCTAATTTTATTCCAAATGAAATACACTGAAACAAACATGGTATAGTAAATTTGTAACAAGTCTTCACACAATCATTTAACAAGAAGGCGCTTATCTGGGCCGTCGTCCAACAAAAGGCACCTACAGACGTCTTGCACCAACATAAAGCCCGATACCGAGTCGGTGATCATTTTGGAGCGGGAAATGGAGAGATTCTCGCATATATTTACCTCTTTCAACACTACAGACCTCTATCATAATGTTTGCAAACAGTGTAGATCCAGATGAGCCGGCTCGTAATGAGCTGTCTCGTCAGGGTCTGCACAATTGCAGGTATTTTCTTATATCCAAAAACAATGCCCCTTCTGATAAATGGAATAGTCTCAAAAATCTCATGAAAATATTAATAATATATCTCTCACTAAATTTTGTCAAAATGAATGAAATCTAATATTATTTTCTCTCGCTTCAAATTGTCGGCAAAAATGCCTGCTGAATGCGAGCCAGTGTAGATGAGCCAGTGTAGATAGCCAGTGTAGGGTTAGGGTTAGGGAGCCAGTGTAGATAGCCAGTGTAGATAGCCAGTGTAGGGTTAGGGTTAGCCAGGAGCCAGTGTAGATAGGGAGCCAGTGTAGATAGCCAGTGTAGATGAGCCAGTGTAGATGACACTGTCAGGATGCAGTTACCATGACATTGTACAGTACCTTTTGTCAGCCGGCCGCCCATCCCAACAACATTTAGTAATAAATAAAGAACGAGTCTATGACGCATAACCACACTTGCTCCATAACTAAGTCTGCTACATTACCTACAAACCAACGACACACAGCTGCGACGCTCTTCAAAAACCAAAGCTTAAAGCAGTTTCGAAGAGTAGATATTGTGCAGTCATTGCAACATTCTCATGCGCTGTCGACACAAGTTATCAAGAAAAGACATAAAATAATGCCGGTAGTTGACGAGTTAAATGTTGCTATGGGTTTAAAAAATTGACAGTGCAATAAAACTTGTTACCTCTAAAAAGAGACACGCTGGGTAAATGCTAGTCTATTCGAGCGGGTCGGACATGCATGGAGCAAGTGTGGTACTACGCAGGGACACGCGGAAATAAATTACAAATCAAGCGATCATTATATATAGCTAGTGAGCAACATTGCTGTTACTGCATAATGCAGATGCCTACTCGAAGCCAGGGGACAGGGTGTTATTCCATGTGCAGTGTGCAGGCTATATCCCTCAACCAGAACCTGCCATACCAACATATATCCCTCACCTTCAGCTTACCTTGTACCTGTATGTGGTGGCAGGAATGTTTATGGGTTTTGTGACCAGTGCAGATCCAGATCAGCCTGTGCATCCTACAGGCTGATCACATATGCACAGTTCGCCATTTCTTCAATGCTTCCGAAAAGCAATACATACCATTGTCCGGCTACAGGAGTGTGTTATTTGATGGAGCTGCACTGTTCGCAAATCCATTACACCAGTCGGAGCCACATACCACTCGGCCAATATATGCCACCGGCAACTACATACCATGTCACTGACTAGGTATATGTGTTACATGCGACTGCCTTCAGGTGAACATTCCAAACAATGCTTCAGTAACTGGTTGTAGCATCTAATGGTTGATTTGGTTGTAGCATATATTTAAAATTTCACGTGGGATAGCGATTCATGTAGCAAAATTCCCAAACATTATTTATCTTACTTCATGAAGCTGTATGAGAACACTTACAATGGTGAGACATTGAAATGGGTGGTCTCTGCAGAAATAAGAATTAGAGTACAAATTTGGTGCTACCTGGTGCCCCTTACCACACACAAAAGGTAACAAAGACTCATAGTTTCGCCTTTTATGAGATGCACAAATTACCAGTGTTGTGCCCAGTGTTGTGCCCACGACTCGGAAGAGAACAATTTTGAGTTGTTGGGCCCCTTTCCCAGTAACCCTTAGATTGCTGAGCACGAAACTTGTCATTTGCAGTTGCTTTATATTTTGCCTTCTTTCTCGATAAAAACATGGTTTGACAGCACTTTAGAATCATTTTCAATGGAAATGATTCTAAAATGCTGTCAAATCATGTTTTTGATGAGAAAAGCAATTTTTATAGTTTTGAGGACATCGCTATTTTGGGTTGGAAAAATATCCCATAAACATACTCTAGTGCGGCACAACACTGGTTACTGCGGACTGGGGAGGCTGACTGACGCGATGACTAGCGGTGGATGTGGCTGTAGGCAAGGTAAGATAGACATACACTGCACATGGAACAACTAGCCGGAGTCCCCTGGCTAGACGGACTGGTAGCAGTGATACAGGCATACACATACGGCTCTACGCCGGGGATATGGGAATGATTTATAGTCGTACAGCACAGGCTACAATCGTATATAGTATATTACATCTGCCAGTACATGCTATAATCTAACTGGCCCCTCAGTCGTGTATAACTAGAATGTGAATAAATGGGACAATGGATGCCTCGAAAACAGTTTGAACTACATTTGTAACTATAACTATTAAGTGAACAGTTCGAAAGTGTTGTCTACTGGTCTAACACTTAACCCTTAGAATTCGGAACACACACATTCCCGTCTGCTGTGTTTCACATTTAGTGTTTTTGCTCCATAAAAACATGGTTTAGCAGCACTTTAGAATCATTGCCATTTCCATTGTAAATGATTCTAAAGTGCGTGCTGCCAAATTATAAAATGGAATATAAAAAATAATCAGCAGACGGCAACATTTGATTCAGCATTGTAAAGGTTAATTCCATGTTGTGGTCAGCATCTACATAACACGTTCCTGTGCGAACATGGTGGTATGGTACTGCAGTCCTGTACGTGGGGGATTCACAAAGTCTTGTAGAAATACGAATATTTAATTAGGTGATTCGGTCTCATTTGCATATTTATTACACCAGGTATTATGTTGTATGCGTCGTGGTATTAATTACATTCTCGGAGCACTAGTAACTAGACATTATGTTTGTAAAACATGGATATGCCCCCCCCCCCCCCCCCCCGTGGCGTACTGGAGTCCAACTAGATATTGTGTGTAAAAAAGAAAACTTTAAATTTAGACAAATTTCAAAGTCCTTTCAGAAAGTCTTGCAAACTGTTGACCTAAGAAACTGTGTTTCAGCACCATTTTGAAGGTCATAAAGGTCAATGTCATGCCATTGGTGGTGTAATTGCATCACACATATTCAGATGAATGAACTGTCCAAATAGTAAAGCAATCCTCCAAGTAATATTAAAGATGGCAAAGGTCAAGGCTGTGTTAATGGTGGCGCGACTGTGTGAGAAATATTCAGGTGATTTAAGTAACCAAGTATCAAAGCAATCATTCGCGTAATATTGAAGAAACTCTTGGAATTTCATTAGAATCGAGTCCTCCTGTCCTGAGGACTCAATTCTAATGAAATTTCAAGACATATTTACAGAGAAATAAAACATATACTCCTAATTCGTTTGGCGGATATTTTCGCCGCTAGCATGCAAAGAGTTAATAACTAGAAATATAAAATAGAATAAATTTGTTCACAATAACTGTGTACCGTGTCCAGTACAACGAAGTTACTTTTTGAATCTCCCGCGTACAGCTAGGCAGTTACAAGGTGTATGATCACATGGTACTAACAACAACAACAAAGTATGTATTCTTTTATAGTGTCCTTATTACGTAACGGATTTTTGATGAAATATGGCGCATCAAACGCGTCTTGTCAAGCTGGATTTGGTGGTCTCGCCCAAACTTCTGTCGTTTTTGCGAAGAATCGATTTCCGTGTCTCTGACACGGAAATCGATTCTTTGCAAAAACGACATAAGTCTGTGCCAAACTCCATAGACCACCAAATGCAGCTCATGAAGACGCGTTTGCTGCGCCTTATTTCATCAAAATCCGTTGCATATTAAGGAAACTATCAAATAATACTTACTTTGGAGTGGGCGACGTTGTTGTTGTTGATCATGTACCTTGAGTTACACATGGACAAAAATACTCGACCTCGACTACAGCCGAGGTGCAATAATCTAACCGAGTGGACACGGTGAATCCGGTTTCAAATGAAATTTAGCTGACAATAATGTTGAGCAAAAACAAAGCCAGGGTATCAGTCATGCATATCCACAGAAACTTGGCACACAAGCTGGTGAACATCCACAGTAGGTCGCGTTTGTTCAACTGGAAACTATATTATGCAGAGCAAACTGTGCAACATGTACTTTCAATATGTGTCTGCAGAACTGATCACAGTACACTGTCGACTGCAGTAGACATTGTACAGTTGTATACGGACCTCAGACATGAATTCCTATATTGCAGCGTACATGCACCGATATACCCACTTGTGATTGTGCTCATGAAATGGGTATAATGGCTATGTGCCTGTCACACTTATGTTCAACAGCATCAATTCATCAAACACATAGCACAACATAAGTTGTAACTGTTGTAAGCACTTCATAGCCTTGCATAAAGCCAGCAGATGACACGACATAAATGTATGTGCCATGAAATATCAGTAACACATTCCCTTAACCCTTAGATCGCTACTCACAACAATTGTCGTCTGCTGTTGCTTTTATATCTTGCATTATTTCTCAATAAGAACATAGTTTGACAGCACTTCAGAATCATTTCCAATGGAAATGATTCTGAAGTGCTGTCAAAGCATGTTGTAAATTATTCTAAACTGCTGTCAAAGCATGTTTTTGATGATAAAAATGGAAAATAGAAAATAAACAGCAGACGACAAAAAAAATAAGATAGCGGTCTAAGGGTTAATTATAAAGCACATTAACACTCACAGCACTGAATACAATTGTGTCTTCTGCTGCTTATTATTTTCAGTTTTTCTTGATCAAAATATAGCCAAAGGATGTTTTTACTAAGAAATATGACAAATTTAAATAAACAGCAGACACTAATTTTTAGTTGCCGCTATTTAAGGGTCAACACAACATGTGGTTTTATTCTGTGGCTCACAGATTCAAAAATAAGCAACATGAAAGTTGTTTCTGACAGTATTATCATGAACATTTATAATGTAATATACGACGTGTGAGGAAGCTGGCCTGAGTTTGGTTGTTGAAGTGTTTATCCACGACGAATACCCATGTGCCCATTAAACAGTACAATGTTGACTAGGCCTACAAAAGTACAAAAAGGTGATAAATATTGGTTCATTATAGCAAGTTGTGGTCCCCAGAAATTTCATTTGAAATCTGTATACCCTTGGCACTATTTATGGTGATAAAACGTGACAACAGCTATGTATGTATGTATGGCCAGTTTGGTTCACGGCCACATAACTGCCTTCTCTACAATATAGGAACACCTCCCATCCATTGCGTCATCAAATGCTAATGTCAGCCGGTCTTACTGAATGTAAAACCTTTATAAAACCTGGACTGACCCTCGTTAGCACTCTCGGATCACACGGAGCAGTGGTTGAACAATCAGTAAGGTCTAGGAACATAGTGTAATCTACAAGTCGGCGATGGTAAAAACGCACGGCTATTCAAGTGCCGTTGTCTGCAATGCATTGGGTGTGCGAGTAATTTCACAACAATTAATGATCGAGACTTCAGATAATGGGCCACATCACACATGCGATAATTGCCAAACATGTTTTTAGAATATTTAGTCATATTCTGCAAATAGAATTTTGTGAAATGCAACGCTGAAATTCATTATTTTCTTCAATTTTCTGTTATCCAATTTGAAATGTTACGAAATAAATATTGATAAAAATCACTACAGGTCATGCACAATTTATTCAAGCTAGTCTTGATTAACTCTTACTACGCTGAATTATATGTTGTCGTCTGCTGAAAATGTTTTATTTTCAATATTTCTCGACAAAAACCTGGTTTTGTTAAGAATTAAAGCAAAAATGAAAAACAGCAGACGGCAATTTCCGTCAACAGCGTAGGAAGGATTAACATCAACATACACATTATTTAATACAGTATAAGTGGCACATATTTGCTGTGTGTACAGTTGATTTCATATACTATCCGTGCGTTTCTAACATCGGTCACTGTATATACATGTGCTTTTATCTTAACCCTTAGAATGCTGGGAACTAAAATTGTTGTCTTGTATTTTGCATTTTTATCAATAAATACAGGATTTGACACCACTTTAGAATCATTTCCATTTGAAATGATTCTAAAGTGCTGTCAAAGCATACTTTTTATAAGAATGATGAAAAATAAAAAATAATCAGCAGACGTCAAAATTTAATTCAGCAGTGTAAGGGTTAAAGCAAACAATCCACCTATGACGGTGGTTATATAGGTAATGTATGCAGTAAGCAAGTGGGTGGATGAGGCATGGAGTGGTTTGGGTCCTGTACCATCCTGTACACCCCTCGCCCCACCCGGCCGACGTGGCACGTCTACCGCCCAGAGTCGGATCTCTATTTGTATGCCACAACAGAATCGGGTCTAATACCTTTGAGAGACAAGAGTAGCCCCAGATCTGCTTGCTCATCTCAGATATTTGAGGCTCTACATGGTTGGTTTAACCATTTCAACCCTCCAGATTAGAAACCAACATTTGCAAACACTGTAGATCCTCATGTCGAGCCATCTTATCGGGATCTGCAGTGTTTGTCAGTATTTTTCTCGTCTTTTAAAAATACACTTTATGTGATTAATGGAATAGTCATAAATAAACATGGAGCCATCAGCGTCTGATATTTACGAGTGAAAGAGTTTTTTGAGTGGAACATTGTGGATATTGACGGACGAAGGTTGTGGGTTGTGTAGGTTGTGCACGATGGTACACGATGGTACACGACACAGGCAATAAGTAAATGTATATGCAGGGCACACAAGCACAGTATGCAGAGGTGAAGGTCATGAGATGTGCGGCGAGTCATTAGTCATATATAGAATATTTCAATGCATGGATTGAGTATTGTTGCCAATAAGAGATGGCACTACATGCTGAACTGCATGGTTACCTAGCAAACCGCCACGACAACAAGGAGCTATTGAGTTGGCCACCAGACAACCAAGGTCAATACACAATCAGGATCTGCCCTGATCACGAGTCAGGGAAATATTCCTCAGTCAGAAACTAAGATTGCCATCACACTGCTCAAGTGTTACTGGTCAGTTCACTGGTCAAAAACTCAATATGGCCCTATATGTGGCTGTGACTGGATAAATGGGGCTTATGCGACCAAATCAGCCTGCCTATCTTCGCAGTCTGATCAGGGCCTGCATAGTTCGCCATTCCATCAGTCCTGGTACATGTATGCTTCTCACAAGTAACATAGATTGTTATCAGGCTACAGGAGTGTGCTGTTTGAGGACGTAACACTGATCACAAATCCCATAAAGACAGTGTCTCCAGTGACAGCAGCAAGTGACGGCGGGTGGCAGTGCGAGGGTGGATGAGGATGGTGGGGAATGATTCAGCATGCACATGATATGGAATGCCTCACACCAAAGCAAAACGAGCAGGTCCGATTACATGATCATACAAGTGAAGCTTGGTCAAAACACAGCAATACAGCGGGCCGCTGGCACACGCTGGTACAACCAAGTTGACACGGGCTATTCTCAACATTTGACTGGTTACTCAGTCTTATTTTTGATTTGATAAAATAATTTGATAATATACCGGTACACCATATTATTAATACATAAAATGGCCTTTCGCTGTGTAACAACACATTGAATTGAAATCATAATACACTCACAATATGCAAATGTCACCGCTACATTCTTGATGATTTAATATATTATTAACCCTTACTATGCTGAATTAAATGTTGCCGTCTGCTGCTGCACAGGAGACGATTCTCATGTGCTGTCAAATCAGGTTTTTTGTTAAGAATTAAGGCAAAAATGAAAAACACCAGACGACAATTTCCGTCTCCAGTGTAGTGAGGGTTAAACGTGTTGTCATAGCCTCATTTTTATGAAAACACTAAACTTGTTTAACAAATATCACATTAAATCATCACTCATGTAAGATCCTCGATAGTTTTGTGGAGTGGAGAAGCTGTCACATGGTCTATGTGCGAGCCAGTCGGGTGTAACTTGGCCATCACCAGTCGCCTGCCAGCGCCCACAATAATCGTGTCAACATTGGTACAGTTTGTTACATAACAAAGTTAAACGATGCAGATATAGAAAACATTCCGAGAAAACTGGACCCATATTCAGTAACAATATTGCCACATTTCATTCAACAAGAGGCACACGGTAGGGCCGCCCCGTCACAGTCTCCCCTGCCCACATGCAGCCACCACCGACAGTTCTGGCATCAGCACGGTATCAAAATAACCCTAATATTGGCACACTTTGGTTTTGGTAGCTCACGGTAAAATAGTGTTTTCCCAAAACAAATTGCATTCAACTGTATCATTATTGTGCTAAATTAGGTGAGTTACTCTTGGCAAAACATATATTTACATCTCCAACCAAATAACTTGTGTCTGAATATTTAGGGTGTATTTGTATTAACCCTTAGACCGCTACACACAACAATTGTCTGCTGTTGCTTTTATATCTTGCCTTATTTCTCTATAAAAACATGGTTTGACAGCACTTCAGAATCATTCAGAAAGCATGTTGTAAACGATACTAAAGTGCTGTCAAAGCATGTTTTTGATGATAAAAATGGAAAATAAACAGCAGACGACAAAAAATTAAGATAGAGATGAAAGGGTTAAGTACTGAGTTTTATGATAGAAAACAAAGAAGTTGATTCAATATGTCTTGAGCTTCATCCAGAACTGCATGCAGTCGGAGATTGCATGTAACCAAAATGGAGGTCGACATGTTCAGTTTAGTGCCATATATTCAGTATCCCACGTACGTATTTCCAGGTTTCCTTTTTAATAGTGTATTGATCAATTCAAATGTTGCATGCTTGTTTAACTGCAAGGTGATAGGAGACATGCAATACATGTAAATGTAGCAATACTTGTGTGAAGTAAATTAAAAATGTTTATTTTAAGTATTTAAGTAGTGGATGGTTAGGGTTGTTGGATATTCACAATGTGTTAAAGGTACATGCCCACTCAGTAGGCACAAACTGTTCTTTATATCAGAGACATCATCTGAAACATTTTCTGGCAAAATAAACATTCATTCACGTAAATTTCCACACTGATATCACTATTTATTCTCTGTATTTATTTTTTGATGTGCAATGATCATACTTTATAATCCGTCGAAAATATTATTTTTTCAGGCGACATATTTCATTAGTATAATTAAAATATGGCATGCCTCATTTGCATATGAAAATAGCCTGATACCACCGCGAGTCGGTATCAGTAAAATAAATATTACTAAATGATTATATCTGTATAGCAGCGGGCATTCGTAATTTTTAGAACTTGTGGAATACCGACACAATTATACACTTATTTAATTCATATAAAGAACATTTTGTGCCTACTGAGTGGGCATATACCTTTAATACTCTTTCTGCATCAGGCTGCGCCATGAGACTGATATTCTGATAAAGACATGAAAGTAATGAATAGAAGTTGGCTTGTTATCATGGCAACATTAAAGCTGAGATCTCATTAAAAATCCATGACGGTGTTTTAGAGCAGCCATACAAATGGCAATGTTAATTAGAACACATTAAGTTCATGGTAAGCAAGATGTTCCTGAATAAATGGCAGTGAACTGTACACAGTTACCACACACACAGTCGAGATTACGTACAAAGTGTCGAGACTCGGGCACTACATGTGATCAAGGTATGGTATGGATTGTCCAGTGCAGCTCCTGTAGCACATTTCACCAACAATGCAAAGTATACTTATCTAGCAAAGTATACTTTGCGGGAGAAATTTTCAATTTAAGGATAAATTTATAAAAAATGTTATTATACTGAATTTATTACATTATCACAGCCAAAATATAATTTATTACATTATCACAGCCATTTTGGCTGTGATAATGTAATAAATTCAGTATAATAATTCTGCATACTTTTAATAATCAAATATATGCAGTCATAAAGTTCTATAATGCATTTCGGGAAAAATAAATGATTACTCCCGCAAAGTATACTTTGCTAGATAAGTATACTTTGCAATTTTGATGAAATCGGCTACAGATCATTCAACTCTCTCGCGGCAGGACACGGTACTAAAAACATTGGATGGTTTAATAATCGAAGGAAATATCTACACTTTTTTTAAAACGCTCACAACCTTCAAATTTCAGACCATCGATTATTCTTAATAGCAGCATCATTGGTGATATACAGGTTAACATTCTGATATACAGGTTAACATTCTGATATACAGGTTAACATTCTCATGAAATTCTTCTATGCTTTGTTGCCTTTTTTAAAAATTAGAATCAAATATTTCATTCAGTATTTTAGCATTTTTTTTCAAGTCTTAGTATTTACTTTGAAAGTTTCCATTCACATTATACTGCTAGCACTGCAATTTAATGACATTTAATCTGAAACATGGTCGGTAGTGAAGTAGTACATAGAAGTAGTGAAAGGAATGGAGGATTTGTGTGCAGAAGGACAGACAGTCCATGGAATACCGATGTCACGATTGGTAGCTGGCCAAGTCTCGACACATTGTAGAGAAGTTCTAGGACTTGTTTCATTAAACTTTGTATGACTAAAATGTTTGTAAGTACAAATTTAGGATAGTCTTGCAATTTTAATTGATGGATTTACATTTATTGAGCATAGGCTGCAAATGCAGCCTATGCTCAATAACTGTAAATCCATTAATCGTTTACAAGAAAACATTGCTAATGTGGAATTTACAGACTATCATAATTTTGCACTTACAAACATTTTAGTCCTAAAAAGTTTAGTGAACGGCCCCCTGGTGTGCAGCCGAGACACGGTTAGTAAGTAAGCTCCATGCAGACAGACAGACAGACAGACAGCCGGAGGCCAGCAAACGTCTACAGCCAGACTGCTAGGCAGCCATACAACACATGGCACTGGTCATCACACCGTGCTCAAAACAAACTTTAACTCGTAGAGATTGTGTAACCAATACAAGCACCATTCAACAATACAGCCCACTCACAGCACCTGGGGGCCGTTTCACTAAACTTCGTACCACTAAAATGTTTGTAAGTGTAAAATTATGAGTCTGTAAATTTCACATTAACAATGTTTTCTTGTAAACAATTATTGGATTTACATTTATTGAGCAATAAAAGTAAATCCATCAATGGAAATTTCTAGACGATCCTAAATTTGCACTTACGAACATTTTAGTCACAATTGAAGTTTAGTGAAACGGGCCCCTGTCCGCTACACTCCAGTATACAGGCCATACTTGGCAGACTGGACACTATCCAATTCAACGTCTGTAAGGACCAACTGGCTGAATGACCGTTTTCAATTTTATCTAGCAATACAACAATCGATAGTGGTAAATTTTAATGGTTGGAAGCAGAACAAGGTCGGACATCGCAAATGTCAAGGTAAATAACTGGTTTCTCGGTCCATATATTTTTGACGACTCGTCTGTGCAAATATAAAGCCAAATGTGTACTTTCAATACGAAACAATGCTTGAACCCAGAAACTTTTTTCCATTTCTTCACATTTTGATAGATAGTTACTTAGTGTCACAGAAAGGTTATTTTCCACATATAAGAGTAATACATGAAGCAATATTGGCCAGTTGGTCCGCACGGGCTGAACAAAATATTGAGCGACTGTTATTGGTGCACGATAAATTTATCATTAACAGTTCTCGTCTTGATCGCCATTAGTAAGTGAAGCAACCCTGGTTTGATGCAGGCAAACAATTCTACAATGCGTCACATCAAACAGCAGTATGTTGTCATGGCAAATCAATATATGTACAGTTGCTCGGCCAACTATCGTGTGAATAGCAGCCAACCAGCCAGATGGCGACTGTAGGAGCTGATGTTACCAAGGTGATCACTCATGTTCATAGCAACGCCGGGGACGTGCGCAACCGTTGTGCCACCTCCTTACTCGTGTCATGGGTCTGCCATACTGTGGCAGCAGTCCTTAATTCAAACAGTGATTCCCTAATCTACCCTCTCTACACACTACCAGGGGTGGAAAATTCCCGACTGCTCAGCTGTTCTTGTAGCAAAACATGTTTAACCCTTACAATGCTGAATTAAATTTTGGTGTCTGCTTGTAATGTTCCATTTTCCATTTGCTCATCAAAAACATGGTGCAACAGTACTTTAGTGCAGTTAAACCATTTTTTTTATTGAGAAGTCAAAATCTAAAGCAAGAGCAGACGACTATTTTTATTTTCCGCATTCTAAGGGTTTAGAAACAGAAAACTAGGTTAGTCTCAACTATATATAACAAAATGTGCAAAACGTAAACAAATGAGTTCCGTGTTACTTATGATACTTGTAATCACTATGCAGCAATACTGCATACATATAACAATAATGATAACATCAATATCTCCAGTAACTTTTGATTGGCTTCAGATTTGAACATATTGCTGCATATGATAATACATACATCATACTGGAATTTTCCACCCATGTCTCCGAGCCAGGTCACCATGAACGTTGCTTATTCCACATGCGACCAGTGGCAACTAATGTCTGTTTCACGAAACCTGCCCAAATTTTACGGCTATATAAATAACGCAAAAACAATATTCTTTTTGATAATATTAAATTATAGCAAAATTTAAGTGATTTAAGCCTTTTTATTTCGTGAAATTTGGTCAAATATTGATGTTATTGCGAAAAAACAATTTTCCCATGTTAAATCCCCATAGACATCTTCACATAGAGTGTAGATGTCTATGGGAATTTAACATGAGGAAAGTTTTTAGAATTTCAGAAAAACTGGACCGATTTTCAAAATTTAACTTTTTGTTTTCTTAGATAATTTCCAAGCTTTCGAGCCAGGTTTCAGTTAATTTCCAATATTTTTTCATTTTCTGACTCCTCCCACAGCTCCTCCACCTCCTTTTCCCCCCATGTTAAATTCTCATAGACAAATAAATTTTTCGTAATAAAATCAATATTTGACAAAATTTGACAAAATAAAAAGAAGGTTCATTCGTAAATTTTGATAAAATTTAAAATTATCTATAAAAAAAATGTTGGGCAGGTTTCGTGAAACAGACTGTAATGAGGTAGCTTTACCAGTCCGTCTGCACGAGTGCATGTGGAGTAACAATCGGTTCATACAAAGACTCGGTTCTGTTTTGAGCTCTGTTCACTTGGTCCTCTGCATGTCAGGAAGCTGGGCTCGTGATTATATCAACTAACTGAGCATCTCGTACATTCTCGTGGCTTAACCCTTAGAATGAAATTGTCGTCTGCTGTTGTTATGCTTTCTCTCATTTCTCAACTAGAGCAAGTGCTCAAGTATACCCCACAGCGCCGCAGGGACTGAACAACCACATAAAACAATAGATAGTAATTTGAACTGGACACGAAGGCCGCATGGGTGGGCTACAGAATGAAAATATGGATGATGGCTGAGATGTATGTGAAGTTTCAAGTGAATCTGAATGACAGTCGCAGAGATATTTGGTAGTTAAAAACTTCAAAGCAAATATTTAAACACTTTAACACAAAGTTCTCAGTAACTTGACCTTGAACATGAATGGGTGTGGTATGGAATGAAAATATGGATGATGATTAAGGAAGTACATGTATATGAAGTTTGAAGTCAATCCGACTTACCGTTGCAGAGATAATGGGTACCCAAAAACTTTAGCGCAAATATTTAAAAACTTTTAATGCAAATTTCTAAGTAATTTGACCCTGACCTTGGACATGAAGGCTGTATGGGTGTGGTATGGTTTGAAAATATGGATGATGATAAGGAAGTAAATGAAGCTTGAAGTCAATCAGACTAACCGTTGCAGAGATAATGGATACCCAAAAACTTACACAACACAACACTTACGGACGGATGGACAAACAAACAGACGGACGGAATGATGAAAACTATATACCCCTCAACATACTTCTTATGTCAGGGGGGGGGGGGGGGGGGAGTGAAAATAGACAAAAGCAGACGACAAACATTAATTCAGCATTGTAAGGTTTAGATCTCACCATCACTGGAGCAAGGAGAGCTTTTTGTAGCCAGTCATACGCCTGATCTGCTAGCACACTGGTTTAGTCAGATAAGGATCTATACTGTTTTATAAAGATTGCAGATATTTCGGACTGAACAGCGAATGTGCAGACCGTGATCAGCCTGCATGGATGTGCCGACTTATCTGGGCCTACAGATATCTCTTTTCTCTAGTCATATTAGAAAATAAACAAGAAGCTTGATGGATCGAGTACGAGCCCAAATCATTGGTTTCTGTTTCAAATTGCTCAGAATGCTTTATAATCACAAGCCGAGGCCGTCTTCTCCCGAAGATTTATGATTATGTACAGTTCTCTCCCTTGGCAATTCCCGTCCTTGATCCCGTATAATATTCTCTGTACATCTCTAGTAAACACTTCATGAGGACGTTGTCCCCGTCAGCTTATCCCAATTTGATCCACTATTTAAATCTGAAGGTGTATTTAAATCCGAGTCATCAAAGTTAAACAAGTCTAACACTTCCTGCTGAGTCCTTGGTGTCAGTATGGGATCGGCAGGAAACGCGACCGGTGCAGTCGCACTGAGAGGCGTCAGCCCCGTACTGGGCATAATAACGTCCAACCAGTCGGGCACGTCAATTTGCATATTTGTGTTCGTGTCCATGTCACCGAGACCGAGGTTTGCCAGATCTGGCTCAGAGCCGTGACTGGACTTGTGTGGCGATGACGCCATTGGAATAGACAGCAGCGAGTTATCACTGGGCATCGAGAATTTCACGTCCATCGCCATGCTTGTCGTATCCGCGAAGTCAAGGTCCCCAAATGCTGGATCGGACGACCAATCCATGGAATTTAAATCACTGCTGATAACGTCATTCAGGTCAAAGAAGTCATTAGAGTTTGAGTTGTGCTCGGAGATGAGTGGCGCGGGTGGGGCGGGCACCAAGTCGGGCGGTGGGGGGGACCGGATCTCCAGCTTGATGTCTCCGCCGGCCAACGTGTTGTCCATGGGTGCGTAGCCGTTCTCCATCGCAAAGTAGTCCGCCATGCTGGTCTGGGAGTTGGACATCGTCGTTGTCGTCTGGTACCCGGCCGGGCTGCTGGAGAAGGCAGGCGGGGGATTGCTGTACCGGGCGCCGGTGGACGTGGCAGCCAGCTCGCCTGACATCCTGTTGCCAGGGGTGTAGAACTGGCCGGGGGAACCGGCCGCCCGTGACATAGCGGGCACCACCGTTACCGTGGGGATCGTTGCCGTCTGGCTCGTTGTCTTCGGGGTGGGCGGGGGCTCCTGGGCCGCACTCTCAGGCAGCTCTACAACAGATCGGCCGGTCATGTCAATACAAGGTCAACATATTTACTGCTCAAGGGAATTGGGTTCTACAATCGCTTAAAGGCATTGTGTCTCGGATGATATCTCACACGTGAGACAAGCCATGCGATTTTTTACCTTCGGACATCTGCGTAATTTCATGAAATACATGTACATTTACAAAATTTAACAAATTTTCCATCAATGAAGTCAAAAGTTGACAAAAAATTTCAAAGTACATGCAGTTGTGTCAACTTCTGAAGTCATTTACGGAAAATATCCCATTTTCTGTAAATATATTTCATGGAATATCGCAGATGTCTAGTTAGAAAATCTCATGGCTTGTCTCATATATAACAAGTGTTCAAATACTTTCAAATTTCAGCACCTTATACTTACAATTTCGAATAATACAATTCCAGTACAATTTTGCTACAAGTTTTTGTTTGCTATTACAAAAGTCTAATTTCAACTTTATTTTACAAGTTTCGATACTTTTAGGAAAATTTCTTCAAATTATGTTACAACATATGGGGGCCGCCGTTTCACTAAACTTTGTACGACTAAAATGTTCGTAAGTGCAAAATTATGATACTCTGCAAATTTCACATTAACAATGCTTTCTTATATAAAACAGTTATTGAATTTACGTTTACTGAGCATAGGCTACATATGCATGCAGCCTATGCTCAATAAATGTAAATACATACATGTAAATTTCCAGACGATCCTAACTTTGCACCTACGAACATTTTAGTCTTACGAAGTTTAGTGAAACGGGCCCCTGGCATTCAACTGGAAGTCCTGAGAATATGCTCACCAATTGTTACATGCTACTGAAAATGGAGTAGTGTATGTACAAATATAGCCATCATAGAGTGGAGGTTATCCCACAACCAAATAGGCATACGCCAGGACTGTCACACACACCATTGGCGCAAATGACATTCCAAGGTTTTTGAGATATGATCAGTACAGAGTCTGAAGAAAAAAACAAATGGCAATACTGCAGCTGTGAGATATTGTTGGGACAATATCTACCAAGGTGTGAATATTTCATCCAAAATTTGGGATGTGTACGCACACGATTGCACCTACAGACCAACTTCCTATCCAGACGGTAGGGTGATCACTATAGTGGCCAAACCCGCTATATTGACCTGTGGTCGTGGATAAGGAGGTACTTTTCGATTTCCAACAAGTGAAGTTCTAAGACAAACAAGAAATCAGCAACACTGACAGATCAACCCCTCAAAAACAAAGACATTTGTGTTAAAAAATCTTTAGGTGTTAAAGTTTTTGAAGGGTAAATCCATCCGTGTTACCGATTTCATGTTTGTATTAGAACTACTGTCTGTTTCACGAAACCTGACCGGATTTTACAGCCATATTGACAATGCAAAAACAATTTATTTTTTTCGATATTAAATTTTATCAACATTTAAAAATGAGCCTTCTTTTTATTTCGTGAAATTGGTCAAATATTTATTTGATTGAGAAACAAAAACAATTTCCACATGTTAAATCCCCATAGAGTGAAGATGTCTATGGGGGTTTAACATGGGGAAATTCTTCTAATTTCAGAAATAGTGGATCAATTTTCAAAATTTTCATATTTGGATGTAAACATATACACAATTGTGTTTTATTCAGTTAGCATGGGTATTGCTTTTGTGCAAAAGTGAACAATAATTGTGACATGTATACCTTACCACATTGTTCTTGATAAGTGTTGCAACTGATTTTCTGTATGCATACAAGTTGGAAGTTCTACATACTGGTCTACATATTGCCGATAGTCCGACGATCCTGGGTAGATATACATTATGATCAGGAACTAAAATGATCTACATATTGCCGTTAGTCCAATCATCCTGGGTAGATATCCATTATGATCAGGAACTACACTGGTCTACATATTGCCGTTAGTACAATCATCCTGGGTAGATATCCATTATGATCAGGAACAGGGCTTGTCAAATTTTCAGTTTACCGGTTCTGGACCGATTTTTGAACTCTCAGACCGATTGAGATTTGAAAACTAGTCTTAAAAATCGGTCCGAGAAAAATTGCCATTTCGCTATAAACCTTGTAAATTTACCGTTTTTGATCACCAAGTAATGTCCATTTTATGACACATATCCGCGGGCCATATCCGTGTGCAACAACTCGCTGTGTATTCAGTTTCTCCTAGTATCAATTTTTCTTAACACACGCGTGTATGGCAGCTTAGTGACTTAAATAGACTGGCTTCAGCGTAAAGATACGAGAGTTCCTAGACTCGCCAGTTCTGATGATGTTAAAATAAAATAAAGAAACCATGCACTGTGTTTATCTGTGTTCGTAATATTTAACCCCAAGTAACTGACACGGACTATCGGCCCGGGCAATTCCATATTAAGTTAGGAACGGTTACATTACGCTGTATTAGGGGTCATTTTTGTGTACATACAATGTACATGATTGTAGGAATGCCGCAGATCCTGATGAGCCGGCTCACGTGATCTACAATTCGCAAACATTTTGATAAACAACAAGGTACGTCTGTCGTGTTAAAAGCGTGACTCACTAGGATCAGAAATTAGGGATCAATTGAAGTCCTAAATCACACCGCCGATGTACTTTGAACTCGATCTGAGGGTTAAAGAAACACCAAATGTTAATTCAATTGTACAAATTAATTGTTTAACACGTAAATTAAATTAAATTGATGTGTCTGCAGCTAGCCAAATTAGGCTGACAATTAATTTTGAAGTCGGTGTGAACAGTGATAATAGCAATGAAGTACGTGTTGGGTATACAACGCATTCTTTTTTCTATGTTGTCCGTCATTCGATTATTATTGAAATGGCACAACAAACTATTTTGTTGTTATTCACAAAGACAACTTACCGGCTTGGCAACCCGGCAGAGGAATAAATAAAAAACGAAACAAGACAGACTTGTAAAATTTTAATTTATTTTAGTCTACCAAAAATTTACCAGCAATCAATCGGCATCACGATTCGTCTCTGTCGTTTCGCATTTTTTCCATCTTTGCGCTATTTAGGGACACCACGTGACCAGGTGCATACACAATTTTGTCCACTTTTGCTGTTTATAAACACGATTTATTTATCCCAATACATGTACAATATTTATCCCATTATTTCTAGTACTTTGTTTGAACTTCGAAATTTCAGTTATAATAATGGGGGGGGGGGGTTCTGACCATAGTCTGACCATCCTGGGTAGATATCCATTATGATTAGGAACTACACTGGTCTACATATTGCCGTTAGTCCGATCAACCTGGGTAGATATCCATTATGATCAGGGACTACAATGGTCTACATATTGCCGATACCGGGTAACTTGTTTTCTTAGTTAGATAATTTCCAAGCTATCTAGCTAGGTTTCAGAATCAATTTCCAAAATGTTTCGTTTTTCGACTCCTCCTCCAGGTTCTCCACCACTTTTTTCACCATGTTAAATTCCCATAGAGAACTCATTTTTCGTAATAAAATCAATATTTGACCAAATTTCATGAAATAAAAAGACGGCTCGTTCTCAAATTTTGATAAAATTTAATATTATCAAAAAAAATATTGTTTTTGCATTGTTTATATGGCCGTAATATTTGGGCAGGTTTCGTGAAAGAGACAATACACTTGTCCTGGAACTATACTACACAACAAGGTTTTCGGGGTACATAATAAACATGAGCAGCGTGATACATAGGCTCGAGTGTGCAGCCATGAAGGGTGCGGTGCCTGACAGCGTACCTCCCGTCCGTATGAGTATCTCTAGGACATCGTCCATGGCCTGGCTCTTCACTGCCGCCCCACCCCCGGGTCGCAGTGGACTTGGGGACGCCTACAACAGACACGATCACATAGATACCAGTAATACCCACCTAGCTGAAACATGGTCATGTTCCATTATTCCATGACTATTCCATTAACTGGAAAACATTAACCCTTACACTGCTGATTTAATTTGTTGTTTTTTTTACGGTTTATTTTCCATTTTCATCTTCAAAGACATGATTAGACAGTACTTTAAAATCATGCCAAAAGAAATGATACTTAAGTGCTGTCAAACCATGGTTTTATTGAGAAAGAAAAGTGAAGGTGAATGGGTTTAACGTCACATCAACAGCTAAGGTCATATAGAGACGGGACCACACTGTAAAGGCTCATCCGACAGACCAGTGCGATGGAAATATTATAGGAATGAATGGCCTTTTTGTGGAATTTATCGGGGTATAAACTTGGAAAAGCCACTTTCGCAATTGGCGATAAAAATATACAATTGGCGATAAAAAATTACAATTTTCGAAAATTGTAATTTTTTATCGCCAATTGTATATTTTTATCCTATTGGTTATTATAGGAATGAATGGCCTTTTTGTGGAATTGATCGGGGTATAAACTTGGAAAAGTCGCGGGAATACTGGACGAAGGCCGGAAGGCCTCGTCCAGTATTCCCGCGACTTTTCCAAATTTATATCCCCGATAAATTCCACAAAAAGGCCATTCATTCCTTATAATTCCAGCATTTGAATTAAATTCATCAAGAAAATGTGTTTATTTTCCGTTTTCTTAAGAATTATTTTAACTGCGCCTGACGGTTATGGAAAGTAGTTCGGCATGGAGTTTACTGGGATATAAATTTTGGACGGAGACTTGCAACGGACCAATCAAATGTTAGGGAATTGTGTAAATATTTGTGTGCGATGGAAATACAATGCAAGTACTTTTCATGCCTGGGACGAGGCTTGAACATGCAACCTCCAGGATTGAAGTCCCACTGCCATAACCCCTAGGCATATTGAGAGAGAAGGCAAAATATAAAGCAACAGCAGACAATTTGAATATGTATAGATAGGGGAGACAACTCGTAAGGACTTTGCAAACTTTGACGTTACAGTATGTGGTGGTGTTGAAAGGATTAACCCATAATATTAATTTTGTGGCTAGAACCAAGTTGCAATCTGAACTGAACCTCAACAATAAACCACACTGTTAGTAGTCGACATCATTGTCATAAACATGCAGACCATACGGATGTTAAATGGGTACAATTACAGTGTAGAAAGATTACCGGTACACAAATTATAGAGAAATATTGGCGTATTTTCAAGGAAAATGCCACTGTTGTAACAATCGTGGTACAAACCTGTGGCGGAGGGTGCTTGTTCTTTACAGCTTCATCGTATTTGGGTGGCTCCCTCATCGGTATGAAGAACGGGTTGGAGGATGTGCGACTGACGGGCCGCGCCTCCACCGGGGACGATGGCAGCGACGTTGCCCTGCAACATGCCAGACTGGGTCAGGGGGCAATTACAGCAGTTCACTTATGACACGCCGTGTGATTTTGTACCATCAGCGTAATTTCATTAAATAAGTTTACAAGATTTACAATATTTTTCATAAATAATGTCAAAAGTTGACAAAACACAACAAGGCAATCGCTGGGGAGTGTCTCACCCACTAAACGAGGCGATCACCAGAAAGCTGAAGGTCACCAAGATCAAAGTCACAATATAAGGATATCCAAAATTATTGATACAAAATCATGGTCAGAAAGACGACACTGGGTGGATAGCCATCAAATAAGGAAGGAAGCTATTGATGAAGTTATTTAATGACCCGACTGAACAGATCAGGAGATATTCAAAATTATTGACAAAAATGTCGAGGTCACCGGAATGACACCAGATGGATAGCTATCACTTTGATAATAAAAATGACTAATGGATCAAGAGATATTCAACATTTGAAATTACACCAATGTAAAGGTTCATCAAGCTGAAGGTCAAGGTCACCCGAATGACAGTGGGTGGATAGCCATCAATGTGAGATAGCTATTGATGAAATTTGGTAAATGATATGACAAACAGATCGAGAGATATGGGAAATTTGACTACATCCAAAATTGTTGACGACACCCGATGGAATTGTGACCGCTATGTCTCACTTTCCACTATCGTTGGTAAATAATGGAATTTTCTATAAAATTGAATTGAGTATCCTCCAAATGTACAAGTGAGTAAAATAATCTGTGGCCAACTTACATTTTCTGTGACTGCGGCGGCTGTGACAGGCCGTTCAGACAGGTGGGTGTGCTTCCCTTCTGGGCGACGGATGTCGTGATGATGAAGTGCTGCACCCCGCCCGGGGCTGTCGACACCGAGATGAGCGACTTGCCCGCCCCCAGGTTGATCGTCTGGTTTATGGCCTGGTTCTTGATGAACTCCAGGGACGGTGCTTTGCTGCGCGGCGGGGTCAACTTGGGGTTCTGTGTGACAATGATGGGCAGCCCCTGGTTGTTCTGTAGATCCTGCAACAGGTGCGCCGGGATCTGGATCTGCTTCGTGTTCGGGGGCACGTTCTGTAGGCTCGACACCTTCGCACCGTTCGGCAGACTCGGCACGTTGAAGATCACCTGTGGCGGGGACTGGGGATTCTGTACGGAGCTGGTGGGCTGCGGCGTCCGAGTAGTCAGTATCGGCGGCCGGGTCTGACCCTGGGCCTGGCTCATGGCGGGGGCTGGGGCGGGAATCTGCTGCATGGGGGCGTGTGTCTGGGCCTGAACTGGCTGCTGGGCCTGCACCGGGAATGGCAGTGCAGTGGAAATCTGCATGGGCCTCGAGGCAACCAAGCCAGGTTTGGGGCTCACCTGTGGAAGTGGCGTGGTTTGAGGTGGAAGAGGCGTTGCTTGAGGTGGTAGAGGCGTCGTATGCGATGGAAGGGGTGTGGCATGGAGAGGGGTGGCCGGCGGGCGTTGTTTCTGGCTCTGTTCGAGGGCGGCCTGTTGCTGTTTGAGCTGGGCCAACTGCTGCGCCTGCTGTTGGAGTTGCTGCTGCTGCTGCTGTAGCTGCTGGTGCTGCAACTGCTGGATCTTCAACCGCAGCTGCGACTCTTCGAGCTGGGACTGCAGCGCCTCGATCTTATTCTGCTGTTGCTTCATTAGGTCCTCCTGGGAGAGGTGGCGGGGCGCCCCGGGGCCCGGCTCCCCCAGCTGCTGCTTCTGTTGTTGTTGTTCCTGCTGCAGCTGCTCCACCTGCTGGGTCTGCTGCAGCAGCTGGGTCTGGATCTGCTGGAGCAGCAGCTGCTGTTGCTGCTGGGCCGCCGACAGACCGGGAACCGTCACCTGCTGCTGCTGTGTCGGGGACGGACTGTGGGCCGGCTGTGGTGTCGGGGGCAGACCGAACACCGGCTGTTGTGGCTGGCCTAGTGGCACACAGGGCAGTTGTTGTGTTGGTGACAGGCTGGAAACTGACAGTGGCTGCTGTAATGGTGACAGACCGGCAAGTGACACTTGCGGCTGGGCCAACTGACCAAACGCTGGCTGTTGTTGGGAAATCGATCCAGGAATTGGCTGTTGTTCCACTGGCCGCAGACCGGGTAACAGCTTTTGGTTAAACGTAGGTAGTGGTGGAGGTGACGGAATGAACACGGACTGGGAACTAGGGCAGACGAGCTGCGGGCTGGGTTGTGGGCTTGGCTGTACTGGCACAGAGCTTGGCTGGGAGTTAGGCCGACTCACATTGTCCATACAACCAACATTGTCCAGGAAGCCTTTATTCAGACTATGGCTCAAGCTCAAATCAATGTCCATAGGAGCTGTGTCAATTTTGCCAGTTTCTGATTGCACGAGCGACAGAACTGATGGAGGTCTCGATTGTTCCATCTCCACAGGCACACTATTCACACTGTTCACATTCGTTTGACTAGCATTCAATGATTTGTTCAAGTTGTTATTCGACACAGAGTAGTCTGGTGGCGAGGTGATATTTAAGTCCATTAAGTCTGGTGACAAAGGCATATCCATGAACAAAGGAGAAGTTGGGGAAATATTTGACACATTGTTCACAGCAGACTGCATCGACTGTATCGAAGCTAAAGGAGAGAGCACATCAGTTAAGGTTTCATCAATGATGTCCCCTAAGGGAGACATGATAGAGCCGGGGCGTGACAGCACCGAGCTCTGATACGAGCCCACAGACCCGGGCGGTGACGACACAGACGAGTTCACTGATGACTGGACAGATCCCGGAGACGACACCGTGCCCACACTTTGTACTGACGCGGGACCGACACTCTGCACTGAAGGTGGTCCTACGCTTGGTACCGACACTGGTCGCGAGAAATTAGCTGCCGATGTGGTTATGACGGCAGTTGGCTGCGACATGAACATGCTGGCGGACGAGAGTGCAGGTAACGGCGGCGGTGACATCACCATTGACTGGGGCGACATCACACCCACCTTCGCAGACTTCACCGAGCCAGGCGAACTGAGCACCGAACTTACGGAACTGTCAGGCGATGTGACCGACACAGACGCAGAGCACTTGTCATCCATACATTTCAGAATTGAGTCAGCGTACGGCTTCAGTTTTTCTATGAGCACAGGTTTTGGTCCAGACACAGGTAAATTTCTCTTCTTTAATTCGGCCTTCAATTCGGCAACCTTCATCTCCTCAAGACTGGTATAATGTTTGGCCGGCAGGTTTGTGGTTGGCGATGGAAGCGTCACCCTCTTCACGGGGGGTTTACTCACAGGCTGACTGATGGAGCACTGGGGGTTCATCTGTGGCTGTGGCTGCCCCACCTGGGCAGGCTCCTGCTTGATGTGAGAGACCGCAGGCGAGGCAATCCGTATCTGCTGGATCTGAGGCAGGGCCCCGGGTGCCTTGTGTGGCGTGTTCATCGTAAACACTGTGTGTGGCGAAGTATGCGACATCACGGTGATTGATTTCGACTCCGGAGTACTTGTCTCCACGGAGGTGGCGCCACTGGTGCCCACGGCAACCTGGAGGACAGTGGGCGGACCCTGTCCCTCCTTGTGGGCGGGCAGAATGACGGGCACCGACGACGGGTTCTGTTTCTGGTTGAACTCAAGCTGCCACTGCAGGAATAGCTGCTGCTGCTGCAACAAGATGTGGTACGGTGTGTCTGAGTTGTGCGGGGTCCCCACTATTGTCACATTCGTAGGCACTGGCTGAGAACTTTTCACTACATTAGGTGGACCCTTATATTCATGGAATTTTATCACTTTAGTCTTAGGCTGAGTCTTGGGTTTTTGTTTCTTTGGTCGTGATTTATTGTTTAAACTTGACACTGAAGTGTTTAATTTTGCCGAGAATACACAGGATGGCAGTGACGTTCCTGACAACGAGAATGCATTGATACTCGGACTGGTCTGTTGTGGAATGCTGAATGGTGGAGTTGTCACTCTGGATGCCTGGGAGAACTGTATCTGTGTGGAGAACGGCAGTGACTTGGCAAACGACGTCGGCAGGCCCGGCGCGGGCGGGATGGGCGGGCTGCTGATGTCAGACAAATTGGAATCATCAGTTTGGTCGGGTGAGAACGCCTCATCACTTGATTTGTCATCAACTTGGTCATCTTCGTCACATGTCTTGTCAAACGATATGGAGCCATCTGAAAGACAGGAAGTATATGGAAAACAATCAAAATGAAGTGCAAATGTCTGTAAATGGTTTCAATTCTCATCAGCAACATCAGTGGGATGGAAATACAATATTCTTTCATGCTGTGAGTGGGGATTGAAACCACAAGCTTCTGTATTGTAAGTCGGTGCTCGACTACTAGACTAGTGGAAAGATATCAGTGGGATCAGATGTCTACAGTGGAGCTGCCAGTGGACAAGCACTGCACAACCTGACCAGCATGGACGCCGACTGACTGGCAGACTGGCTCGTACGGCTTTACACAAACCATATATCTTTATGTACACTAACACAGGCTGATCAGTGCCGATGTTGTTTGCCATTCAGTTAATGCAATAATTATTATAGTGGTGGAGTAATTTCACTATGACAGTGTATTCAGATGTAGACAAGTCACTGGTAAAGGTGGGTTATCCAAGCTGGCAATGGCGGGTCGGGTATGGCGGTGATGGTGGGGATGGTGGGACGGGTGTGGTGGAGCAGGGATGGCGGGTCGGGTACGGCGGTGATGATGGGGATGGCGGGGCAGGTATGGTGGAGCAGGGATGGCAGTCATGGTGGGGATGGTGGGACGGGTATGGTGGAGCAGGGATGGCGGGGCAGGGATGGCGGTCATGGTGGGGCAGGTATGGTGGAGCAGGAATGGCGAGGCAGGGATGGCGGTCATGGTGGGGCGGGTATGGTGGAGCAGGGATGGCAGTCATGGTGGGGATGGTGGGACGGGTATGGTGGAGCAGGGATGGCGGGGCAGGGATGGCGGTCATGGTGGGGCAGGTATGGTGGAGCAGGAATGGCGAGGCAGGGATGGCAGTCATGGTGGGACGGGTATGGTGGAGCAGGGATGGCGGTCATGGTGGGGCGGGTATGGTGGAGCAGGGATGGCGGGGCAGGGATGGCAGTCATGGTGGGGCGGGTATGGTGGAGCAGGGATGGCGGGACAGGGATGGCGGTCATGGTGGGGCGGGTATGGTGGAGCAGGGATGGCGGGGCAGGGATGGCGGTCATGGTGGGTGGGCGGGTATGGTGGAGCAGGTATGGCGGGGCAGGGATGGCGGTCATGGTGGGGCGGGTATGGTGGAGCAGGGATGGCGGGGCAGGGATGGCGGTCATGGTGGGGCGGGTATGGTGGAGCAGGGATGGCGGGGCAGGTATGGCGGAGATGCCTACCCTTAATGAGCTGGTGCAGCGTGCCGTCGGGCTGCAGGATGTTTCCCTGCACCAACTCCAAGATGCCCGGTCGGTGCGACAACTTGTCATTGAGGCTGTCTGTGAGCCGTGCCTTCTTCAGCAGGCGTTGTCGCTCATGTAATGACGGGTCCACCAGGATATTGGTATCTGTAACATACAAGGCATGATGTGGCTCAGTCATGTCTAACTGCAATCAACAGGACATAATGACACGGCTTGTTCTGGATGTGGCAGTGGGCCGAATTTTACCAATACGGACCGTGTCCATGGTCCGAAACGTCAAAAGCCGTAAATCTGATAAGCCGTTACCATTTTCTGATTGACGCAGACTTTATATCATACTCCTTCTATTGCTTGTGGAATACTTGTAAATACTTAATCACCTGCATGTATGTTCATATCGATTTTGGAACATTTTTACTCGACAACCAGTGGTGATTTTAACAATGGCATCGTTATTATTAAGCTAATCACCTCGCTGGCAGCCCTGATAATAAAATGAAACATAAGTCCTCAGTGACCTTGACCTTGGGTGTTCAGACATGGGGTCTATGGTATACAATGCCTCATCCATAGACACACATTGTGGCCAAATATTATTAAAATCAGTGAAGTGCTTCATACGTTATTGAGAAATGGAAGGTGTTACTAATGTACACACTAAATAAACATATCTACATGGATGCACTATCACTCCTGCCTATCGACAAGGGGATAATAAATGCCAAATGCCCAGGGGGCCGTTTCACTAAACTTTGTACAATTAAAATGTTCTTAAGTGCAAATTTAGAATCGTCTTTAAATTTCATTTAATGGATTTACATTTATTGAGCATAGGCTGCATATACAGCCTATGCTCAATAAATGCAAATTCAACAATTGTTTACAAGAAAGCATTGTTAATGTGAAATTTACATAATCATAATTTTCCAGGAATTTAATAGAATCCTTACGGTATATATACAAGAGTATATCCTGATCGACAAGTGAACATAAAGCCGAAACGATTTCTGTCTGATATTTAGTCTAGTAATGGCAGTTTGCGACCTTGACTTACAATGTCAAATTGATCTTCAAAGTCAGATGTGAAATACATTTATTTGTAATCATTCCGATCAGCCCACATGCAAAAAATTCCAAGGAGATCAGTGGATATTGGAATGATGGAATGATAAGAATGTATAAAGAGCGTGTCTGAGTCATACAGGTTGTTTGCTGTGTACCTGTACCCACCAGTGAAGCTATTATTCCTTCTGCTTTCAATAACACCGGCAGAAAGTTAATTGCAAACTCGGTCGCAATTATGGTTAAACATAATTACTGGAGCAGCCTCACTGCATGTTGCCGGGCTCCGAAATGCAGGTTGCTCACTAAAGTGGGATGACAACATGTGTGGTACAAAGTCTGTGGCCAGCATACACAATCATCATCCAGGGGACCGTTTCACTAAACTTCGTACAACTAAAATGTTTGTAAGTGCAAATTTAGGATCGTCTGGAAATTTCAATTGATGCATTTACATTTATTGAGCATAGACTGCATATGCAGCCTATGCTCAATAAATGTAAATCCAATAATAGTTTACAAGAAAACATTGTTAATGTGAAGTTTACAGACTATCATACTTTTGCACTTATGAACATTTCAGTTGTATGAAGTTTAGTGAAACAGCCCCCAGGGGCGTAGCCAGGTTCCTGCCATGGGATGACAACATGTGTGGTACAACGTCTGTGTGTACAACGTCTGTGACCAGCATATCACATTATCATCCAAGGGCGTAGCCAGGTTCCAATCGTGGATCAAGTTTGAAAATGGGTACAGGAGCATCCTTCCTCAGAAAAATGTTGATTTCCACATTCAATTTCCTTGATTATAGAGAAATTCCCCTCTGGTTCTTTAATGTGCCCAGACTCTCCTTCAAATCTGATACACGGGACCGCCGTTTAAATTCCCCATCCGCAAGGACTAGTAGAGCAGGAAATACAAAGTACTGCATATGCAGTATATGTTCAATAAATGTAAATCCATCTATTGAAATTTGCAGACAATCATAAATTTGCACTTACCGTACACACATTTTAGTGGTACAAAGTCTAGTGAAATGGCCCCCAGCATTGCTACTCACAGGTGAGACCACAAACGGGGTTGTACTAAAATACTGCTGGTCGTTGCTGCAGCCACAAGTTATATGATTCATACACAGCTAGATCTGTGTCAAGCTGCCTTGTATTTGGTGGAATGAATGAACATTTACTATCAAGTAGATTGACCTATTGATTGATTGATGTTCACATACAGATGGAAATCATGCTCTATAGCATTGCACCTTCAATAACAAACTAGAAAATGTGTTCATAGAACACGGATGACCCACCTACCGCTGTGATAGTAAACAAAGCAAACTTCAAAGTTCAAAAGGTGGAGATAATCCATGACCCAGGGGTCGAATCAAAACTCAAAATGAACTTTGTGAATCCACTCATCATACTACATACCAAGTTTCAGGTCGGTAGCTATTATGGTTTAAAAGTTTTACAAGCCAAAATTGCCAAATTCCAAGTCGAAAATAATCCATGACCCAGGGTGTATGTATGGTGAGTGCAGACCAAACAGTACCGAGTATACAAGGGTATTGAACAAGACACATCGTCTCATCATGGCAAAGATCTGTGGCAATTCATTTGCAAATCCATTTATCGATTTAAAACATACAGTGCGCAAACAAAATGGCATGCACATTTTTTATTTTTTACCTATAAGTGTGACCTTGACCTTGGACGTAGACACGTGGGTACTGAACGCGACACATCATCTCATCATGGCAAACATTTGTGGCAAATCATTTGAAAATCCATTCATCAGTTTAGAATAGAGCGGAAAGAAATTTACAACAGATCGACAGAAAAGCCGACTCCTATATACCACCATCCATAAACTTCGTTTGTGATTATAATAACTACGACAGGTAAATGAAAAGCAAAGTTAGTTCAAGGTCACTTGAAGATCATGTTTCACAGTGGAATACGACGCACATCACCGGGTGATCATAATGCACAAGTATGGTGGCCGGAGACCGAACATAGAAGCTTCACCAAAACACAATTCACCTGGGAACAAAGCTGTAAGACACAAGGACAGATGGACAGTGGTATACCAATCAGGGTTCCCATTCTTTTGGGAAGACCAAATTCCATGACTTTTCCATGACTATCAAGGACCTGTTTCAAAATTCAAGGACCCATATTTGCATGGATGATGCTGATGAAACACTCGACACTGTTTCATGTAGTACTTCAGTTCTAAATTTACAATCCCGATTTGGTGCCAGGTGCCCTTACCACATCAAATCGTTTGGCTCGAAATCACGAAATTGCACTGAACTTTGCTCAACAACACCAATAATTGGACTGGAATCCAAATTCCATGACTTTCAATGACCTTTTCAGAAAAAGAGGCAAATTCCATGACTTTCCAGGCCTGGAATCCATTTTTCCAAATTCCATGAATTTCCAGGAATTTAAGGACCAGTGGGAACCCTGACCAATAATATGTACTGTTTTGAAATCAGGCATATGAAAACATGTTACAAAATCATCACAGAATAGTCGAGAAATGTCAGGTCAAATAAAATATTCCAAAGTATGTGATGGAAAAACTATAATCCATTGAAAGGGTCAAACTAAACTATATGAATAATAATCAGCCACCATCTTGCCTGGATATGTGTGTTACAAGATGCCATCGTCATGCCAGCAGCAGAGGTATGCTAGGTATGGCCGACATGTGACAACTAGCATGTCACAAACAGCCTTGCAGTTACAGATCATGAGTCACCCCAGCTGCTGTTGTCGCCGAAATATACCAAATACCATCTCGCTGACTATCGAATATTTCCACTCTCAGAATAAAATTAGCAGTTGTTTTTATTGTGATTTTTCTGCCAAATTTGTTTGTATCACTTACTCATCAAGTGGGCTATGTGGAGGGATCTGTTGAAAATGGAACTTGTTTGAGCAGCACCACGTCCACAGGTGTGATCAGTCCATGCAGACTACTTGGATTGTGATTATGTACTGAAGCAACAATGGCTTCAAAAGAAGAAATCATTAACACTGATGTAGATGTACCTTTCAAAAATGTGAATTTCGATACATACATTATCCCCACGCGACATAGCACGACGTTGTTGATTGGTTAAAATTTGTTTCATGTTATTAATTTCAACGATGTTGTTAATAACAGCACACTATTGACGGCTATGTTGCTGTTCAATGAATTGCGACAAAATGATTCTTAATTGTAACGCTAGCGACTATCAACTGTTGTGTTTACTGTGGTTTTTTAAAAACATTTTGTCTGTTTAAAGTTTGTAAGGAGTTCAAACGCACTTTAAACAGACCAAATATTTTCCTTACCACAGTGAAGACAACAAACAGCCCATGGTTTTATTCCTTAAATATTCCAGAGAAATATGGACTGTTCACTTACATCATAAGTGAAGTAAAACATTTTGTAATTATGCAAAACAAGGTGTTTATCTGGAACTGTGTAATGGTTTGTAGCAGGAGCCAAGAATGTGTGTGATGAAGTGTGGGCTGTTGAGGAGAACAGTTGTGGCAGTAAATCAGGCTTAATGGTCTGTACATCGGCAGGTTACCATGCTGCCTTCCTCTCCTCACAACCATGATCATATCATTATATTACAAGGTGATCGCCAGCGAGTGTCTTGCCAGCGAGTGTCTCGGCTACGAGGTCATCAAGGTCACCTGAATGATGCTAGGTGTAATGATCCGAGTAACAGATCAAAAGATATTCAATATTTGGAAGTACATGTACGTCCAAAAGTGACGTCGCCGACGCCTACATTGGACTTCTGACTGCTATGTCTCACTTTCCACTAACAAGAGACTTCACCACTTTAACTGTCTTTTATCTACCCAAAGTCTCCAAACTCTGGTTATTTGCCGATTACAGTGCAGTTGTGATTGGCCTCTAAATGCTCCCTCTAGGATTGGAAAACTGTACAGTGTCTGAATGGCCGATGTACATACCTTCAAGGATGTGCTGTTGCACAAGGATTTGCCTACCAGATGTGCGTACCTTCAAGGATGTGCTGTTGCACAAGGATTTGCCTACAAGATGTGCGTACCTTCAAGGATGTGCTGTTGCACGAGGATTTGCCTACCTGATGTGCATACCTTCAAGGATGTGTTGTTGCACAAGGATTTGCCTACCAGACGTACATACCTTCAAGGATATGTTGTTGCACATGGATTTGCCTACCAGATATACATGTACATACCTTCAAGGATATGTTGTTGCACAAGGATTTGCCTTCCAGATGTGCATACCTTCAAGGATGTGCTGTTGCACGAGGATTTGCCTACCATATGTGCATACCTTCAAGGATGTGCTGTTGCACAAGGATTTGCCTACAAGATGTGCGTACCTTTAAGGATGTGTTGTTGCACAAGGATTTACCTACCAGACGTACATACCTTCAATGGTGTGCTGTTGCACAAGGATTTGCCTACCAGATGTACATATCTTTAAGGATGTGTTGTTGCACAAGGATTTGCCTACCAGACGTACATGTACATACCTTCAAGGATATGTTGTTGCACATGGATTTGCCTACCAGTTGTACATACCTTCAAGAATGTGTTGTTGCACAAGAACTTGTCGGTCAGGCCGATGTTGTATCTTGTACCTCAGGAGGTCTCCAGTCTGCAAGTAAAAATGAACAATTGACAAGCACACGACAAAGCCTTGTACCGCTGTATTAGGTTTTGTCAACTTCAGTATTTTCTATTTTTCATTTTTCTCATCAAACACATGATTTGACAGTTTTTTAGAATTATTTTACCTGGAAATGATTCCAAAGTACTGGCAAACCATGTTTTTATTGAGAAAGACAAAAGATAAAACAGCAGTCGACAATTTTTGTTTCCCACATTCTAAAGGTTGGAGGTAAAACAGGCTTTTCAGAGACTAAAATAACAATCAAAACTCCAAAAGAACTGAATCAGTCAGAGCAAAAACATGTTGTGTTACACACGTCTGCAACTGATGGTGATCATATATGCAGAGTATGAAGTCTATCAGCTGAAAGCTGCAATGTACAAGTTGTCCACTGGACAAGCAAAATGATGTTTTTGCTGTTCAGGACCGTCTATGTATGACACAGCACTGCCTTGTGGCACACAGATAGCTACATTGCCGCCTGCGCTAATCGTGCCAATAGGTGTTAACCCTTAGACCGCTACACACAACAATTGTCGTCTGCTGTTGCTTTTATATCTTGCCTTATTTCTTAACAAGAAACGAGGCAAAGCCACGAAGGCCAGGTTTTTTCCAAGCATAGACACTTGGATAACATAATTATACCCACTTTTTGTAGACTAGATGGCCGTGGCCTGCATGTCGCGCCTTGGGGCGAGGCATGGACACTAAAACAATAGATATAGTAGATGGAAAAACTTTATTAACGAAAAAAAAATTCTTAACCGGACACAGGACGTTACGGACGTACGGGGACGGTACGGACGTTCTTACATTAGGGTACTTATGTGGCTTATCACATGTTAAATATTAGCCACATAAAACGATTTTTAGCCACATAAAACGATTTTTTAGGTGGCTAATTATAACCAACCCTATCCTTTAACAAGTCCATAACCCTGTGGGGCTAGCCACATAAGTACCCTAATGTGTGCCCGGACGGACGGACGGACGGACGTATGCCAAAATGGTGACGATATTACGCTTTCCGCAAGCGGGTGCGACAATGATGATAAACACCCATGTGAAGTATCAAGGTAATGGGTGAAGCAGTTGCAGAGATATAGTACACGAAAAATATTTAACAAAAAAATTCAAAGTAATTTGACCTTGACATTGGGCACAGGGGCCGCACGGTTGGGGTTAGAATGAAAATATGGATGATGATAAACACCCATGTGAAGTTTCAAGGTAATGGGCGAAGCAGTTGCAGAGATATAGTATAACAAAAAAGTTTTAACCAAAAAATTTAACCAGACGTACGTTAAAAAGTTAACGTTGAAAATGGCTAAGTCAATTACGTAGAAATAATAGGTGAAGGTAAAAAATGGTCACATGTTGGATAGTTGTATGTGGTAGGCACCCCTTGGTTATGACGCTGTGAAAGTTTGGTGGTCCTAAGTGGTACAGTACCAAAGAAATGGGACTTAAACACGAAAACTTAACATTGTAAACGCGAAAACTTAACATTGAAAATGGCTAAGTCGACTGCGCGAAAAAAATGGGTCAAGTTAAAAAACAAGAAACGAGGCAAAGCCACGAAGGCCAGGTTTTTTCCAAGCATAGACACTTGGATAACATAATTATACCCACTTTTTGTAGACTAGATGGCCGTGGCCTGCATGTCGCGCCTTGGGGCGCGGCATGGACACTAAAACAAGAGGGCCATGATGGCCCTAATTCGCTCACCTGACTCCATGAACACCAGAGGAGAATGTGACATTGAGTTCATGTGTTTTAAAAAAATTGTGCTATTTTTAGATGGCGGTCATCTTGCATTAAGCGATGACTCATCTTACCAAATCTGAAAATACTTCACCCAAGGATCTTAACTTCCTATGAAGCTTGGCCAGCATCGGCCAGCATCGGCCATGTGGTTCCTGAGAAAAAGATGTTCAAAATCTCGAATAAATGGACCTTTTGGCGGCCATCATGGATGATATAATCATCCGATTCAAACAAATATTGCACCAGAGCAATCGCCTCATCGATACCTTCAATTTGATATATGACATGAGCATATTCGGTCAAAAATAAAATTTGACCCCAATTTGACCCCACAGGCCACGCCCATTTTTGACCCCGGGGTCACCATTTTCACCACTTTGAAAGAGCATTGTAAATCGATTATTCCTACCAAGCTTAGTTGAAATCCGGCCAGCGGTTCATGAAGAATTTTTTTTAAGAATTTATGCTATTTTTAGATGGCGGCCATCTTGGATTAGCGATGACCTCCATTTTAACAAATCTGAAAAAGCTTCACCCATGGACCATAACTTTTAAGTTTGGCTACCATGGGCCAAGCGGTTCATGTGAAGAAGAATTTTGAAATTTCTAATAAAAGAACGACCTTTTGACATTTCGGCGGCCATCTTGGATGACATAACCATCCGATTTCGACAAAAAATGTACCGGAGTGATCGCCTCATTGATACCTTCGATTTGATATATAACATGACCTAATTCGGTCAAAAATAAAATTTAACCCCAATTTGACCCCACGGGCCACGCCCATTTATGACCCCGGGGTCACCATTTTAACAACTTTGAAAGAGCATTGTACATCGATCATTCCTACCAAGTTTCGTCGAAATCCGGCTAGTGGTTCATGAGAAGAAGATTTTTTAAGAATTTATGCTATTTTTAGACGGCGGCCATCTTGGATTAGCGATGACCTCCATTTTAACAAATCTGAAAAGGCTTCACCCATGGACCATAACTTTTAAGTTTGGCTACCATGGTCCAAGCGGTTCATGTGAAGAAGAATTTTGAAATTTCTAATAAAAGAACGACCTTTTGACCTTTCGGCGGCCATCTTGGATGACATAACCATCCGATTTTGACAAAAAATGCACCAGAGTGATCGCCTCGTTGATACCTTCAATTTGATATATGACATGACCATATTCGGTCAAAAATAAAATTTGACCCCAATTTGAACCCACGGGCGGCACCCATTTTTGACCCCGGGGTCACCATTTTAACAACTTTGAAAGAGCATTGTACATCGATCATTCCAACCAAGTTTTGTCGAAATCCGGTTGGCGGTTCTTGAGAAGATTTTTGAAGAATTTGTGCTATTTTTAGACGGTGGCCATCTTGGATTACGTAATGACGTCATTTTAACAATTTTGTAATCCCCCTACCTAAGGACCATGACCATGAAGTTTGGTGACTATAGGCCCAATGGTTAACGAGAAGAAGACGTTTGAACATGTTCACGGACGACGACGACGGACGACGGACACATTGCGGTAACAATAGCTCACATGAGCTTCGCTCAGGTGAGCTAAAAATAGATATAGTAGATGGAAAAACTTTAACGAAAAAACTTTAACCTGGACATGGACGTACGGACGAAAGGACGTATGCCAAAATGCCGACGATATCGCGCTTTCCGCAAGCGGATGCGACAATGATGATAAACACCCATGTGAAGTATCAAGGTATTGGGTGAAGCAGTTGCAGAGATATAGTACACGAAAAAACTTTAACAAAAAAAATCAAAGTAATTTGACCTTGACATTGGGCACAGGGGCCGCACGGTTGGGGGTTAGAATGAAAATATGGATGATGATAAACACCCATGTGAAGTTTCAAGGTAATGGGCGAAGCAGTTGCAGAGATATAGTATAACGAAAAAGCTTTAACCAAAAAACTTTAACCAGACGTACGTTAAAAAGTTAACGTTGAAAATGGCTAAGTCAATTACGTAGAAATAAAAGATGAAGGTAAAAAAATGGTCACATGTTGGATAGTTGTATGTGGTAGGCACCCCTTGGTTATGAAGCTGTGAAAGTTTGGTGGTCCTAGGTGGTACAGTACAAAGAAATGGACTTACTTAAACACGAAAACTTAACATTGTAAACGCGAAAACTTAACATTGAAAATGGCTAAGTCGACTACGCGGAAAAAATAAAAAAATGGGTCAAGTTAAAAAAAAGTAAACTGTTGGATAGTGATATGTGGTGGGCACCCCTTCATTATGAAGCTGTGAAAGTTTGGTGGTCTAGGTGGTATGGTACAGTACCAAAAGAAATGGACTTAAACCAACGAAAAACTTAACATTGTAAACGCCGAAAAATAACTTACATTGAATTAAAAAAAAGGCTAAGTGGGACACGCGAAAAAATGGTCAAGTTAAAAAAAAAGTAAACATGTTGTATGGAATGGATGAGGTCCCGGGCACCCCCAACCTTGATTATGAAGCTGTGAAAAGTTTGGTGGTCTTAGGTGGGGGGTACAGTAACAAAGAAATGGACTCAAACACGAAAACTTAACATTGATTGTGGACGCCGCCCGCCGCCGCCCGCCCGCCCGGCTTTTGCCAATCCAATAGCCTGGATTTTTTTTTTAAAAAACCTGGCTAAAAAGTAACATGTTGGATTAGTGATATGTGGTGGGCACCCCTTGATTATGAAGCTGTGAATGTTTGGTGGTCCTAGGTGGGTACAGTACCAAAGAAATGGACTTAAACACGAAAACTTAACATTGAAATCGCGAAAACTTAAACATTGAAAATGGCTAAGTCGACTGCGCGGAAAAAATGGGTCAAGTTAAAAAAAAGGTAACATGTTGGATAGTGATATGTGGTGGGCACTCCTTGATTATGAAGCTGTGAAAGTTTGGTGGTCCTAGGTGGTACAGTAACAAAGAAATGGACTTAAACACGAAAACTTAACATTGATTGTGGACGCCGCCCGCCCGGCTTTCGCCAATCCAATAGCCTGGATTTTTTCTCTCAAAAAACCTGGCTAATAAAAACATGTTTTGACAGCACTTCAGAATCATTTCCAATGGAAATGATTCTGAAGTGCTGTCAAAGCATGTTTGTTTATTATTCTAAAGTGCTGTCAAAGAATGATGATACAAATGGAAAATAGAAAATAAACAGTAGACGAAAACAAATAAAGATAGCGGTCTACGGGTTAATTTCTATATTTCAATACACTTGAATATGTTGCTTGAAATCAAGCAGCTCGATTGGCTGGGCCTGGGTTGTGATACAGCTCAGGCTCAGACAATCAAATTGCTTGACTGCGAGTTGTTGTTGCCAATAGATGTTCAGAAACGGTGATAATCTGGGCAAAATTAATGCAAGCGGTTGGTTGTGTAGGTGCTATCAGGTAGCGCCGGCTCTATGACCCTGACCCATCACAATGTGTGTAGTTGGCACCGCGAGTTATTCCCCCCCGACCACTGCCAGGATGGCTATCAGGAAGTCAAGCAACATCAATTCATGGCTTCTAAACACTCGATACATCCCACAAACATTACGGCAATCACTTATCATTGCCGTAACTCCCATCAAACTGCTCCAACCACCCCACTGATTGTTGTTCTGAAGACATCATACCTGCCGATGAACTGAGATTACAGTCGAGGAATGCCGAGTAAAAAGCGAGCCAGTCTGCGTGTACGGCAATCTTGGCACATCACCAGTCTGGTTTTGTGCCTGTCATTTGCGAGCTTGTCAGCAAACTCCCACTTAACAATTAATGTCTCCAGTAGTTT
Source organism: Conchocele bisecta (assembly GCA_029237695.1). Classification (NCBI taxonomy): domain Eukaryota; kingdom Metazoa; phylum Mollusca; class Bivalvia; order Lucinida; family Thyasiridae; genus Conchocele; species Conchocele bisecta. Next base: position 8,782,163 of record CM055267.1, read on the forward strand.
TACCGCAGACAATTAACTCAGAGATGGAATTCTCATTATGCAAATTTCTAAAAAATTCTGTAACATAGCCCATCGGTAACCTCTTAAGGACAATTCCAAGTAGAATTTTAACCCATTTTATTAACTAGAGGATCATATATGATGATTTAATAAGATATTTTTTACAGAGCTGTATTGCTTTCATAAGAAATGAGGCAAAATTGAGTTTCATATGAAATAAGTCAGTGAGTTTATATTATATTAACCCTTACAATGCTGAATAAATTGTCGTCTGCTGAACACTTTTTATTTTTCCATTTTTCTCATCAAAAACTTGGTTTGGCAGCACTTTAGAATCATTTTAAAATGCTGCCAAGCCATGTTTTTATCGAGAGAAAAGACAAAATATGAATTATCAGCAGACAACTATTTTCGGTTCCCGCATTCTAAGGGTTAGATCAACACAACAGTTAAGATTGTATCTAATGCATAACCACAATATCACACATTTATCTGTACAGATTATCCAACATGTCTTCAGTAGCGGTCTTGTTCTCACTCTCATTTATTACACGTGTATTATGATGGTTACCGGTACTACACTGTTATATTGCGCAAGCCCATTAAACTGTTATAAAGCTAGATACCAAAGGAATGGAAATATTGATGATGATAAACAAGAATATTCAGTTTCAAGTCAATCCAGAGGTAGTAATTTAAAAATATTAACCCTACACACAACAATTGTCGTCTGCTGTTGCTTTATACCCTACCTTATTTGTCAATAAAAACACGGTTTAACAGCACTTCAGAATCATTTCCAATGGAAATGATTCTGAAGTGCTGTCAAACCATGTTGTAAATTATTCTAAAGTGCTGTCAAACCATGTTTTTGATGATAAAAATGGAAAATAGAAAATAAACAGGAGACGACAAAAAAATTAGGCTAGCGGTGTAAGGGTTAACACAAATTTCAAACGTATGTATGGATATATGGATGTCATTGTGATCACTTCTGCAAGCGGGTTTGACAAACTGAATGTCTCTTTTGAGTACATACAGTTCAGATGTCATATCAGTAGTACACCTCAATATATCATTAGGCCCCACAGAGAATGTTTGTACAATATTCCAGGCTAAACCGTTGTTATATTACTGGAACATTGCTGTCATTCTCGCAGGCAGAACCCTACACGTGTGATATCTACACCAGGTTACACAAACAGGAAGACACTACTACCAACACAACATCAGCTGAAAAACTGTAATCCAACCGTCCTTGCTTACAAAAAAAGTACAGGTCACTCAATGGTATTGCTATCAATATAAATTCCGTCATGTGTTGTTGTTGTATCCAGTCTGTTTGAAGTCATCAGGCTGCAGTGTGTGCGGAATCAGCAAATTTGTTTAAAACTGCATCATACTATCATTGTAGTGTAACTTGCAGGAGACTTAGGAGATACACAACATGGTAATCCATATAATTGAAATCATTACTACATACATTTCAGTGAGAATCAGCAGACGTAAAAGACCAAACAAGTTTGGTAAACCACATGAACACGCAGAGTTTGTCAGTAAGAAATGGATGTACCAAGAGACAAGGGCTGCAAAGAATCAACCTTTTAACCCTTACATCGCTATCTTAATTTTTTGTTGTCTACTGTTTATGTTCTATTTTCCATTTTTATCATCAAAACAAGCTTTGACAGCACATTAGAATAATTTACAACATGCTTTGACAGCACTTCAGCATCATTTCCAGGAAATGATTATGAAGTGCTGTGAAAACATGTTTTTATTGAGAAATAAGGCAAGACATAAAAGCAACAGCAGACGACAATTGTTGTGTGTAGCGGTCTAAGAGTAAAGCTTTAATGTTTCATAATCAACAGCAGACGACAATTGTTGTGTGTAGCGGTCTAAGAGTAAAGCTTTAATGTTTCATAATCAACAGCTGTTGGCCTGAATACCACAATTTGGGAAATTTTAAGTCCAAAAGGGGGAGATAATTGATGACCTATGGAAAATTTTACATCCAAAAAGGTGAAGATAATCTATAGATAACTTGGATGTCAAATCAATTATAAAAAATGCACTTTGTGCATCTAGACACCATAATTAAGCTAGACATGAAATATGACGTATAAATGTACTACGCCTGTCTGCAGGTAATGACACTTTCCAACTCGCTGCATCTGCAGCAGCAATGTAACAGGTGCCCACAGCTGTCGCTCTATTCCTCAAACACAGTTTTTCTTCCCGATACCATGCAATGCACAATCAGTGGAATGATGCCAGCCATTTCAACTGCAGTGCAGAAAGTAAATTAGTAAAACATATCTACAACACATGCAGAATTATGTATCTCTCATGACATGACAAACAAACTGCATCCAAATGATTTGGTACCCAATGTAGGCACAATATCAGTTTGTACACCCAATTAGAGTTTACTGTGTTCACCATGTATTCAGCCAAACAATCCTGGTGCATCTAAGGTATCTAATGAATAATGTCCTTTTCAGAATAATTTGTCTGGCTGATTAACCCTTACACTGCTGAATTAAATTGTGTCGTCTGCTGTTTTTATGTTCCATTTTTCTCATAAAATGTTTTGACAGCGCTTTAGAATCATTTCCAATGGAAATGATTCTAAAGTGCTGTCAAACCATGTTTTTATTGAGAGAAAAGACAAAATAAGAAACAACAGCAAACGATAGTTTTCGGTTCCCGCATTCTAAGGGTTAAGAGCTACATATATACACTGGACAAACCCTTGATACAAGCAACCCTGAAATTCAATTAAACCCCAAGCCAGCTGCTACTGTGTCACACCCAGACCCCAGTGAGGGAATGTGGCGAGATACTCAGGTTATTTATTATAGTTTATTGTTTGCCCTAGTTTCTCAACCAATGAAAGCAAAGACGTTTGTCTCAATTAGTCGCATATTGCAACGCTTTCGCCAATATCTATTAAATTAATCTTAAATCTTGCAATTACTCAGCAGTTATATTTAGGACAACAGGCCCGCCTTGTTGACGTAATTTCCTGTGACGCACACCAGGAGTACGATCGATTCAGTGTCACACAGCCAATCACATGTTGAAAACATGTTTATGGGCAGCACTCCATTCTAATAGACAGGTGCCCGCCGTGATGAGGCGGGGCAACCAATCAGTTAGTTATAGTTAACATTGAATTTTTAATAAACTAATTTTCACTCGCTAGCGCTCGCTACGACATAATTTTATTAAAAATTCAATATGTGAACTATAACTATTACATAGGTACAGGTACATTTTTTGAGAATTTATCTTAAAATTATACTGGATGAAGGCCTGGAGACCCTCAGCCAGTATTATTGGACTTTTAAATGTTTATATCTAATCGATACTTTTAAGTGATGAAACTGATTTTAATATATTAAATCACGTTTTTCATACATGTAGATTTTCCAGATTCCCAAGGGTACGACAGTGATCAAGTACATTCTCTGTATCATGGTTCACAACACCAGTGACATAATGTCAAAGCAACAATATTGCTCAGAGCAAATGGAAACAGAAGACAGGTAGGAATTTTTTTTTGATCGATAAAAAAAATAAAGCAAGTGAGCAGAGGCTCACGGATACCCCTAATTTTACCTTGACTTTGGACATGAAGGCCGCATGGGTGTGGTATGGAATGAAAATATGGATGATGATAAGGAATTATACAGAGTTTGAAGTCAATCCGACTTACCGTTGCAGAGATAATGGGTACATGAAAACTTTAATGCAAATCTTACGGATGCTAATTTCTAAGTAATTTGACCTTGACCTTGGACATGAAGGCCGCATCGGTGTGGTATGGAATGAAAATATGGATGATGATAAGGAAGTATATGAAGTTTCAAGTAAATCCGAAAACTTTAACACAAATGGGACGGACGGACAGAATGACGAAAACTATATACCCCTTAAACTGGTTTGGAGTATATTCATATATGAACTCTTTACATATGCCTGGATGTGTTACTCAGGGCCAATGGAAGAGTTGTGAGGTGTTGTACACACACAACTGCAGCAACCATCAGCCATCGGTGTGCGCTTACTGCAGTCCTTGTTTGGTGGACGAGTACGGAGGACACTGCTGGTTGGTTGACACATTCACACTAACCCTTGCAATGCTGAATTTTGCGTCTGCTGTTTATTTTTAGTTTCCATTTTTTCTCATTAAAAATGTGGTTTGACAGCACTTAAGAATCCTTTCCAATGGAAATGATTCTAAAGTGCTGTCAAATCAGGTTTTATTGAGAAAAAAGGCAAAATTCATAACACCAGACGACAATTATCGTGTCCCGCATTGTAAGGGTTAACATGAAGATACAGATTATGGAGCGAATTGGACTGAATGGTAATGATATGGAGATCACTTGATTGATTGTTGATTGATTAGTGTTTATTTGTTCACTAAACAGCAAGGTCATATACAGAAAAGAATTCACCTGTATTGGAGATACAATTCATTCATTCAGCACTAAAATGACAATGAAAACTCTCAGCACCGAAAAGATATTGTGATATTCCGGTGTCAGCCACACTTACTAAGCTGAATCACTTGTCCCCAGTTAGATTTACTGTTAACCATTACAATGCTGAATTAAATCAGCTGCTGTTTATTTTTTATTTTTCTTATCAACCCTTCTACCTTCCCGGTCCCAAGGTCGTATTTTTAACAACTTACTATGCATCATGTGATAAGTTAACATTACAAGATGTCCAAGGGCCAGTTATATCACATACATGGTTAAACATACACAGCTCGGAAACCTGCATGCAAGCATTGAGACCACACAATTGAAGTAACAAACAAGATCTGATCCAGTGATTGACAGAAATGGTTTATCATTCTTGTTTTATAATGTACCTGTTTTCTCCCACAGGTGGATAATATAGTAAAGTACTAAACAGTATTTCAGAGATAGAATCGCAAACTAAAAACAGATCCTGATACCTGACAAGCCTCACAACACCAGGGAAGACCAACAACACCAAGCCACTCGTGTTTGTCACAGAAAGTAATGATACTGAAGAGCATAACTATACTACAGTGGAACCTCTCTAAACCGAACACCATGTAAACATATGTGATCGTATTTTTGATGGGTTTCGTGGTCATTTATCTCAGATTATAATGTATATTCTTGATTGCAAAGCACACACATGTTTTAGAATGGTCATATGCCTGATTTACAGTGGAACATCTCTGAGGGTGTCCGGTTTAGAGAGGTTTCACTGTACTGCACACTGTAATAAGTAAATCATTATGCTTCTTCATGTACACCTTAGACCATCTGTAGCAGTTGTATCCTTGACTCTGTAGCAGATTTGTACTCCATATTGTGTAGGTGTTCAGGTATTCGACGGCCACAAGTAAATGGCACCAGTGGCTACCAGGAACCACACGGTGGCCACACGGTGACATTGCCAGCTGGGGGAGTACTACAAACCAGGGGGTCGTTTCACTAAACTTCGTACGACTAAAATGTTCGTAAGTGCAAATTTACAATCGTCTGGAAACTTCAATTGATGGATTTACATTTATTGAGCATAGGCTGCATATGCAGCCTATGCTCAATAAATGTAAATCCAATAATTGTTTACAAGAAAACATTGCTAATATGAAATTTACAGACTATCATAATTTTGACTTAGGAACATTTTAGTCTTACGAAGTTTAGTGAAACGGCCCCCAGGGACCAGTCGGTGGCCACACGATGACATTGCCAGCTGGGGGAGTACTACAGACCAGAGTTGGCGGTATTCTCCTGCGAAGTACGGCCAGGTAAGCAGGCCCACGTGTGTTGTGACAGGTGACAGGACTACTGTTGAAGGGAAGAGACAAGCAGCTACAATGTGGCTACAGTATTGGGCCATCGCCAGTCAGGAGAGAAGATAGCTGCCGGAACACACAAAATCTAGGCTTCTCCAGTCACAGCCTCCAGGTATGCTGTCCCTGTATACGACTATAGGTTACGTTGGCGCTTCTCACATGGCCATTTGGCTATTAACCCTTTCAACCCTAAGTAACTGGAATGGAATTTGATATGTTAATTTTGCACCCAATCCAATCATCACAAAATGATTTTCAGGCTAGTCAATATATGAAAATGGGGTGTTTTTGTTCTTAAAAATATGAAAATTACTTGTAAAAGTGCCGATCCTGACGAGACGGCTCATCATGAGCCAGCTCATTTGGATCTACACTTTTTGCAAATACCACTATACATGTCTGTGGTGGTGAAATAGTTAATATTTCAGAAATAGCCATTTTGGCTGTTGAAAAGCATTATGTTTCACAAATATTGAAGCAAATGTAAACTATTTTTTCATGCTAACAGTTCATTTTGGCTACAACTTTCCAAATCCTAACTCCACCCTAGTATAAGCACATGTCTTCAGCAGGAGCATTCTGAGCATGTACTCGAGTCCCATTCTCGAAATCAAGAAGTTTGATTGGCCGAGGCTGAGCTCAGCCTCGGCCAATCAAACTGCCTGAGTTCAAGTACAAACGTTGAGATTGTGCTCAGAAAGTTGTATAAGCACAGGCCTTGAACCATAGACAATAGATGCTGATCCAACAATCAATGTCAGCAGTAATGAGATACACAATGTAGTGGATGTCCTATCAGCATGTGCTGGGTGGGCACTCATAGCTTATTATCAGGTATAGATGTATATTGTTACCGTTGATCGACTATGTGGCATAACACCCCATAACTCTGGCAAATAGATACCAACTGATGCCAAGGCCAGAAAAGTGGTAATGATTAGATGGTGAATTTGATGATATAGCAGGGAATGAGACTGGGTTAATACAACTGGTTGCAGAATGATTAACTCTTAAAATAAACATTTTTCATTATATCAATTTTAATCATTACACCGCTTAATTTTTTATGTCGTCTGCTGTTTATTTTCTGTTTTCCATTTTTATCATCAAAAACATGCTTTAGAATAATTTACAACGTGCTTTGACAGCATTGCAGAATCATTTCCATTGGAAATGATTCTCAAGTGCTGTCAAAACATGTTTTTATTGAGAAATAAGGCAAGATATACAAGCAACAGCAGATGACAATTGTTGTGTGTAGCGGTCTAAGGGTGAATTTATTTTTAACAAAAAAAAAAACATCGCTTGTGACAATACCCGATACCGAGCTTTGAACCTCAGTTGGACAGTCAATTTTCTATTTTTCAAAATCCTTTGAGCCAGAGACGAGGCAGCCAGTTGTTTCCAATCGATTACACGGCATGTAGCTTGACTAAGTAGGAGAGATTTCCATTGCACTAACTATTATCAGATGTTTTTAATTGAATAAAAATGGGTTGTTTCAGTGGGATTCGCTGAAACAATTTGACTATGTAATTGCCCGAGACGTTTCTGGAATAGAATTTGATTGTGCTGAGAAACTTTACAAATTTGATGGTATTAATTCATTAAATCATATTTTTTTCGGAAAAAAAGTGAAAGTGAATGGGTTTAACGTCCCACCAACAGCTAGTGTCATATAGAGATGGGTTTTTTTCGGAATCTGTATTGGTAAAATACAATAATACAAAATCTAGAACACTGGCCCATTTCAGCGGCCGGGTTCTTATTATCTAGATTTTCCTACACGATTCCAGGACTGGTGCATAAAAATAAAAGAATTCAGACCAAAAGCCCTGGGGTAATGTTAGGTAAATGGCATATGCTGACTGTTTGCTAACAAGATCTGACAAAGTATCTATTTTGCACTTGATAATTCTTATCTGTCGTTGAGGAAAGTCTGGAGAGAGACGTGTGTAACAATAGGGAGTTTTCTACCATAGTCTGTTTAAGAGATTAGTGGAGTCAGGCCAGGCACTGCAATAGCTGTATCATCAACATGTTGCTGTGACTGGAGAACTGGGGCTTATGCCGGTCTTGCGACCAGTGAAGATCCAGATCAGCCTGTGCATCCGCATCTATCCGCATCTGATCAGGATCTACACTGTTCGCCATTCCATAAATGAAACACCCATCGTGCTTCTAACAAACAGTATAGATTGTTATCAGGCGATAGGAGCGACAGGCGACATTTGATCAGGAGCTACACTGGTCACAAAACCCAAAAGCCCCATTACTCCAGTCACAGCCACAAATCCAAAATAGCACAAGGCAGAAAAACTACACTGCAGGAAATCCATCTCAGTCAGCAATTATAGATCAGCTTTTTGTGGCACTAAATCTGTCTGCAGAAATAAAACAATGTAGCGGTGTATATTCACTTTGATTTTTATGCAGCCCCCCATTTTGGCCGATATTACCTGCCAAGTTTCATGAAAATGCGTGACCAGCCATGACAAAAAGAGAGTATTGAATTATGGAGTAAATACCTTTCAGCAATATCATTAACCCATTAGTGACAGGATACAATTATAGTAGTATGAAACTTTTGAGGAACAAATTCCCTATTTTCTTTATTTCATCTCAGAAATATATGTTGTTACCACTCATTTGAACCGTCAATTAGTGGTAACAACATATACCTATATGGAGTAATAAACACTTTCTTGATATTTTTTCAACTAAAATAATTGTGTCCTTGGGCTGAAGTGGATTAATATGAGCAACTCATGTGACTAGATTGATTCAATGAAGTGGTCTAAAATGACATTTGGTGGGACATCACATGCAACGTCGCTAGGTGTGACAGCCAACACAACAGTACATAACATATTCAAAGAAGATTCCAAAAATAAATTGCACGTCCTTTTCACTCATTTTGATTGATTTGGGTTTTCCATCCGTTCAACAACAAGATCATATGAGAACTTAGGCTATCAGTCTGCTTTCAGAGCTTATTTATTATATATAAAACATAGTGTATATCTAAACACTTATTGCTCTTTTTTTACTGAATTTAGTAACTTACGGAACTACTTACTACCGAGTTTAGGAACTATTCGTAAATTCATATCATACTGAATAATGACATTAAGTGATCAGTACTTGCACTGGTCGCAAATTCGGTAAGCTCCCTTTTCATGGGTATATAGATTCAGGCTGTACCAATAACCAAAGAATTTTATTTCATCAAATTCCAAGGAGTTAGTGCACTATTCTGCAAGATACAATCATAATCATAGATGGTCGTAAGCAGTGGAGATAATTTGGCAATGTATTCCCACTATGAAGATCCCAGCGGGCCGTTTCACTAAACTTTGTACGACTAAAATGTTTGTAAGTGCAAAATTATGATAGTCTGTAAAGTTCACATTAAAGGTACATGCCCACTCAGTAAGCACAAAATGTTATTTACAGGAATTAAATAAGTGTATAATTGTGTTACTATTCCATCAGTTCTAAAAATTACAAATGCCCGGAAAACAGATATAATCATTTAGTAATATTTATTTTACTGATAGTGACGCGTGTTGGCATCAGGCTATTTTCATATGCAAATGAGGCATGATATTTTTTTACTTATTTATACTAATGAGATGCGTCACCTGAAAAAAGAATATTTTCGACAGATTATAAAGTATGATCATTGCACATAAAAAATAAATACAGAGAATAAATAGTAATATCCGTTAACATTTTAAGGAAACACGGTTATCGCCCCCGATATCAGTGTGAACATTTTCGTCTAAAATAAAATGTATAATAATGCCAATCAATATGTGGGGTAATGGTGAATGAATGTTTATTTTGCCAGAAAATGTCATACGTACATAATATACGAAAGTATCTGTATCACTATATTATAACCTACTGCGTGGGCATGTACCTTTAACAATGTTTTTGTGTAAACAATTATTGGATTTACATTTATTGAGCATAGGCTGCATATGCAGCCTATGCTCAATAAATGTAAATCCATCAATTGAAATTTCAAGACGATCCTAAATTTGCACTTACAAACATATTAGTTGTACGAAGTTTAGTGGAACGGGCCCCAGGGATACAGGGATATTACTAATTCTGGATGTAATGGTCTGGAATGACATTGTCTGCACTGTTCCTGTGTTCACCTAGCAATCTGTCCGTGACTGGAGAAATGGGGCTTATTGGATTTGTGACCAGTGTAGCTCCTGATCAAATAGCACACTAGTGTAATAGCCTGATAACTGTCTATTCCGCTTGTTAGCAGCAGGACGGTTGTTTCATTGATGAAATGGCGAACAGTGCAGATCCTGATCAGACTGTGCGGATGCACAGGCTGATCTGGATCTACACTGGTCGCAAAACACATAAGCCCCATTTCTCCAGTCATAGCCACAAATTGACTGTTTATTGCAGCGAGAAATGTTTCTCCTGATGACTTTCTGATTCCCGATACACGGCAGACAGGAGGATATGGCGGAATGTGGAGAACTAAGTTGCTGTCACAGTTCCAGGAAATAAATGTCACGTTCATCCATCACAGTGACTACATGCACTACGTCATAATCTACTCGGTGAATAGCAGATGGTCATGGCCCATAAATGGATGATGATAAACAAGAATATAACGTTTCATGTCCATCTTCAATTGCAAAATTACAAATTTTAAATTCATTTGACCTGGACTTCAACATGAGTTCTGTATAGGGTGGCTATAACAGGAAAATATTGACAAAGCAATATGAATTTTGGTTATGTAGATATACGGATGGACATACACAAAACATACAGAAATGCACAAAAATAGTGCCAGAGGTCACAATATATGCCTGTGGAGGCACAATGGACAAGTCAATATGACCAAAGTACTTAAAAACAATTAACACAAATTTCAGCCATTAGACCTTGACCTTCTATCATAGGCTTGATGAGGGGCCCATGTGTTGTGTATGCAATGAAATCATATGGACGATAGTAATATAGTTTGATCCTTATCAGGCTTCAAGAGTGCACTAGAAAACGAGAAGTTTGAATATGCATGTGGCTGTGACTGGAGAAATGGGGCTTATGGATTTTGCGACCAGTGTAGATCCAGATCAGCCTGTGTATCCGCACAGTCTGATCAGGATCTGCACTGTTCACCATTTCATCAATGATACACCTGTCATGCTTCCAACAAGCAATACAGATGGTCATCAGGTGACAGGAGTGTACTATTTGATCAGGAGCTACACAAAGCCAAGAAGCGCCATTTCTCCAGCGACAGCCACATATCAGGACCAGTTACCTGTATCAGCACACAGCTGATGTAGTATTACTCAAGCAGCACCGACCAACATGTGATACCGACTAGCACGGCAATAATACACAACAGTTACTCACGAAACAGCTACATTATCATCAGATATCTACATACCTTTCAATCACAGTATCTCCAAACTACAGATTTATCAAATTATAAATATATTTTGTGGCTTATTTCAGCAAGTTTAGGTTAATGAAAGAAAAACATAAACGTTGTAGTCAGCTACAATAGATCACGGTGATACACAGATATGTTGTTACCGCTCATATGAACCGTCTCGACACATACTCTTATGGAGATATAAACTAGATTGGTCAGTAAGCGAGGCTTATGGAATATCCCCCCCCCCCCAGCGTGGGCCCAGGTACCCCTAAAATATGTAAAAAATTCCAAGTGTGTGGGCTTGTGAATTTGACTCTGGGCTTAGCGGGAGTGGCACGAATTTGTCACAGGGTGGTAGAGGTCCATTGGAAGAATGCGAGTGTGAAATGTGAAGCAGATCCGAGCAAGGAAATAGAAGTTATAACCGATTTCTCTGATGTTAAGTTTTGTAAAGAGACTATAAAGTATGTGACCTTGTCCTCGAGATCAGCGGGAATTTGTCACAGCATGATAGTAGAGCCTTAGAGGAATGCAAGCATGAAATATTAAGAATTTTCGACCAAAGAAATAGAAATTACAACATATTTCTCTGATGTTAAGTTTTGTAAAGAGACTAAGTATGTGACCTTGACCTTGGGATCAGCGGTGGTTGGACGGTCGTAGATTTGTCACAGCATGATAGTACAACCTTAGAGGAATGCACAAGTGAAATATTAAGAATTTTCAATGAAGGAAATAGAAGTTATAACTTATTTCTCTGATGTTAAGTTTTGTAAAGAGACGAAGTATTTGACCTTGGGATCAGCGGGGGTTGGACGGTCGTGGATTTGACACAGCATGGTAGTAGAGCCTTACAGGAATGCAAAATAACAAACAGGGTATAACAAAATAATCAGAATTTTTCAATAAACAGTATTTCAGTCATTCTCATTGGCCGAAACACGACCACGTGATTATCTGCAAATTGAATGTAGACCTCTGAACGGTTTGTTTACACAAATAAGCACTCTAGGACCGCGAGACCGGTCCGAGATGTGTTTATTCATGTAAACTTGTTCACCTCCTTAGAGCGCATGCGTAAATCTGACTCCGAATACATACGGTACTGATACATGTAATTGTTATTGTGTTTACACGGTTAGTGACTACTCCTGATTTTCTGAATATTCGTGGTAAGGGTCATATAATAAAACAATTATAGACTTTTGAGTCGGTGTACATGAGATTTATGGACCTGAGAAAAGTGATGTTCACCGATGCCGAATTCGGCATCGGTGAACATCACTTTTCTCAGGTCCATAAATCTCATGTACACCTCCTCAAAAGACATTAATTGTATAATGTATCCATAGACATCAATCGGTTATGGTCAAGACAACTGGTAACAAATACAAAATGTCCAACTTTGTAAATAAAACCATTGAGCATGAAGGTAGAACCAGCCTGAACGTTGATGACGTAATAAGATGTATAACTTCTGCAAAACTGGGAAAAAAACCACCATAGAGTACAGACAACCACACTAAATCTTGAATGGCAAAAACTAGTCTCCTTGAAGTGTGCACGTTATTTACAAGGGCATCCAAATGCCTCTGGATAATTTGTGCAAATGAAGTAAATTAGAACGGCATATTCTATGAACATTTTACATTTGAAAAACCCATCAAATTACATTGTGGAACTGGATGACAAAATGTACCTCGTACCGAGTTTGTTACATTAGTAAACCCGGCTACTCTTGCACATGCTGGAAATGAAATTTGTCGCCTGCTCTTCATGTAGATTTTATCTTCTTTCTCAATAAAATACATGGTTTGACAGCACTTTAGAATCATTTCCAATGGAAATGATTCTAAAGTGCTGTCAAACCATGTTTTGATGAGTAAAATGGAAAACAGAACAACAGCAAACGACACAATTAAATTCAGCATTGTAAGGGTGAGTAACTGCATATACACAGATCAGACTGCATGGACATGCAGGTTACTCTGGGACTGCACTGGTGACACACGGACAGCATAAGGTGCATTCTATGACCTGCAGATGAAAAAAAATTGAAAGGGAGGCAACCGTAAAAGTAGCACTGACTGGTGATCTGAACACTGATCAGAGCCGACACTGTTTCTCTGGTGATTTTGTACAATGTTACTCACTATGGCCAAAACAGGCTGATCAAGTGTCGGACCAGTGCAGCTCCTCATCCGCTCACACACTTGTGTGGCCTATTACAGGTGTAATACCTGTATTAATTTGTAATAATAGTCATTAACCATTGAGAGGCGGGAACCGAAGAATGTCGTCTGCTGTTGTGTCAAATTGTCTCTGTTTTTTCTCAAGAAAACATGGTTTGACAGCACTTGGAAATGATTCTAAATTGCTGGCAAACCACGTTTTTGTTGAGAAAACTGGAAATTAAATAATAAACAGCAGACAACACATTTTAATTCAGAATTGTAAGGGTTAACCCTTGCAACACCACAGGCCTGTATAATGGTATTGGCAAATAGTGTAGATGAGCCGTCTCATCAGGATCTGCACTTTTTGCAAGTAATTTTCATATTTTTGAGAACAAAAACACCTCCTTTTTGTGACGGTTGTGGTTAACAAAATTAATACATTAAAATCAATTCCAGTTACTTCTAGATAAAAGGGTTAAGAATTATAGCTCCCCAACGCGACGGCGATCAGTGTAGGCCCTAGCCCGATTCCGTATAATCTCACACCACTGTGTGCAGAAATTTGTCTGGAATTTACACTTTCAAACCATGCAACGACGCCAAAATATTAATTAGCACATAACATCAACTCCCAATAAAATGCCTTGCAAGCACAGGTCATGGCGTGCGCATGCACAATATATTAACTGGAAGTATCTGCAAATTGCCAGGTATGCATGTCTGCTTGGTGTTCTTGCTGTGAAGCAAGGTGTGGTTTGACAATTGTTACCGCGGATACGACCAGTGTAGACACGGGCCCAGTCTCTGGCCCTCTGCATCTCTGCTCTTGATCACAACTGGGCTATGACATTAGCTCTTCATGCAGCCAGCTAAAATTCAGCAGACGACAATTTCTGTTTCCCACATTCAAAGGGTAAACATGGGCTTTCTGTTCACTAGTGCTTACCTTGGCTCGTTCCAAGCTTTTTCTCTGTTCCATGAAGGCTGGAGGCGTCTTTGGAGCTGGAAAATACACGTACATGGTCAATTACCCGTTCCTTTCGGAATACACATTTACGGGTGTGAAATTTATTAAATATTTTAATTTTGTTATTTCTCAATGAAAGTATATGTTGTGACCACTCATTTGAACCGTCTCAATGAGACGGTTCAAATGGTGGTCACGACATATACTTCTGAGCGCATAGAAGGAAAATATTTAGGATTTTCCGCAAACATAATGGCGTATCCTCAGCATGAAAAGGGTGAACTCTCAAACACCTGCGTGTATGGTGCACAATCAACTGGAGGTCCTGGAGTACCTTAGGAAGGTCCTGGAGGCATGGTAGTTGTGAGATGATGAAATTAATAAAAACATAGAGAGGCCAACACCTTGATGACTTTATAATGTTAAGACTAGAAAAGGCGGCCAGATCCATGTTGCAACTTGTAGACGACATGAATAAAGAAGCTGACTTTCTGGGCCTCGCACATCCTTATGGACCCATGATTTTTAAGTTATAAACTTGACAACCAAAATAGCTGGCAAAATATTTCACCCTGTGAGACTCTTCAACTTTTAGCTGATGGTCACCAATATCTAAACAAATCTGAAATGTGTCAAACTTGGCTGCCAATAAGTTTTGCTAAGTGAGATTCCGATTGGTGTGCCAATTCATGAAAATCATTTGATTGAGTGGCATTTCATATCCACAGTACAATCATTTGGAGAATTTAGCTTCTGTAAGGTGGGTAATCTTGGACAACATAGTAGCAGAATATGGAATCAATTGATATGGCACTATTCAACTGACCATCTACAAATAAATTAGGATTCCATTTTAACCCTTACACCTTTATCTTAATTTTGTTGTTGTCTGCTGTTTATTTTCTATTTTCTATCATCAAAACATGCTTTGATAGCACTTTAGAATAATTTACAACATGCTTTGACAGCACTTCAGAATCATTTCCGTTGGAAATGATTCTCAAGTGCTGTCAAACCATGTTTTTATTGAGAAATAAGGCAAGATATAAAAGCAACAGCAAACGACAATTGTTGTGAGTAGCGGTCTAAGGGTTAATAGTCAATAAACTTATATTGTTTATCTAAACAGAATAAAATAAACATAAATCTGCCATAATTCTGTAATATCAATAAATATTCCGATAAAAAAATCAAGAATAATGAAGGATATGTCAGTAACGTGTGATGTTGGTTATGGATCGAAATACCCAACAAGATCGTTGACCACCTTATAATGAATATATGGCTCAAAACATAAAGGTGTACCATTCTCATAAATATTGTAGCCAACATCAAAGGAAAGTCAGCACCAAGAAGCTGTATGAATATGACATTAATGACTAGATAACAAATGTATGGTTATATGATGCTAGCAATGCCACTGACCGAGTAAACACATCTATATAATATGTAAACACAATAAAATAGTGCTGGCCTTATAAAACTAACATTACCAGTTTCATACTGAAAATCGAGCCACTCGACTGACTGAGACTCGATAAATCTGACTGCCAGAGTTTGTGCTCAAACTGTGTTATAAGCCAGGGACCTCTGACCAACATGTGGTATACATGTATTAGAAGAAAACAGTATGACTAGTGAGGTAGCAGACCAGCTATGCATTTTCTGTTGAATCGGCAAGATAATATGCATTATATTTATGTATATACCAGCATCCAAGAGTTAGCCAGCTGACCAGAAGATCAAGACAAAACACCAATTTGGACAAGTTTGTCACAACATGTCAAAAAGGTACATCCCCTGATGTCGTTCCAGAACAAAACACCTTCTTGGTCTACCATCTATCTGGACTCGGCTAATTACCAGGGGCCCATTTCACTAAACTTTGTACGACTAAAATGTTTGTAAGTGCAAATTTATGATAGTCTGTAAATTTCACATCAACAATGTTTTCTTGTAAACAATTATTGGATTTACATTTATTGAGCATAGGCTGTATATGCAGCCTATGCTCAATAAATGTAAATCCATCAATTGAAATTTACCGACGATCCTAAATTTGCACTTACAAACATTTTAGTCGTACAAAGTTTAGTGAAACGGGCCCCAGTACATATAACATTGTATTATTTTCAAAGCAACAAGCAACTTTCTAACAAATGAAGTGTGCCTTCTAATGCACTTGCTGGAGCAATATTGTTATCAATGCTGCCAAAGTTGGTGGAATTTGCAATGAACTTGGACGGCCAGTCTTACATCTTACACCAATTACTACCAGCTGGTGCTAATTAAAACCCAGTTAGAGGATAGGCTATTGACTGCTTCCATGTACAACAGGACCAGGCCAGGTGAAATACAGGGTACTGCAATTAACTTCAATGCATGTAAACATCTTACTCAAGTTAACCCAATGCATGGGCAGAATCATTCACATAATGATTATGGTTGAAATATGAAATACAATATAACCCCGTATTACAATAAGAAGTAGCAAGAGGGGTGAGGAGGCATGGCTAAAACTGTTAGCCTGTTGTTGGTATTTCGGCAGACACATTGATTTAACAGATTATGTGTAGGCTGAGCTGGTTCCACAAGCTGTACTACATGTAGTGGACCAAGTTGTACATTGGGAACATTCAGCAGAGCAGGGGTTCTGTGGTCTGCTGAAGCCATGTGGAACACCCATTACATGGCATTGTGTTTGAGTTCATGTGCATCAGCATCAGAAAACAAGACTTTACAACGTTGTTACCAACATAGTACCAAAACATTCAACCAATTGTGCCCAACATTGTCTACAGCCAGCAGATGCACACTGGTCACTGTATGACCAGGCTCTATGCTCCATGGTTGATATAATGCAGATTCCACGTGGGCATGCACTCTTTCAAGGTTACACAAATCATAATTGTACATGTTAACCAACTTTGGGCCAACATCTGATAAAATCATTTGCGGCCCGAGATCAGTCAGCAGGTTCAAACAGTCTGATCAGGTTATTCACAGTTTGCCATAATGTCAGTTGTAGTGATCCAGGACTTTGTTTGTTTGTTTATTGGTGTTTAACGGCCTATCAACAGCTAAGGTCATGTAAGGCCGGGCAAACAGGTTCGATCCCGTTTTAACCTGCTGCATTAGGATTACAAATAATTGTAATACTCACATAAGGGGTATAACCAGATTCAACTGTCACATACAAAAGGGCCACACTAGGACTCCAGTCGGAATTCCGGTAAGGATGAACCCCGATCGTTAAATTACCCATCACATGCTCCCACCTACCACCCTCGTTCCAGGACTTTGATTGATTGGGGTTTATGTCTGGTCAACAGCAAGCTCATATACATGCTGAGTTGACTGACCCAAGAAACAACAATAGCATTTCTGTGGGCCGTTTCACTAAACTTTGTATGACGAAAATGTTTGTAAGTGCAAATTTAGGATAGTCTGGAGATTTCAATTGAGGATTTACATTTATTGAACATAGGCTGCCTATGAAGCATATGCCTATGCAGCCTATGCTCAATAAATGTAAATCCAATAATTGTTTACAAGAAAATGTGGTTGATGTGAAATTAACAGACTATCATAATTTTGCACTTACAAACATTTTAGTCATACAAAGTTTAATAAAACGCGCCCTTGATGCCTACCACCAATTGGCGTGCCTATACAAGTGTCTAGAGAGGTGAACTGGCCTTCTGTACATGATACAGAACATCACTAATCAAAAGGATATGTGGACCCCTTCAATTATCTTTTGTATTGATCAACATCTGAGAGCCTCGGTGATCAACATTTTGCCTGTTTCTATTCATGTATTTCAAGCATTCATGCAATGCCATATACATATACTTCTGAAGAACTTTACTCACACATGAATGAATGGAAATAAGTTAACTCAGGCATATTATGTATCCATTTTCTGCTTATTGGGAGGTAATTAAATATGGAACACAGCCGGCTCAGTTAATATTTGCCTTGGTGGAACCAGATAGAGTATGTTCACACCACCAACACAACAACTGTTTTACCATTAATGCCAAGCCACCTCTCATGTACCCGAAGCCATATAGTAAATCCATTAATTACGCACAAGAAGGCCATACAAAATTTACTTTGGTTATCAGATACAGCCGTGTCTGAAAAATCCCTGCGCTTGAGAGCATTTTATTGTCAAGGACAAATAAAACCATATTGTAAATTAACAAGCAAATATTTGTTAAATCCAATCATCTCTGAAGAAAATCTGGTGATTGATCTTGTCTAATGAGGTTACAGTAACTATATTAAACATGTATGTGAACCACGTGTTAAATTGATATGTAAAATGCATCTGGCTACTTGAAAGCAATCAGAGACGAGAATCTCATAAAATATGTTAACAAGGGCATCGTTATTACGAAGCTATTATTAGATATAATAATAATATTAAAAATAACTATAATAATAATAATAAAATAAAAATTGCCTTACAAACAAGGTGAACACAAGTTCTCAGTGACCTGGACCTTGGGCGGTCGACCATGGGGTCGTATTCAAAATGAAGCTCCATCCAGACCAATTGTGGCCAAATATTATCAAAATCGTGGAAGCGGTTCATAAGTTATTGAATAATGAAAGATGTTACTAACTTATGTACGTACATACGCACATGGACTAATGCTATATCCCCTCTTGCCTATCGGCCGAGGCTTTGATAGTATACCGATAAACTTTAAACCAAAAGCTTTTTAACCTGGACTTAGCGACCAAGCTGTCCACAAGCGAGCGCGACAAAAATCCGCCCTCCCGCATCATTTTCCTAAAACTACATGTCTCAGAACCGAAGTACTTTTTTTATGGCCAAAGTATCATTGTCCAACACACAGGCCTCTGCACAGAGATTTCACAACTTGGATGGAATAACACTGATGTAACCAGAAGACATTCTGCCACTAATAATGGACAGAGATACTATCATTTTGCATGGAATCACTGGTGGGGCACTCATTTGAAACATTTTATACAGGCGGGAGAGCAGCACCAGTGGGAATATCAAAAAGTCAGTGATGTGTGAAATCTGGAACAAGACCGAGACTGTTCATTGAACCCTGGACCACTGGCACTGAAACTGCAGGTAAATGTGTACCTGGTAATTACCAGCTGTCTCTTGAAGCACAAACAGGAGTTGTAAGTGGCCCCAGGAGGCTGATTATCAAATATACGCCAGATACCAACCAGCACGGGCTGTTCACACTTCCAGCAGACAGCCACCAGAGGTGCTCCATGATGAATAAGAATATTGAGAAAATTGCTTATTACAAAACTGCAAATTAGTTTTCTTTAAAAAGAAACAGCACTAGACCAGGTTTGTACATGTGGGTAGTAAACCGTCTGAATAGTTCATCTGTTTGTCGAAGAATACATTTTTTATGATAATATCAATCATGATCACGGCAATGCAGGGCTCCAGATAAGGTGCATATTGGCGTATTTCACGCACTTATGTTAGCAGAGCACGCATTGATTATCAACAGTGGGAGTACGAAATACTCACAGCAATGTGAAAATACGCATTGATTTTCAAATTGAGCAGTGAAAATACTGTAAACAATTTACTTAGTTGAGCTGCAAACAGCAAACAGTATTTGCTTTTTGCAGCTCACATAAGTGAATTTTTAAATGTGTTTTAATTTTTATCATGTGTTCCCTATTTTATAAGGAAGAAAATCAATAATACATTTGTAAATGTAAAATACGCATTGAATTTGAAAAATGGGGGTATAATACTCTTTAGATACAAGTTATCTGGAGCTCTGGCAATGTGCATCTGGTTGGAAGTAAGAAAGTAATGCCCCTGGGGCTGCCTGTGATATGTGGCTGTGACTGGAGAAATGGGGATCATGGGATTTGTGACCAGTGTAGCTCCTAATCAAATAGTACACTCCTGTAGCCTGTAACGATCTACATTGCTTGTTAGAAACGAGATAGATGTTTTATTGACGGAATGGCGAACAGTGCAGATCCTGATCAGACTGTGCGGATGCACAGGCTGATCTGGATCTACACTGGTCGCAAAACCCATAAGTGCCATTTCTCCAGTCACAGACACATATGACCAGCCATATCAGTTGTACTCAACCATACCAGTTGTACATTGCCACCACATTGTGTAGTAGCTCACTGAACATGCTGAATGTGAGCCATTCTGTCTGATAGCCAATTACACAATGTCTACCTGCATCAACATTAATACGATAATAATATTTATTGGCCTTAATTACATTACAGAATGGCAATCATTAAAGTAACTCGGGAAAATCATACCTTTGTGTAAATATATAAGTCAAAATTGGTGTTTTTGTCACAACTAGTAATTTTGTGAGAAATAGTCCAACAATCTTTGGAAATCTGAATTTTTTATTAATTTTCATACCAAGATGGTAATTTAGTTGAATGGGTGATCTAACTTACATTCAACACTTAATTTAAGTACCTAATCTATAAGACTGTTATTTAATGTTAGGGTGCCGTTTCCAAAAAATAAATAGGTATAAAAAATATTCTAAAAGTTTCATATTCCCAAATGTGCATATGGAAATTTCATAATATTTGATATAAACAGTTGAGGTGAAGTAAATCAACTTACGGGGATATATGCCTTGGTGATGATACACGCTTGGGAATATGAAAATTCTGTCTAACAACTTACGGGGATATATGCCTTGGTCCACGAGCTCATGCAGGGATCTGCGCATCATGAGTTTGCGCTTCAGTGCTGAAACAGCAGACAACACATCACTAGCACAGTACACGAGGCATTTGTAAACAAACACAAAAAATAAAGGTATGACCTATACATATACATTTGTATATATCTGTTTAATTAAAAATAAAAAATCTTTTTATCTTTCTAACAGCCCAAACCATTGATAATTTTTTGGTCAAACCTTAATTGGCTTAATTGCATATTAATTAATTAATTACACCAATCAAAGAAACAGCCAGTTTTGTGTAATCCAATGGGTGGCTGTTGTAGAGAGATTGCACTGTAATGAGTGGACCCTCATCCAAATGTGTACATTAAATGCAGTGGCTTTTGTTTTTTAATATTGACCTTAAATAAATAATGGAAACGCCCATTCAACGTATTGCGTTTATATCCCAGTACATTACATTAGCCGCACGTGACGTCACAATACATTGTTGATTCGTTAAAGTTTATTTGACATCATTAAAATACATGACGTTCATCGTCGTTGTCAATAACATCACGCTATTGACCGGCAACGTCACTGTTCTATGAATTGCGACAAAATGACGTGAAACAATAAGATTCATATTTTAACGCCATATTTGGTTACTTCATGTTAACTATCAGAACATGCAATGTAAATACAAGGACAACGTTATCACTAAGCTCATCTCCTCACTGGCAGCCCTGATAATAAAAATAATGTTTTGTTTTACTGCCTTACAAACAAGGTGAACATAAGTCATCAGTGACCTTGACCATGGGCGATCGGACGTGGATCGTATGTAAAACAAAAGCACCATCCCTAGAACCACATTGTGGCCAAATATCAAAATCAGTGAAGTGGTTCATAAGTAAATGAAAACTGAAAGGTGTTACTAGCGGACACATACATGTACCACAAATCTGTCATTATGCACCTATCACTGTTTTAGACAATGAGGTGGGGGGATTTTTACAGGCCTGGCGAGTACCGTACACCTCTGTTTTGACAAATTTCCGTGCTCCAGGGGTGGGATTCAGACAAAAAACAAGGGCATCATTATTACAAAGCTAATCACCTCACTGGCAGCCTTGATAATAATGAAAAAAACAACAACATTGAACACATTTGCCTTACAAACAAGGTGAACAGAAGTCCTGTCACCTTGACCTTGGGTGGTCAGAAGTGGATCGTATGCAAAACAAAGCACCATCCCGAGACACAAATAATATAAAAAAAATATCGGTGATTCAGTTAACGCACTACAATTGTTAAAATGTACTCCCCGTTTGGTGATATGAAGAGCTTACAAAGAACGGGAACCTATAATATGGCATATTTATAATATATTTATTGCTAGTATTAAAACTATTTTTCTCGGTGGAGATTTTCAACTCGATGCGAAAATAGTCAATGACGTCTTCTCACTGAAACGTATCGGATATCTATACAAGTTTCTGCTATTTGGAGTGTGAATTCATGTGATAAACAGAATGAATCTCAAACTCGTTTCCATTTGATATGAAATTTATGAAACTCGTCAGCAATTTCATAAATTGTGCAGGACTCGTTTCATAAATATCATATCAAATGGGAACTCGTTTGAGAACCTCTATTTTTGTGATAAATGTGTACATGATTTGATGTAAATATGAGAGAGCATTGTTGAACATTGTATGTGCTGGTAATCATGTGTACACAAGTTGGAAATGTGACTGTGACTCGAGAAATGGGGCTTATAGGTTTTTCAACCAGTGTAGCTCCAGATCAGCCTGTGCTTCTTCAGTGTGATCAGTATCTGCACTTCTCGCCATTCCATGAACGGAACACCTGACATACGTCTAACAAGCAATACAGGTGGCAATCAGGCTGCACAAGTGTGCTATTTGACCAGCAGCTACACTGGTCACAAATTCCATAAGGCCATACAAATTTCTTCCTCTGTCACAGCCACAAAAAACCCTGACCTCAACAGTTAGTACCATGTCGGTTGGACATGAGCGTGGCACTTACACTCCTTGTTCTTGTCGAGAAGCCCGCTGATGGAGGCGTCGTCCGTCACCTGTTCAGGGCTCAACGGGGACTCCTGCTTCACATCCATGGCGGCCCCGCCCGGGCTCGCGGCCTCGTCCCCACCTCCCGCTGCCCGCGCCCGCTCAGCTGCCTGCTGGTCCATCTGGCAGTCTTTACAATAGAACTTGTGCAGGTACTGGATTGTGTCTTCATCGAGTCGCGTGCCACCATACAGGGGTGACCATGGTGTGCTGCTGCCAGCCGCCTCTACAACACACGTGGTGTAACTCGGTAAACACACGGCATAGACAGTAAATGTGCCCCAATAGTAATACATGTACCATATTTATTCTAATAGTAACCCCTTCCCTAATAGTTAAACCCTCCTCCCGTATTTGCATTCTAAATATGTTATTTTCAAATACAAAAGCAATTTAAAACGAAAATAACGCATTTATTAGAATACATATTGTGTATGGTAAATATATACTGAACTACAAAATGAGCTTTATACTGACGATCACAATATATGCCCGTCGAGGCATAGCCAGTAAACAAGGGGACATAGTTCATCAGAAATTAGAAAATCAGGTGCTTCATCTTGCCATGAAACATGTATATGCCAAGTAGAAGTTGAATTATGGCAAGGAAAAGGATACATGATGCAAAATTAATAGTAGTCGTCACAGGGAGATAGCTCAAACTTTTGAGAATCAACTGGGGGCCGTTTCACTAAACTTCTTACGACTAAAATATTCGTAAGTGCAAAATTATGATGTCACATTAACAAAGTTTTCTTGTAAACAATTATTGGATTTACATTTATTGAGCATAGGCTGCTTATGCAGCCTATGCTCAATAAATGTAAATCCATGAATTTAAATTTCCAGACGATCCCAAATTTGCACTTACGAACATTTTAGTCGTACGAAGCTTAGTGAAACGGGCACCAGGGTTCTACACGTATACGAAATCTGGCTAGGATCCGTCTATGAGAACTCGAGTTATCCAAAGGTCAAACTGTGCCCGCCACCCATCTGTACGGCGTGAATACATAATACGTCCCGTTTTTTTCTAGATTATATGTCATTCAACGCCCTTTCACTCCTAAGTAACTGGAATGGAATTTGATATGTTAATTTTGAAACCAATCCAATCGTCCCAAAATGTTTTTCCGACTAGTCCATTTATGGAAAGGGGGTGTTTTTGTTCTCAAAAATATGAAAATTATTTGCAAAAAGTGCAGAGCCGGCTCATCTGGATCTACACGTTTTGCCAATACATGTACCACTATACAGGCCTGTGGTGTTGAAAGGGTAAAGTGATGGGAGCACTGAAAGTGGAATGTTTAATTACCTTCACATTATTTTGCAATGTCTGTACTAAACAGAAAGTAAATGTGCAAGGTATGTGCATATGCAGAAATAAGTTCTACAAGGCATACACCTGCCA
Organism: Conchocele bisecta; assembly: GCA_029237695.1. Taxonomy (NCBI): domain Eukaryota; kingdom Metazoa; phylum Mollusca; class Bivalvia; order Lucinida; family Thyasiridae; genus Conchocele; species Conchocele bisecta. The sequence continues at coordinate 8,806,776 of CM055267.1, forward strand.
CTGCTTCCTTCAATTGCTGTAATTGACATCAGGTGCAACGTGAACCGACTGTTTCGCTTCGTCATATGCAAAGAAAAGAACTTGGGGTGTTTTAAAACTTTCAGACAGATGTTTTCCCTTTGACTCTGAATTGACGCCATGCTGCACAAAAACTTCCGATTCATTCTGAAAATTGACGTGCAATCATAATTGACAGAACTTAACCCTTACACCGCTATCTAAATTGTTTTGTCGTCTGCTGTTTATTTTCTATTTTCAATTTTTATCATCAAAAACATGCTTTGACAGCACTTTAGAATAATTTACAACATGCTTTGACAGCACTTTAGAATAATTTTGATTGAAAATGATTCTGAAGTGCTGTCAAACCATGTTTTTATTGAGAAATAAGGCAAGATATAAAAGCAACAGCAGACGACAATTGTTGTGTGTAGCGGTCTAAGGGTTAATGCATCTTAATGCACGGTCAAAGTGCGATCAAACCATGTTTTTATGAGAAAGACAAAATATAAAACAGCAGACGACAATTTTTGTTTCTCACATTCTAATGGGTTAAAATGTGATGAGTTACAGCACAGTCTGTCGATCAGGTGAGACAAGCAAGTGGTATATTTTAACTCTTTGAATGCTGGGAAATTTGTGGGCTACACATAATGCAAAAATAGAAGACGAGAATTAATTATATATTTTTTTATTTCTCCCTATCAATATCATGAATATTCCGAAGGACGCAAATCCAATGAAATTCCAAGACATATTAACATCGAGCAATAAGAAACAATCTGTAATTTGTTATGTTATTTTCAACGCTAGCAAGCAGTCCATCAATTTCATGCTGAACATACACATTTTGTCCTTGGAAAAAAAAAAAGATTATTATTTCCTATTTCACACCTGATTATATGGTGCTACCACTCACCACTCCCTGAGTCGAACACTGTTCGCCTGAGTGGTAGCACCATATAATCAGGTGTGAAATAGGAAATAATAATCTTTTCAAAGTGGCAACAACATGTACAGTCAAACTTGCACAAGCGACCATGTGCATTAAGTGACTTTTGTAACAAATTCTCAACGTTAACAATGACATCATTGGGATTATTTATATAGATCAACTGTCATCACGTACAAGTAACCCACCAACACGGAACCCCGCCAACGCACATCACCCCGCCAACGCACATCACGACATCACTGGTAAGAGTTTAGTGTACATCTAGACAGGATAAATTCCGTACACGACAACACATGTGTCTTGTGAATGATATTCTAAGAAACAATGCACTATTAAGTAAAGGCTCCCAGCTGAACAGGAGATAGCAATTGAGGGCACAGCAAAGTTTCCATATTTGTACCAGAAAATCAATAGCAGACTGGATCGGGGAAATGGGTATCGCAGTAAATGCACTGAGAGCCGCGGCTTAAATCTTAGAATGCAGGAAACAAAAGTGTTGTCTGCTTTATATTATCTTCTTTCTCAATAAAAACATGGCCTGACAACACTTCAGAATCATTTCCGTTGGAAACAAAAGTGTTGTCTGCTTTATATTATCTTCTTTCTCAGTAAAAACATGGCCTGACAACACTTTAGAATCATTTCCGTTGGAAATGATTCTAAAGTGCTGTCAAACCATGTTTTTGATGAGAAAAGTGAAAAATAAAACAATCAACAGACAACAAAATTTAATTCAGTCTTGTAATGGTTATACAACAATGATGGAAATACTTATGTTTTATAAACAGAACATCAGGTCAGGATGACCTGCAGCCTATTTCACCAACATTGCAAAGTATACTTATCTAGCAAAGTATACTTTGAGGGAGAAATTTTAAATTTAAGGATAAATGTATACATTTTTATTATACTGAATTTATTACATTATCAAAGCCATTTTGGCTGTGATAATGAAATAAATTCAGTATAATAATTCTGCATACATTTGATCATCAAATACAATGTATACGTATATGCAGTCGTTAGTTCTATATGAAATAATGCATTTTGGGAAAATTAATGATTACTCCCTCAAAGTATACATTGCTAGATAAGTATACTTTGCAATTTTGATGAAATCGGCTACTGGTGTATTTGCTGATATATCGGGTCAGAGAGCTGCATTATTATTGCAGGCATCATTCAAGACTATTATCTGGAGTGATAATTAATCATGACACTGTTGAATTAAATTGTGTTGTCTGCAGTTTTTTATTTTCCTCATCAAAACAACACTTTAGAATCATTTCCAGTGGAAGTGTCATTTTATATATTTAAATGTGTTTATCAGACTGTCAACAGCTATGGCCATTTTAGGTCCGGTTAACGGGGTAGAATCCTGCAATTCACCTGTATGTATGGGGGAAAATCCCAACATCAGAACTGAATATAATGTACCATCAATCCTGAAATCAGAATAACCTGTAGCCTATTTCACCAACATTGCAAATTATACTTATATATCAAAGTATACTTTGAGGGAGAAATTTTCAATTTAATGATAAATTTATTAATTTTTATTATACTGAATTTATTACATTATCACAGCCAAAATGGCTGTGATAATGTAATAAATTCAGTATAATAATTCTGCATACTTTTAATCATCAAATATATGCAGTAGTTAGTTTTATATGATCTAATACATTTTGGGAAAAATAAATGATTACTCCCTCAAAGTGATCTGGTGCCATGTCTTCGACAGTATAGTCATATGACCTCACTCCCTAAACATTTTGTTTATTGGTGTTTAACGGCCTATCAACAGCTAAGGTCATGTAAGGCCGGGCAAACGGGTTCGATCCCGTTTTAACCTGCTGCATTGGGGGGAAAATCCCAAAATCTGAACGGAATATTTACATCAAGAACAAATATATTCAGCATTGAAATTAGAATAACCTAACCTGGTGCCAGGTCCATACCACACCAAGTCACTTGGCCCCTTCCCCTAAAATAGGATTACGAATAATTGTAATACTCACATAAGGGGTATAACCAGATTCAACTGTCGCATACAAAATGCCAAAGACGTATGTGAGGGCCAAACCAGGTCTCCAGTCGGAATTCCGGTAAGGATGAACCCCGATCGTTAAATTACCCATCGACTTCTCCCACTTGCCACCAACTCCTTAAAAGTAATATGATTAGTACTAATCTTAAAATTATTATAAAGGAAATATAAGCGGAAATGAGCAGTCAGCATTGGACACATACACTGAAAGAGAAACAGGAAATATATAAGGAAGTGGTATCAAGCATGGCATAATTTGTTTCTCGGGAATACAAGCAGGCACTTGGCAATTGTGATATGTTTGTTAACATCCCTCACCAATTCCAAAACCACTGTCAGTGATAGGAGTTTGTGAAGAAGCAATCTGTAGGTAGACATACCAGGAGGCACAACAGCTTGCCCATGATAACTAGATGATTGCATACATACTGATGACATGGTCCGTGATTTATTGCCACACAGGATAATGGATAAAAACACTACTGGCATACCAGCAACATCCGCACTGTCTGCACAGACCATAGAGCACAAGTAGAAACTGGAGTACCGGTACATCAAAGGCAATAACCCTTAGACCGCTACACACAACAATTGTCGTCTGCTGTTGCTTTTATATATTGCCTTATTTCTCAATAAAAACATGGTTTGACAGCACTTCAGAATCATTTCCAATGGAAATGATTCTGAAGTGCTGTCAAAGCATGTTGTAAATTATGCTGGCAAAGCATGTTTTTGATGATAAAAATGGAAAATAGAAAATAAACAGCAGACTACAAAAAATTAAGAACAAAATTCAGTTAGTGCTTGTACATGTATTATGTAATGTAATGTGCACATATACCAGCATTCTTTGGTGAGTACAATTTTCATCAAGGAGATAACAATGAGCAATTGGCATATAACCAGTTGACAACATTTGTAACCGGTAAATTCTGATCAGCTTTCGAATGTGAAGAATTGACCGATTGGGGATTTATATCCATTCAAAAGCAAGATCATATACATTGGTGTGCTAATTCTGAACACCTAAGGCTAAAGTCATATAGAGAGGGACCACAGTTTAATGTCTCATCTGACAGACCAGTGGGATGGAAATACTATTAAAGTATTTTTTGCTGCCCTAGTTTGAAGGTTTGAACCCACAACCTCTGGATTAGAAGTCAGGTGTTATAACCCCTAGGCCACAACCCATCCCTGTGTGGGTGATAGAATGAAAATACTGATGATGATAAAGAAATAATAGTAAGAATAAAGAAATATTTGAAGTTTCAAGTAAATCGGAGTAAGGGTTGTGGAGATATAAGGTACGCAAAAACTTGAACGCAGAATCTAGACACACGCATACACAAAGCACGCGTACACAACATAAACACAATGAGCACCCAGATTTCATTGTGCCTTGCTTTCCTCAAGTGGGTGCGACAAAAAATGAAAATCGGCACATGACAATATTAAGCATTCCTTCCTATCTGCTCTGTATTGTACATTGTGTAACAGTCTGAAAATGATATTGGAGGAATTCATCGTATTGTCTGCATACTTCACACAAGAGAGTATTGAAAAACTCTATAGGGGCCTCAAATTATGCGCATGCGCAGTGACAGATACAAGCCCCCGCGCGACGTTTGACGTTGTAAACAACTTGTGGACATAGTTGGGGGGAAAGTTTCAGCAAATTTTACTAAAATGTTTACCTTGGCGATATATTATTTACACTGGCATGGAAACAGCAAGCACCTGAGTGACTTAGATGTGTTCGTTGCAAAATCGGATCAAATGAATGCGTTTAATTAACAGCTATTTTCATTTGTCCGATAAATTGATTGTCCGGATAATTGGTATGACTCCTGTACAGCGCTCCAGATAAGGAATTAGTAATTGAGTATTGTCACTCCATCATTTCTGAAGCAATTGGGTATTTCAAAACTTTGAGTAAAATAAAATCACACTACCGTTTACACATCGGCAGACTACAATTATTGAATAGTTTGCTTTTAAATGAAAACATGTCTTGGCATTACATTAGAATTGTCTCCTTGGAGACAATTCTAATGAAATACCAAGATGTGTTTTCATGGAAAAAAGAAAAATATGCTATATTTGTGATCTGTTTATTGTTTTCTGCAGCATGATAAATGTACATTAAATATTTTATTGCTTTTTGATACTCGCTACTTCTGATTTCAATTGGGTTTTAATTTGGCAACTTTAATTGGGTATTTAAGCAAATATGCAGCTTAACTGGAGCTCTGTCAACATGTACACAAAGACTAGTACCATTGTTTTTCTATGTAACCATCACTGATCCCAGCATCAATGTACTGCCCGTCCTTCTAGAAATGATCTACCGAGACTGCACAACATGTCAAAGTAAGCGCTCGGATGAGAATGCCAGTACAGTGAGCAGTACTGGAACTTCGGCAATTGTGAACGGAAAAAAACTGCGTCCAAGGTCGTTGTGAAGGTGACTACTAAAGACGAGCTGATCTAGAGATAATGACAGAAAGTGTAATTACCGTCATTTCACAGCAGCTCCAGCTCGCACTGCTGAAACCTGGGCCAAGCACTGCCAAACTTCTGCCATGTAACATGACTGATGTATGTACTCTAAATGTATGTACTGCCGGTGGACAAATAGGGCCCGAGGTCATTGGTGACCAGTGTAGGTCCTGCTCAACATGCATATATCATCAAATAGGTAAATCAAAATCTACTTAATTCTCTGGCGGCAAGATGGAAAATAAGTGAAAATTTACTCCAAGCTGTGGCGGCAGTGTAGGACCACATCAGATTGGCGAGTAAATCTGGAGGGACACTGGCCGCAAACACGTAGAAAGGATGCCTTTGTCACAGGGAGTAGGGCTGGTTGAGACTGGAGAAATGGGGTTTATAGCACTCCTGCTTTTCGCTACTTCTGTAGCCTGATAATGATCTATATTGCATGACTGGGGGGGGGGGGGGGGTTAATTGATGGAATGGAGAACAGTGCAGATCCTCATCAGACTGCTGATCTGAATCTACACTGGTCACAACACCTATACCACACCACATTACTCCACAACCATATATACCAATTGTACCGTTTTACAGTAATATGTGGACTAGGCAAAACAAACATCAGGAAAATATGCAGGAACAGAACTTTCTTATCACTCAACGTGACCACAACATAGGATACATAACTCGGCCAATAGCCTTACACAGTTATCCCATGTCATGCCAAATACCCGTTCACAGGTATCTAAATTGACATTTTGTTTTATTTACTTCATTTCTCAATGAAAGTACAGTACATGTTGTTACCACTCATTTGAACCGTCTTGATGAGTATTATAGATACTGAAATTTTGCAGCAGAGAGCTTGGTTATGTAACCTGGCAGAGAAAGATACTGAAATTTTACAGTGATAGTTTGGTTATGTAACCGGGCAGAGAAAGATACTGAAATTTTACAGTGATAGTTTGGTTACGTAACCGGGCAGAGAAAGATACTGAAATTTTACAGTGATAGTTTGGTTACATAACCGGGCAGAGAAAGATACTGAAATTTTACAGTGATAGTTTGGTTACGTAACCGGGCAGAGAAAGATACTGAAATTGTAGTGATAGTTTGGTTATGTAACCGGGCAGAGAAAGATACTGAAATTTTACAGTGATAGTTTGGTTACGTAACCGGGCAGAGTGAGTGAGTGAGTGAATAGGGTTTAACGTCCGCTTTTCTGACCTAGAGGTACAAGCCTCAGGGAGTCTACACGCAGACGGGTCAACGGGGTCGTGTCCCGTATCCACCTGTCCGAGGGGGGTAAATCCCAACTTCAGAACTCAATATTTACAATCAAAATATATATTCAGTCCTGAAATTAGAACAACCTGATCTGGTGCCAGGCCCTCGCCACACCAGCATCATTTATCCCATCCCCTAAAAGTAATAGGATTAGCGCTAATCTTACTTTTATATATGGGGCATAACCTGACTCAACTCTCACATACAAGAAAGCCAAAAATGTACATGAGGGCCAAATCCGGTATAGTGGGTTCCGGAAAGTATGAACCCAATCGTTAAGCCAGTTTAGTCGCCTTTTACGACAAGCAATGGCGACTGCAGCACTATTCTCAGGATCAGTTGATCCCGCCCCGGTGCCTGCATGGGGCTAACCGGGCAGAGATAGATACTGAAATTTTACAGTGATAGTTTGGTTATGTAACCGGGCAGAGAAAGATACTGAAATTTTACAGTGATAGTTTGGTTATGTAATCGGGCAGAGATAGATTCTGAAATTTTACAGTGATAGTTTGGTTATGTAATCGGGCAGAGATAGATTCTGAAATTTTACAGTGACAGTTTGGTTATGTAACCAGGCAGAGATAGATTCTGAAATTTTACAGTGATAGTTTGGTTATATAACAGGGCAGATTATATGGGGCAAACGTATTGTTATACTTGGCAGGTATGTGATAAAAGCCACAACTTCATTGCTGCACCATTGGGCACTGAAGGTCATCGTGACTTTACAACCATAAATTGTTTGCCATAATTATCCATTGATTTTCATATAAATAATGTTGCTGCCAACTGGTCAACATGACTTGGCCGCCGGTCTGTTTGCTTGTGTTCAGTTGCCTTTGCAATAGCAATCACTTTTGCTAATCTAATAATGATAATACTGGCAGACTAGTACCTTCGGTGCTTTCACTCATTACCGTAACAACCCTGAACATTCGGACAAAACAATTTATTCTGGAAAACATATATAAATACAGTGAAATCGAGATGGCTCGAAATGCGATGGCTCGTAATGATGGGCTCGCTCGAAATAGCATCGCGATCCCGATAATATTCCAAAAAATGTTTAATGTAATTTACATGCGATGGCTCAAAATGCAACTACTCGAAAAATGCGATCCCTTGAAACATTTTTCAAGTCCCGCGGACTCATTTCTCGCTACTTTGCTATACGATGACTCGAAAGTCATGTCGAAGTTTGTGTTTGGCTAATTTTCACACCTCCGCGTCCAACTTATTACGATCAAAGGCCGAGCCGCGCTGTACCTGTCTACCACATGAAATGTGGTTTCTTTTCAAGTCCAGTTAATTGCCTAAAGTGGTGCAATTTGATCGTTAACGTTGTTGATTGCGATCAACGATATACGGCGATTTATTAAATATTCTGGGCATTGGTCGTTTTTCATGGTAACTCACGGGTTATACTTGAGTAACCGGAGTATCACAGGAACAACCAGTCGTTGCTCGGGTTCAAGTCGAGTTGGAACCCTAGTAACCCACGTTCTAGTGGTCCTCGTATTATTCGTGTGGCTACCCGGGAGTTACAACGAAAAACGCCCATTAATAATACCGCACTTCCTAGTTAGGCAGAGATGACTGGTCGTGACAAAAAGGATTTGCTCTACTGAATTTCAAATCAGTGCAATCGGCCTGCACATTCAGTTCAGGACCTGAAATGTGTGTCCTCCACATTCATGATGAATAATATAGTGGAATAGTAAACCCATATCAAGTTGCAGGAGTCTGCAAGTTGATCAGCATTTACACTGGTCACACATTAAGTAAGTTTTGTTGCATCGCAACTTTTTACGATTCATGACTGATTCCCGACTTTTTATGGGCGCCATATAAGAACATCGTTTGAGCTGGGCCCATACTACTGTTTCGAGTGAATTCACAACCACCTGCGACATTCATTATGTGCGCCACTATTATATAAATACTGGAGCTTTTCTCCTTTGATAATAATTGAAATAAAGACAGCTTTGTAAATACATTTAAATACAGTTTATTTAATTTCACATTATAACTTTAATCTGCGAATAAATACTATTATCATCTAAAATATGAATACTCTATTATGCTTCGTTATTTCCTAAATCCGACGGGTACAGTAGTCGACAAATATACCAAAATCGCAAGATGCGATGGCTTGAAAGATGCGATCACTCGAACAAAATATGCAGGCCCGTGGCATTTCGAGCCATCATGATTTCACTGTACATGATTTCCCACAACATAGCGTCCCAATATTTAGTGTTTGTATGGTTGTACTGGTTTATCATAACAATATACATAATATAATATATGTATTTCAATACAATCTGTTTTGGAAAACCCCTATTTATAGAGGTTTTCTGCGGAGCCTCACAGGGGACATGGATTTTTTTTTATTAATTAGTTCCCTCAATTTAACAATTGAAATGACAATTAGTTCCCTAAATTTAACAATTCGTTCCCTCGAATTAACAATTGAGGGAACAAATTGTTAATTTGTGGGAACAAATCGTTAAATTGAGGGAACAAATTGTTATTTTGTGGGAACAAATTGTTATTTCGTGGTAACAAATTAATAAAAAAAAGAATTCTACATTCCCTGCGGGGCTCTGTAGTTTTCCAAAACAAATGGTGTCCAAATATTTATCACTATATATAACAGTATTATAACTATGTGCCGCTATGTGAGAGAAGAAGGAGATCAAAGGGCAGATACCTGGAGATTGTGAATATTGTAGATGGAATGCCAGAACCTGCTCAACTGGACATTTCTGGTAGCCTCTGGCCATGCTACCCAATCTACTCCCAGCAGGTCCCTGTACAGTAATGTATATTGGTCTATGTCTAAATAACAAATACTCAAGGATCCAATGCCACACATACATTACAACCATATGTCTAATTAGCTGTTCTAAGACACATGATCTACTTTGAAAGTATATTTATTTTGTTACTCCCACAGAATGGCATAGTTTTCAGTGCGTTGACCATCACTCAGGTGCAGTTACTGAAGAAATTGGGCTTATGGCATTTACGACAAGCATAGCTCCTGTAGCCTATTTCATCAAACTTACAAAGTATACTTATCTAGGAAAGTATACTTGGAGGGAGAAATTTTCAATTTAATGATAAATTTATTAATTTTTTATTATACTGAATTCATTACATTATCACAGCCAAGCCATTTTGGCTGTGATAATGTAATAAATTCAGTATAATAATTCTGCATACTTTTAATCATCGAATATATGCAATCGTTAGCTCTATATGAAACAGAGTTGTCAGAAGACAACGAAGCTCGCCTGTTGGCAGCCTTCACTCAAACTTGGCACAGTTGCATAAACAAACATGAATATTATATAACTTGACCTTGGGTTAAGGGGCGTGCGGTGAACCTTGACATTGGGGTCAGTGGTGCAAGGGGCTATAGCATAATATAGCATATTAAGAGGGGGGGGGGGGGGGGGGGGGGGGTTGGTCATGGATTTTCTGTAGCACCATAGAGGATCATCAGATGAATGCATGTATGAAATATCAAAGCGTTCCCTGTAAAGAAACAGAAGTTACACAACATTTACCTCAACGTTAAGTTTATGAACATGCTAAGTTTGTGACCTTGACCTTGGAGCAAGGGTTGGGTGGTGGGTTGTGGATTTGCTACAGCATGATAGAGGGTCATCTGAGGAATGCATGTATGCAATATCAAGGTGTTCCATGAAAGGAAACATGTTATAAGACAATTACCCCAACGTTAAGTTTATGAATGTGCTAAGTTTGTGACCTTGACCTTGGGGTAAGGGGTCTGTGGTGGGTCATGGATTTGTGATAGCACGATAGGGTATAATCAGATGAATGCATGTATGAAATATCAAGGCGTTCCATGAAAGGAAACAGATGTTATAAGACATTTACCCCAACGTTAAGTTTATGAATGTGCTAAGTTTGTGACCTTGACCTTGGGGAAAGGGGTGGGAGGTGGGTCATGGATTTGCTATAGTACAATAGAGGATCATCAGATGAATGCATGTATGAAATATGAAGGTATTCGCTGTAAATAAACGGAAGTTACACAACATTTACCCCAATGTTAAGTTTACGAACATGCTAGGTTTGTGACCTTGACCTTGGGGTAAGGGTTGGGTGGTGGGTCGTGGATTTGTTACAGCATGATAGAGGGTCATCTGAAGAATGCATGTATGAAATATCAAGGTGTTCCATGAAAGGAAATAGATGTTATAAGACATATACCCCAACGTTAAGTTTATGAATGTGCTAAGTTTGTGACCTTGACCTTGGGGTAAGGGTTGGGTGGTGGGTCATGGATTTGCTACAGCATGATAGAGGGTCATCTGAAGAATGCATGTATGAAATATCAAGGCGTTCCATGAAAGGAAACAGAAGACATTTACCCCAATATTAAGTTTGTGGACGCCGACGACGCCGGGGGTATGCCATAAGCTCTTCTGCACTTCGTGCACGCGAGCTAAAAATGCATTTCGGGAAAAATAAATGATTTCTACCTCAAAGATTACTTTACTTGAAAAGTATACTTTGCAATTTTGATGAAATAGGCTACTGGTCAAATAGCACACTCCTGTAGCTTTGTAACAATCTATATTGCTTGTTAGAAGCATGACAGCGTGTCATTGATGGATTGGATTTGCTTTATTGGTGTTTAACGGCCTATACCATACCATACCATACCAAAGTCACTTGGCCCCTTCCCCTAAAATAGGATTACGAATACTCGTAAGGGGTATAACCAGGTTCAACTGTCACATGCAAGAATGCCAACGACGTATGTGAGGGCCAAACTAGGTCTCCGGTCGGGATTCCGGTAAGGATGAATCCCGATCGTTAAATTACCCATCACATGCTCCCACCTGCCACCCACTACATAGATGGAATAGCGAATAGTGAAGATCCTGATCAGACTGTGTGGATGCACAGGCTGATCAGGATTTGCACTGGTCGCAAAACCGATAAGCCCCATTTCTCAAATCACAGCCACAATATAAGTTGAAGAGCAGTTACATGTACCTGTATGTTCAAGTGCAGATTAACCCTGAGAACAAAAATTATCGTCTGCTGTTTGATATTGTGCCTTCTTTCTCAATACCAAGAATGCCGCCGGCGGTATGTATCCCATCGCTGTGGTGGCGTGATGACAAACATGCACATTGATACGGTAAAGAAGTTATGAGAATAGAGGAACGCCCAATGTTATTTTACCTTGACCTGGGGCAAGGGGGAGCATACTGGGGTGAGAAATTAAAATATGGATGATGACAAACATGTACATGAAGTGTTAAAAGAATACAATAAAGAAGTTATAGGCGAATGGAGAAATTTGTATATATCTACTACTCAAAATTTCACCTGGGGCTGGGAATGAAAATATGAATGGTGGGAAATATAGACAAAGTTTGAAGCCAATCGTTCATAAAATAAAGTTTGTTTATTTGTTTATTGGTGTTTAACGGCCTATCAACAGCTACGGTCATGTAAGGCCGGGCTAACGGGTTTGATCCCGTTTTAACCTGCTGCATTGGGGGGAAAATTCCAAAATCAGAACGGAATATTTACATCGAGAAACAATATATTCAGCCCTGAAATTAGAATAACCTGACCTGGTGGCAGGTCCATACCACACCAAAGTCACTTGGCCCCTTCCCCTAAAACAGGATTACGAACAATCGTAATAATCACATAAGGGGTATAACCAGATTCAACTGTCACATACAAAATGCCAAAGACGTATGTGAGGGCCAAACCAGGTCTCCAGTCGGAATTCCGGTAAGGATGAACCCCGATCGTTAAAATACCCATCGCTTGCACCCACCTTCCACCCACTCCTAAAATAAAGAGTTATATGAGAATAAACGTGCACACATCTACTGGATGGAAACTTCAAAGTTATTTGACCTTGACCTAGGGCAAGGCGGGAGAATGGATGGGATGGGAAATGAAAACATGGATGATAATAAACATGCACATGAAGTTTCAAGCCACTTGGTTGTACAGTAAAGAAGTTGTAGGAGAATGGAGAAACAAGCACGCATCTACTGGACGCAAATTTATAAGTTATTTGACCTTTACCTTTGGCATAGTGGTAGCATGAATGTGGTGGGGGAATGACACTATGGATGATAATAAACATGCACATGCCAATCAGTCACATGGTAACAGTTATAGCAGAATGGAAAACATGACGGACAGACGGACGACTTTTGCATCCCTATATCCCATTTTCGCTACGCGATGGGATAAAAACATAGATTGACAGCACTTTAGAATCATTTCCATTGGAAACTGTGAAACTACATTTTTGATGATAAAAATATAACAACAGACAACATAATTTAATTTCAGCAATGAAATGGTTAATACATGTGAGTGTGTGAATGGCTGTCAGTAAGATAAGAGCATGTTAATCCTTGCTGCACTCCAGGGAAGGTGGTGGCCATGTGGCCAGTATGGTGTCCGACCACCCACTGGGGCTCCCTACAGGCACTGGACACATGTCCTGGATTACTGCAGGGTGCAGTCCCAGGTTTACAGTGATAGATTATATTCTTGTTTTTCCTGTAAAATCTATATATTTTTCATTAAGGAACAAACAGCCAACATTGAGTGGCAAAAATAAGTTGTTTGCCAGTTCACAGGATGGAAAATAAATCAATCTTACTACATCAAAAACAACAAAACTTATTTATTTCATACCTACATATATATCCCGAAATGTTTTTATCAAAATATCATCCCACCATATGTTTGTGTAGGAAAAAATGTGTTAGTAACATTATATTAACCCTTACACCGCTATCTTAATTTGTTGTCGTCTGCTGTTTATTTTCTATTTTTTCATTTTTATCATCAAAATATGCTTTGACACCACTTTATAATAATTTACAACACGATTTGACAGCACTTTAGAATCATTTCCATTGGAAATAATTCTGAAGTGCTGTCAAACCATGTTTTTATTGAGAAATAAGGCAAGATATAAAAGCAACAGCAGACAACAATTATTGTTTGTAAGGGTCTAAGGGTTAATGAAAAGCATTCAATATCAGCAGGAGTACATGAATAACATTTACACGTCTTCAAACGGCATGGCAAATTCAGTTGACATAAATCTGTTACTTTACAATGACAAAATGCCTATGTATGATGAAATTCATGGAAACATTTCGGGCCACAACTTATGACAAATCAAAATTGTATTTTTGAGTGTTCAGACAACAGAAGTTTGATTCATCATACCCTGAGAAATGCTGGTAATTCACTGAATATAATTGTACAATCTGTTATACCCATCCTTCATGGTTCACACTTAATTGACCATGTAATTATATAATCACATTTACATGGAATTGGATCAGCAGTGTCCATCAATGGCCATGGAGTGTAAATTGTATTATTCCAGGGGGCTGTTTCACTAAACATTGTTGTACACTAAAATGTTCATAAGTGCAAAATTATGATAGTCAGTAAATTTCACATTAACAATGTTTTCTTGTAAACACTTATTGGATTTACATTTATTGAGCATAGGCAGCCTATGCTCAATATATGTAAATCGCTCAAATGAAATTTATGAAAAAGGGATGCTTTTGTTTTCAAAAATATGAAAATTACATTAAAAAAGTGCAGATACAGATGACACTGCTGATAAAGTGCTGTCAAATCATGTTGTAAATTATTCTAAAGTGCTTTTGATGATAAAATGGAAAATATAAAATAAACAGCAGACAACAAAAAATAAAGATAGTGGTGGGAGAGTTAATGAAGACTGTTTAAAAACCAAAAAAACAAATATTTTGAGGTGCATTAACACAGAAATAGGCCATAGCTATCGGTAATTATAATGCCCACTATATTGCGGACAACGATTAACCCATTGCTTTCGGAATACATTTTTATGTGATACAAATATTGAAATATTTTCTCTTCTCTTATTTCTCAACCAAAATATATGTTGTGGTCACTCATTTGAATGTTGGTCACCACTTATACTTCTGATGATACATAAAGACATTGTGTAAATTGTTCTGTCAGAATGTACAGGTTACTGATAAATCATGGCACACGAGCATGGTATAGTAAGCCAGTGTTGGCTAGGAGGCGGTGGTGGCCGGATTAGCTCAGCATTTTAGAATCATTTCCATTGGAAATGATTCTAAAGTGCTGCCAAACCAAGTTTTTGATGAGAAAAATGGAAAAATAAAAAATATTCAGCAGACGACACAAATTAATTCAGCATTGTAAGGGTTAATGTCAGGAAGCATTTGATGAAGGTATAATCCGACTAACAGATCAGGAGATTTAACATTTGAATGTAATTGTTTGCCTACGCAGCCAGAATTGTGACCGCTACGTCTCACTTTCTACTACGAGACAAAAACTACCAAACAGACGACAAAATTAAATTCAGCATTGTTAAGGTTAATGTAAATATTGCACATATTATGTTAAGGCTAATTTTGGGGGTAGCACTGATCTCAAACTTTAAAAGATACCAGTACCATGTCTGCAGAGATGGGCATATGCGAGACGTGCCATGTCACACGGGTGTACACATTACACATGGTAGTGTCTAGACACCACACACATTCTGCATGATAACTCATGGTAGCAGGATTTTCCAGTGGGGTAACTGCATAATCCATCATAAAACATGTTTTCAATTCCCACACCTGCTAATTGAACTCGAAAAACCAATGAAAATTAATAGCTCAGGAATCTGTACATGGTATTAGCAAGGACTGGGGATAATGGACTGTAAGCTTGGTAATGACTTGTGCAGGCCATTTCTGGTGTTTAGGTACATGTAGCCTTGGTATAATTGTGTTTATAGGCGCTACATTCTGAAACAGCTACCACATTCAAAGACAGTAATTAATGACTTACACATGCATGTTTGAATGTATGCAATTATACAACAGTCAATATATATATATATATATATTGAAAATCAGTATCAGTATCATTAACACTGATGGATCTACCCCAAAACCACGTCTGCACCAACAAACAAAAAACAATATTTCCCGAAATATAAATGTAAAGTTCCAAGTTATTTGACCTTGACCTTAGGTCGCATGGGTTGCATAGGTGGGCCACAGAAGGAAAATATGGATGATGACAAATTAGCATTAACTTTCTGTTGCAGAGATGGTAGGTAGCTGAAAACTGCCGCAAATTATGAACAAAACTTTAATGGACATACAGACAGATCGATGGCGACTCAGAGCTGTGTCCAACTTAGTTGAACGACATCCACAATGTTGCACTCCCGAGAATCCCACTACCCATACAGAGCTGAGCAACAGCAGCATGACTGCCCTGTGTTGCTGCTCCTGGTTCATGTCAGTCCAATTATCACATGTTCCACCTCATGCTCTCCTCCCCATCCATGGCAGGTCCACAGGTAACACAGCACCATGGCCGCAACATACACATGGTCTACTTCTTATTCATACAGAAAACATACATTTAATAAATCATTCAGAACAGTCAGTCTAAGGAATTTCTAAATAAATATCAGGTGGCAAGTGTTTGTGTTGAAAAAAGAAAGATTTCTTCAATAAAACTAGGATGCATATCGGGATCACTGTTAACAGTTACCTGGGTCAGTTAGTGGAATTATAATGCCTTTCATCAATTCACATGGCCATGTGTCGTTCATCAAATATTGGCATGAATGGAATGGATCCTCTAAACATCCCATCAACATAAAATGTCAGCAAAGAGCAAGGAATTGACAGGTGGTATAATCGTGACCAGCCCAAGCTCTACTGGAACCATCTACACCCACCCACACCCCGCCCCCATTGACACCTAACACTATAATGATTTACATACACACTGATATTGACATGTTGGGGTTGTTGTTCATCAAGTACAGCATAATGTTTACAGCCATCTTTCCATCAGGTCTCTGGGATTAAACACAAGCCCAGCTGTTAACATTCCCACAACAAATGGCTGAACCAGTAAATAAAACTTCACGTTTTTAACCCTTTCACCCCTAAGTAACTGGAATGGATTTTGATATGTTAATTTTGCAACCAATCCAATAGTCACAAAATGATTTTCAGACTACTCCATTTATGAAAAGAGGGTGTCTTTATTCTCAAAAATATGAAAATATGAAAATTACTTGCAAAAAGTGCAGCTCCTGACGAGAGGGCTCGCCTCATCTGGTCTGTGGCGTTGGTCAGTAGTAGAAGGGGTCTACGTCCTTTATGGACTTAGCCCCCTTCTTCCACTCAGCCCTTTAGTTGGTCAAAGGTGAAGATGAGAGGAACAAAACAGGGCAGTTCCACCCAACCATCACTTGTATATCCAACTGACCCTAAAGGCTACTAGTAGACAAACATTCATTACTTAAACATTCATTATTGTTGCTAGTAATGAAGAGGAGAGGATGTTGCAGAGTGGCTGTGTGGCCCGGCGGCCGGCAGAAAAAATGGACCTTACAACGTTTACAATTGCAGATCAACGTCCTTATCCAGATAGACATAATCAAAATGAAAGTGACTTGCTTTAGGATCCAAGCTGCAGCGAAGTTCATACAGAGACAGGATCTTGGTTTAACCCTTTGAACCCTAAAGCCCGCTATAGTGGTTTATGCAAACTGTGCAGATTCAGATGAACCGGCTCGTGAAGAGCCGTCTCATCTGGATCTGCACTTTTTTAATGTAATTTTCATATTTTTTAAAACAAAAGCACACCCTTTTCATAAATGGACTAGTCTGAAAATCAGTTTGTGACAGTTGGCTTGGTTGCAAAATTAACATATCAAAATCCATTCCAGTTACTTAGGAGTGAAAGGGTTAGTCTAATCCCAGAGACCTGTGGGGTGGAAATGCCATGAACATATGTGTTCATGCCCAGTGTGGGAATTCAATGCACAACCTCTGGCATTGAAGTCCAACCCAACCCAACCCAACCCAACCAACCAGTATACACCAAACAATGGAAATTATTCTAAAGAGCTGTCAAATCATGTTGTAAATTATTCTAAAGTGCATGTTTTTGATGATAAAAATGGAAAATAGAAAAACAGCAGACGACAAAAAAGTAAGATAGCGGTGTACGGGTTAACTATGAATTAGCAATTATAAAGCAACAGAACACCAGCCAATCCGTGCAACTGCTCATAGCAACAACACGTTCCAGTAGCTAAGGCGAGACTACACTACCTGTCTGCACAGTCAGAGATTCCTGGAGATTTTGCAGACATGATTTACATACACACTGATATTGACATGTTGGGGTTGTTGCTCATCAAGTACAGCATAATGTTTACAGTCATCTTTCCATCAGGGGCCCGTTTCACTAAACTTCGTAGGACTAAAATGTTTGTAAGTGAAAAATGATGATAGTCTGTAAGTTTCAAATTAACAATATGTTCTTGTAAACAATTATCGGATTTACATTTATTGAGCATAGGCTGCATATGCATGCTCAATAAATGTAAATCCATCAATTGCAATTTCCAGACGATCCTAAATTTGTAACAAGTCATCTCATCAAGATCTACAGTGTTTGTCAGTCTATTTCAGATTTTTAAAAAATATTCCTCGTGTGATTAATGAGAGTACAAAAGTTAGCATGGACCAGTCTATTGCCAGTTATTTACGAGTGAAAAGGCCATCAGTATTGCACAATAAATGTTTTACGTGAGAGGGAGGTAGGTTCAAGAGAATTTGGTGGCTAGTTGTAAATCTACACGAGAGAGAAATCTCAGTTTACACAATGCCACACTGTCCTAATCCCATGTGGAGCACATGTGTTGTGTGTGTTTGTGGGTAAGGAGCTTACCGCTTATACGCTGTTTCTTGAAGGAACTTGGTTGAGAGAGTTTCCGTTTCTTGGTTATACCTTCGTGGGCAGGTAGATGTGCTGAAACGAGATAAAACAAACTACAGGACATTCATCACTGGCCAGGAGGCAATCTTTTACTACTGGGGCTTGCCAAAATAGCATACACAACGATAGGACAAAGTGTTGTCAGATATGTTACTATACAGCTCACAATTGCTTACAGTGTAAATCATGATCAAACCAAGGGGCCATTTCACTAAACTTTGTACGACTAAAATGTAAGTGCAAAATTATGATGTTTTCTTGTAAACAATTATTGGATTTACATTTATTGAGCATAGGCTGCATATGCCAATTGAAATTTCCAGATAATCCTAAATTTGCACTTCCGAACATTTTAGTCATACAAAGTTTAGTGAAACGGGCCCCTGATCCTTATGCAGGGTGAACAGGGTCTACACTGGTTGCGGGCACTGTGTAGGAGGGTATGCTACAGAATGATGCGAGAGAGACAGGGAGACAGTGTATAGGGAACATCCCTGTGAGTGAAGCTGGTCTATAACAGGAAATACAAACAGCTGTGTGAGAGAAACATCTAACCCCCAAACAGCAACAACCAGTAAAACAGTTGCTGAACATGTGCTGTATCACCATCATGATACCATCCACACATGGGCGTTTATATCACCATTACTGGGTCCCCGGATCCCTGCCTCAGGTGGCCAGCATGTCGGAACATGTTCTTGCTCTACAACAGTCGGTCGTCTGTCTATACAATGGCAGTAGTCATTTTCTCTAGTAGCACACTTAATCTGCAGTAAAAACTCAATTGCCGAATTCCTGGCATTCACACATACAAGATACAGTAGAAGTGAAGGCCTTGGCGCCACATGGGAAAACCAAACTCCAGATCGCAGCAAAACCACCATATTACTATTCCTCACCTTATGCAACACAATACTAGCAACACAAAATGTTGTGTTTCTAGTATCGAGTTACATAGGATGTGTACAGAGTTCTGTACATCATACAAAGACAATATACATGAAGATCAAATGAAGATGCGAAAGGTGAAAGAGTGTATCGTCAACAACCAGTAAGGTCAACTAGAGATGAGTTTGTTTTCAAGGCTCATGGATGGATATACTATTAACGGGAAACGTAAATAGTCGTCTGCTTTTGTGTTATATTTTATCTTCTTTCTCAATAAAAGCATGATTTGACAGCTGTCAAATCATGTTTTGATGAGAAAAATGGAGAATAAAAAATAAACAGCAGACAACAATTTTTAATTCAGCATTGTAAGGGTTTAAAATATTTGTTCATGCCTAAGGTGGGGATTTAATTCACGACCTCTGGTATTGAAGTCCAATACACTACCACTAGATTATAAATCCATCCCCCATCCTGAAGGTCAAATGAAAGGCAAATGATCACTATTGACAGAACAAGAGTTGTCAGAAGACAACGACTGACTCGAAGGTGGGACTAACATTACCATCAACATCTCCACCCATAACATCTGAACAAACTAACTGACCTTGACATTGGGGTCAGGGGTGGATGGGTCATGGAATTGTTACAGATGAATGCATGTGTGAAATATCAAGGTGCTCCCTGTAACGAAACATAAGTTATAAAAAATCGACCCCAATGTTAAGTTCATGAACACACTAAGTTTGTGACCTTGGGGTCAGGGGTGGGTGGTGGGTCATGGGTTTGCTACAGAATGACGGAGAATTATCAGATGAAAGCATGTATGAAATATCAAGGCGCTCCCTGTGAAGAAAGAGTAGTTATAAGAAATTTACCCCAACAATAAGTTTATCAATGCACCAAGTTTGTGATCTTGACATGGGGGTAAACCGTGGGCGGTGGGTCGTGGATTTTCTACAAGATGATAGGTCACCTGAGGAATGCATGTATGAAATATCAAGGTGTTCTATGAAAATAAACAGAAGTTATAACACATTTACTCCAACATTAATTTTGTGGACACACTAAATTTGTAACCTTGACCTTGGGGTAAGGGGTGGGTTGTGGATTTGTTACAGCATGATAGAGGGTCATGAAAAGTGAATGGGTTTAACGTCCCACCAACAGCTAGGGTCATATAGAGAAGTTATAACACATTTACCCCAACGTTAAGTTTGTGGACACACTAGAAGTTTGTGACCTTGGGGCAGTAAGGGGTGGGTGGTCGGTCGTGGATTTGCTAATGCATTATAGAGGATCATCAGATGAATGCATGTATGAAATATCCAGGCATTCCCTGTAACGAAAAACGAGTTATAAGAAATTTACCAAGTATATGAACGTGCTAAATTTGTGACCTTGACTTTGGGGTAAGGGATGGGCAGTTGGTGGTGGATTTGTTACAGCATGATAGAGGATCATCAGATGAATGCATGTATGAAATATCAAGGCATTCCCTGTTCAACATTTGGTCATTGTAACATAACACAGTTGAACCTCTAGATAAAACACCCTGGGAAGTGTCTGGTTCAGAGAGATTCCGTGGTAAATCAGGTATATGGTTAGATTGTAAACCAACTGTTATGTATAACTGTCCAAGAAGATCAGGATCTTCAACCAGAGCCAAGGGATATGAGGGCCGTTTCACTAAACTTTGTACGCCTAAAATGTTTGTAAGTGAAAAATTATGATGGTCTGTGAATTTACAATAACAATGTTATTGTATTTACATTTATTGAGCATAGGCTGCATAGGCTGCATAGGCCCCCAGGTCCAGATCATGACCAATAACTGAAATGTAGCATGTATGTGTGATGTGTATGGGTGGGGTAACAATCTAACTAACCATTATTGGTGCGACAGTGAGAGAAACACTCATCTACAAAGTCGAGAACATCCTGAACGTCTTCACTGGAGATGTGAGTGCCGTTATCCGGTTGCACTTCTATAACAATGTCGCCCTCCTCCGGCATGATGTCACTGGCCTCCTGCGACACCATTGTCCCGCAGGCACATATCCACCGGCCGGCCGGCACACAGGTACACCACCGACCACACTGACGCTTCACTCATACACCGCACACTCAAACATTTACCGCTTTATAAACTTTTAAATACTTAATGTGCCTGGGTTATTATAACTCGATTCAGAATATCACAGTAATATAAATAATATGTGTATTATACGTTACACCTGTAGACAATAACTGACTCTATTGCACAAATATTCCCCACAAATAAATTAAGGTCCATCACAAACTTAAAATATATTAAATATTATAATAAATTAATAAATAGGTTTATCACAAATAAATAAATAAAGTCAAAATATACACAAATATCCAAGAGAAGAGAATAATAAATAACTCCATTATATACAGAGCAGCGGCGTTACAGTAGCCTGGCTGCTGTTGGCAGCAGTGAGAGGCAACCAGCCACAGTAAGGTACCCCAGCTACCTCACCACCACAGGTAAGTGTGCAGATTATGATAATCATCTCCTGACTGCCACCATCCCCCAGTTAGACTGACTCTCGGCCTCACAGTGATACCTCACCCCTCTCCCAGTAGCTAGCTACATTGGAAGCATCGTTTCCGCATTATAAACCTTTATGAGCAAGCACTTGTAGTTGCTTAAAATCAAGTAGTTTAATTGGCTGAGGCTGAGCTGAGCTTTAGTATGTTTTGAGAATTTCAAACAGTTGGCTCCGGCATTATAAACCTCTATGGCTTACTTCTCGTGTTCAAAATCAAGCAGTTTGATTGGCCGAGGCCGAGCTGAAATTGTTGATATCGAGTAATGTTTGAGAATGTCAAAATATTGATTGAAATCCTGGCTATGGCATTGATTGAAATCCTGGCTATGGCATTATCAGGGGTCGAACTATGCACAGATTCAGCCAATCAAATTGTTGATTTCGAGTTGATTTTGAGAATGTCAACTGTTGATTTCAATACTGGCTGTGACATTACAAACATTTATGAACAAGCACTTAGTTCTCAGACTCAAAAGCAAGCAGTTTGATTGGTTGAGCTGTGCTCAGACTCAGCAAATCAAACTGTTGAATTTGAGTAAATTTTGAGACCGTGCCAACAAAGTGTGTAACCACAGGCGCTGCCCTCACATAAGTGTGTGGGATGCCAATAAATGTTTACAATGCACTTATCTCTTACTACTTTCACATTTATCACTTTTCTGACTTCAATTTCTGGGATTGGGTAATGTTTTCAATGTCAGAAGACTTTGTGCAGAACATGTATGATGTCTGCATTGTTTCCATACTTTTCACTATTTCTATTCAAAACCATGAACACATTAGAATAGTCTGAAGTGGAAAGTGAATGGGTTTAACATCCCAGCAACAGCTAAAGTTATTTAAGGCCGGCACCTTGGTTTCAATTCTCATCCGAAAGACAAGTGGGATGGAAATACTATGAAAGTATTTTTGATGCCTAAGGCGAGGTTTGAACCCACAACGTTCAGGCTGAATGTTAGTTGTTCTAAGCCCCATCCTGTCTACAGTGGAGTTTTTAGTGTCGCTTATAATCAACAAGGCGATCATCTCACCCACGAAGGTCAAGGTCACTGGACGGACACAGGGTGGTTAGCCACCAATGTGAGCAAGCTAATAATTAAGTTTGGTAAATATCTAACCAACATATCAGGAGATACGCAACATTTTTACCTACGTCCAAAATTGTTGATGGCTATGATAACGCCGCCTACGCTGTAATTGTGATCACTATGTTTCATTTTCCAATAACATTGTGAAACAAAAAGGGGCCCAAACGCTGAGATTATCGCCCTTCAGTTTGAGACAGAGACGCACCACTCTAGCTACTGTAGTATATGCCAGTGGTGTTTTGTGTGTGGACATACAGCCAGTCTGGCTATCAGCAGCTGTTGTGGGAGGCTGGGATTGCATAAACACAGCTAGCCAACACTGACCAGGCAGGCCTGCTGTAATTGGATCATATGATAGCTATAGGGACCCATACTGTGGACTCAGTGGCAACAACACACCAGAAATGGGGCTAATCACAATCTTATCTCAATGAACAAACTAAATACAGCCATCAATGGGATAACATGTCTTATCACACCTAGCGTCCGCATTATTGATAATAATGTAAAAAAGGATTAAAAAGATCTACTCTGTCTAATCTAGTATCGATTTTAAAAATTGAAAATTCGATGAATCGCAAGTGAACCGACATGCAGATGTGCTATTACAAACCTTAAAGTATGACATTATCATTTTTGTTGAGCATTTAGGAGTATTATCTATTGTAAACAATACAATATTTATAACCAACAAAATAGCCCCTTTCCATCAACATTTTATTTTGATGTTTGACTGAACATTGTGTGAACTCAATAATTTGCTTGTGAAAAGTATAAGTCTGTAGGTGTATTGACATTGTGTCTGACCATGATTGGAGGGTTTCAGATGTTTCAGTCAACTTGAACAAGAAAGAGTGAACATGGATTAACAGGGTAGATCATGTGAGGTGGCTCACAACACTGGTAAACCCTTTCACCCTTAAATAACTGTAATGGATTTGTCAATTTTCCAACTAATATAATCGTCACTAAATGATTTCAAGACTAGTCCATGAAGAGGGGGTGTTCGTTTCCAAATATGAAAATTACTTGTAAAAAGTGCAGATCCTGATGAGACGGCTCGTCTTGAGCCGGCTCATCTGGATCTACACAGTTTGCAAACACCGCTATAGAGGTCTGTAGTGTTGGAAGTGTAAATGCAGATTGGTCAATGGCCAACTCAGATGCAAACTCCACAGTTGCCACTCAGGGTCTG
The DNA here is from genome assembly GCA_029237695.1 of Conchocele bisecta. Taxonomy (NCBI): domain Eukaryota; kingdom Metazoa; phylum Mollusca; class Bivalvia; order Lucinida; family Thyasiridae; genus Conchocele; species Conchocele bisecta. The sequence continues at coordinate 8,831,190 of CM055267.1, forward strand.
CTAGAGAAAGCTGCCAGCTGATAATAAGAAACAAGAATATATTCTTGCTTTCAGACACACCTGTATTTAAATCAATTTTATTCAATTTGAAACTGTAAAAAGTATCCGATAGCTAAAGCATTCCAGGTATTCATCTTTGAACAGGTAGATCTGCAAAACTGATCTGCTTACTAAATTCCTTAAACATTTTATAGCCTGATAAATGCATCAGTCTGACTAATGGTGATGGTGCCATCTGCAATTACTGTTAACATCGATACAAACAGACACAGTACTCAAAACTTAAAATAACATTAACTAAGAAAACAACTGCATTTTACAATAAGTCAGCGTTTTTTTGGAAGATACTCTGCATCTGTCCTGACCATATACACAAACTGTATACAGAATGTTTTGGAAAATATTGCCAAAGCAATTATGCAGAGAAGTAAATTGAACATATTTACTAATTGCTTAGCATGAACAATGTGACCTTGACCTTAGGAATGGAATGGAATTATGTTTAATGGCCTGACCTTGACCGTAGGCATTGGGATATGGTAGGATGGCATGCAGCACAAAGCAACGTACCTAAAAACACATTGGTGCCAACTATTATTGAAATCAATGATTTTAGATATCAAATGGCAGCGGCCTGCATGTCGATCGTCGATAGATTTGATAGTCAATCGACACTGACCAGGGTTGGTCATGGAATGAAAATATGGATAATGATAAATATGCATATGAACTTTCATGTCAATCTGATTTATGGTTGCAGATATTGTAATTTCCAAAAAAAATCCTGCAGATTGCGGACAGACACACGCAAGAATGCACACACGGACAGGACAGTCCCCCCGCTAGCTCACTCATACATGTACAGTGACACCACAGGGGCCCCGACTTTGTACTACTAAAATGTTAGTAAGTGCAAATTTAGGACCGTCTGTAAATTTCAATTGATGGATTTACATTTATTGAGCATAGGCTGCATATGCAGCCTATGCTCAATAAATGTAAATCCAATAATTGGTTACAAGAAAACATTGTTCATGTGAAATTTAGACTATAATAATTTTGCACTTACGAACATTTTAGTCGTACGAAGTTTAGTGAAACGGGCCCCTGATCTATTTAGAAGCATACGGAACGTTTTTCTCACATATGGTAAACAGTGTTTATCCTGACTAGACTTGTTTGATGTACAGACTGATCTAGGCACTTCACCAGCACCATCTCAATGCAGAGTGGAGTGCTGATGGGATACAGTATGACAAGATAAGTTCTACACGAGAAACTACTACCTGCCTGTGAACTGACAATGCGGCGTGCATGCCCGCAGTGGCAAATCAACTAAACATATTTGATATACCCAGGAGTGGCAGGCCGTTTTCTGTTCATTTTGGGAAAAAGACCTTGGATAAATTGGGAAAATTTGCGTTGTGATATTTGCCAAATTGGGGAGAGAAAAAAATTTGCTTTGAGTCCCAATTTGCTAATCAATCAATCAATCAATGTTCCAGTAGTCAGGAATCTGTGAGATCAATGTTAATGTGTTATGGGGGGGGAGGGGGAGGACGTTACACATGAACTAGACGACGCTGACCACAACGATTCAATAGTTTTGTAGCCTTTTGCATCTTTCTTTCATATTTTTTGTGCAGTAGTACATGTACTTGCTGATATGCGACATTTTGTGATGGTTCCTGCTTACGATGTACAATACGTAAGCATGCAGAAATCGGGAACCACATTAAAACAATGATGAAATCCAAGTAGCCGAATGCAGTTTTTTCGATAATGTTTATTTCGTGGCACCCGGTCCTGTACAAGTACGTTTTTACTCGGTAGACACATTTTTTGAGGTGCTTTTGATTGGGAATTTTTTTCCAGATTGGGAAAAAAATGAATATTTGGCTTTGGGAATAGGTCAGAATGTCTGACCCGTGGGAACTATAGAAAAAGGCCTGGGTGGGAACAGTTCCAAATTCCAAATCATGAAAATGGCAAAACAAACATTTGTTTGCACCCACAAATATTGAAACATTAGTATTTTTCGGCAATTATCAGGAACCTCAAATCCTGAGTTCACGATATATCTTGAAAATTCCCACCCCTGTATACCATACCAGTGTTGTACAAGGGAACACTTTCAGTTTTGGCTCTTTTCTATTAAGGAAGCAGTTTTATATTTCAACCCTTACACCGCTATCTTAATTTTTTTGTCGACTGCTGTTTATTTTCTATTTTCCATTTTTATCATCAAAAACATGCTTTGACAGCATTTTAGAATAATTTACAACATGATTTGACAGCACTTTAGAATCATTTCCATTGGAAATGATTCTGAAGTGCTGTCGAACCATGTTTTTATTGAGAAATAAGGCAAGATATAAAAGCAACAGCAGACGACAATTGTTGTGTGTAGTGGTCTAAGGGTTAAGAAAATAATCTTACATGTTAAGGGGCATTTTACAGAGGAACAAGAAACGAGGCAAAGCCACGAAGGCCAGGTTTTTTCCAAGCATAGACACTTGGATAACATAATTATACCCACTTTTTGTAGACTAGATGGCTGTGGCCTGCATGTCGCGCCTTGGGGCGAGGCATGGACACTAAACAAGAAGGCCATGATGGCCCTAATTCGCTCACCTGACTCCATGAACACCAGTAGCCCGTTTCACCAACATTGCAAAGTATACTTTTCCAGCAGAGTATACTTTGAGGGAGAAATTTTCAATTTTCGGATAAATTTATTAATTTTTATTATACTGAATTTATTACATTATGATAATGTAATAAATTCAGTATAATAATTCTGCATACTTTTAATCATGAAATATATGCATTTGTTAGTTCTATATGAAATAATGCATTTCAGGAAAAATAAATGATTACTCCCTCAAAGTATACTTTGCTAGTAAAGTATACTTTGCAATGTTGATGAAATAGGCTACAGAGGAGAATGTGACATTGGGTTCATGCGTTTTAAAAAAATTGTGCTATTTTTAGATGGCGGTCATCTTGGATTAAGCGATGACTTTCATTTTACCAAATCTGAAAATGCTTCACCCAAGGATCTTAACTTCGTATGAAGTTTGGCCAGCATCGGTCATGTGGTTCCTGAGAAAATGACGTTCAAAATCTCGAATAAATGGACCTTTTGGTGGCCATCATGGATGACATAATCATCCGATTCCGACAAATATTGCACCAGAGCAATCGCCTCATCGATACCTTCAATTTGATATATGACACGAGCATATTCGGTCAAAAATAAAATTTGACCACACATTTTTGACCTCGGGGTCACCATTTTAACAACTTTGAAAGAGCATTGTAAATCGATCATTCCTACCAAGTTTAGTCGAAATCCAGCCAGCGGTTCATCAGAAGAAGATTTTTTAAGAATTTATGCTATTTTTAGATGGCGGCCATCTTGGATTAGCAATGACCTCCATTTTAATAAATCTGAAAAGGCTTCACCCATGGATCATAACTTTTAAGTTTGGCTACCATGGGCCAAGCGGTTCATGTGAAGAAGAATTTTGAAATCTCTAATAAAAGAACGACCTTTTGACATTTCGGTGGCCATCTTGGATGACATAACCATCCGATTTCGACAAAAAATGTACCAGAGTGATCGCCTCATTGATACCTTCGATTTAATATATAACATAACCATATTCAGTCAAAAATAAATTTGACCCCAATTTGACCCCACGGGCCACGTCCATTTTTGACCCCGGCGTCACCATTTTAACAACTTTGAAAGAGCATTGTACATAGATCATTCCTACCAAGTTTCGTCAAAATCCGGCTAGCGGTTCATGAGAAGAAGATTTTTTAAGAATTTATGCTATTTTTAGACGGCGGCCATCTTGGATTAGAGATGACCTCCATTTTAACAAATCTGAAAAGGCTTCACCCATGGACCATAACTTTTAAGTTTGGCTACCATGGGCCAAGCGGTTCATGTGAAGAAGAATTTTGAAATAATTAATAAAAGAACAACCTTTTGACCTTTCGGCGGCCATCTTGGATGACATAACCATCCAATTTCGACAAAAAATGCACCAGAGTGAACGCCTCATTGATACCTTCAATTTGATATATGACATGACCATGAAGTTTGGTGACTATAGGCCCAATGGTAACCAAGGAGAAGACGTTTGAAAATGTTCACGGACGACGACGGAGGACGACGACGGACACATTGCGGTAACAATAGCTCACGAGCTTCGCTCAGGTGAGCTAAAAAAGAGATATAGTAGATGGAAAAAGTTTAACCAAAAAACTTTAACCGGACACACGGACGTACGGACGGACGTATGCCAAAATGCCGACTATATCGCGCTTTCCGCAAGCGGGCGCGACAATGATGATAAACACCCATGTGAAGTATCAAGGTAATGGGTGAAGTAGTTGCAGAGATATAGTACACAAAAAAAACTTGAACAAAAAAATTCAAAGTAATTTTACCTTGATATTGGGCACAGGGGCCGCACGGTTGCGGGGTAGAATGAAAATATGGATGATGATAAACACCCATGTGAAGTTTCAAGGTAATGAGCGAAGCAGTTGCAGAGATATAGTATAACGAAAAACTTTAACCAAAAAACTTTAACCAGACGTACGTTAAAAAGTTAATGTTGAAAATGGCTAAGTCAATTACGTAGAAATAATAGGTCAAGGTAAAAAAAATGGTCACATGTTGGATAGTTGTATGTGGTGGGCACCCCTTGGTTATGAAGCTGTGAAATTTTGGTAGTCCTAGGTTGTACAGTACCAAAGAAATGGACTTAAACACGAAAACTTAACATTGTAAACGCAAAAAGTGAACATTGAAAATGGCTAGGTCGACTGTGCGGAAAAAATGGGTCAAGTTCAAAAAAAGGTAACATGTTGGATAGTGATATGTGGTGGGCACCCCTTGGTTATGAAGCTGTGAAAGTTTGTTGGTCCTATGTGGTACAGTAACAAAGAAATGGACGAAAACACGAAAACTTAACATTGATTGTAGACGCCACCCGCCGACCAGCCCGCTGACCAGCCCGCCCGCCCGACTTTCGCCAATCCAATAGCCTGGTTTTTTTTTCAACCTGGCTAAAAATGTACCTCAGGAGCATTCTAGGCACAGACTTAGCCCCCTTCTTCCACTGACCCCTTCAACTCTCACTCAGCCAGCAGACAGGTGGTACTACACACGGTCAATCTACACTAGAAACCCAGAACTCTGCTAACCAGTAGTATAATAGGTAGCAGCAAGCACCTGTCAAATGTTAATTACCGGAGTGTGTATTCAATTGATAGCAGGGTGCAATTATTCGCTTGGTGCCACTGTATCTGAACCATGTATTGCTATTAGAGGTGCAGACTGCAGGGATCCCTACTCTAAGAGCAGTGGTAGGACCCATTGTAGGAGATAAACAACAGTGCCAGAACGGAGTTTTCTTTGTTTGTTTATTGGTGTTTAACGACCTATCAACAGCTAAGGTCATGTAAGGCCGGGCAAACGGGTTCGATCCTGTTTTAACCTGCTGCATTGGGGGGAAAATCCCGAAATCAGAACGGAATATTTACATCGAGAAAAAATATATTCAGCCCTGAAATTAGAATAACCTGACCTGGTGCCAGGTCCATACCACACAAAGTCACTTGGCCCCTTCCCCTAAAATAGGATTACGAATAATCGTAATACTCACATAAGGGGTATAACCAGATTCAACTGTCACATACAAGAATGCCAACGACGTACATGAGGGCTAAACCAGGTCTCCTGTTGGTATTCCAGTAAGGATGAACCCCGATCGTGAAATTACCCATCACATGCTCCCACCTGCCACCCACCCCAGAACGAAGTAGAGGTGGGACAAAGTGAAAGCGAATTGGTTTAATGTCCCAGCAACAGCTAAGGTCTTAAACAGACGGGACAGCAGTTTAAAGTTTCATTAACAGACCAGTGGGATGGAAATACTAAGTAAGTAATATTTCGCGTCTAGGGTGAGGATTGAACTCACAATATCCGGTATTGAAGTCCAATGACATATCCCCTAGGCCACAACCCATCCTTAGAACCAATAATGACTTATCAACTAGCATACTCCCTCAGCCAAGAAGGATCAAACAAATAATTCATGTAGTGGTTACTGGAAAAAGGGGCTTATAGGCTATATGACCAGTGCAGCCCCAGAACATCTGATCAGGTCTACACTGTTCGCCATTTAGTCAATAATTTAGTGAGTTCATTGATTGTTTGAATAATTGATTGATTGAGGTTTTACAACAGTTCAACAGCAAGGTCATACACCATTTTATTACTTATATTTACACTGAATTTGCTGAAAGTTTCAAAAATGTAAATAACCAAATATGGTGTTAAAATTAATCCTTTTTTACGTCATTTTGTCGCAATTCCTGGAACAGCGATGTTGCTGGTCAATAGTGTGCCATTATTGACATGACAACCTCGTGGATATTAAAGACGACAAACAAACTTTAACCAATCAACAACATCGAGCGACATCACGTGGGTGTATTGTGTTGGTATGTAAATGCAATACGTCGAATGGGCGTTTGCTGGTCAATAGTGTGCCATTATTGACAACCTCGTGGATATTAAAGACGACAAACAAACTTTAACCAATCAACAACATCGAGCAACATCACGTGGGTCTAATGTATTGTGTTGGTATGTAAATGCAATACGTCGAATGGGCGTTTGCTGGTCAATAGTGTGCCATTATTGACAACCTCGTGGATATTAAAGACGACAAACAAACTTTAACCAATCAACAACATCGAGCGACATCACGTGGGTCTAATGTATTGTGTTGGTATGTAAATGCAATACGTCGAATGGGCGTTTGCTGGTCAATAGTGTGCCATTATTGACAACCTCGTGGATATAAAAGACGACAAACAAACTTTAACCAATCAACAACATCGAGCAACATCACGTGGGTCTAATGTATTGTGTTGGTATGTAAATGCAATACGTCGAATGGGCGTTTGCTGGTCAATAGTGTGCCATTATTGACAACCTCGTGGATATTAAAGACGACAAACAAACTTTAACCAATCAACAACATCGAGCAACATCATGTGGGTCTAATGTATTGTATTGGTATGTAAATGCAATACCTCCAATACCTCGAATGGGCGTTTGCATTTTGAATGTATAGAAGGTGTAAACATTCAGCATTGACATTACAATAGAAACTTTCAGTCAGAGCTTCAGTTAAGGTGCGTAATTTGGAGGTAAATTAATGGCAAGTTGGGAGTGCTTTAGAATCGTCTCAATGAGACGATTCTAAAGGACTCAACTTGCCATTTTTGATGAAGAAAAAAAAAATTCATCGCAAGTTGGTCAAATTACGCACCTTAACCCTTTCCCTGATAGAGACGACTTTTCACGCCTCTGCAGAAGATGTCTTTTGAAAACATTGTGGGAAAAGGAGAAATTGCTTGTAACAAGCAATTTCTCCTTTTCCCACAATGTTTTCTACTCTATCAGATAATTTAACCATCATTTGACCCAGCATTTCATTCTTTTATTCACATGTTTTGGATTTGGATGAGTCGAAATATCGCAAAACAGGGAAAGGGTTAACTGGAGCTCTGCTTTCAGTATTGAGACAGAGCCAGGCACGCTTACTACACACGATCTCTTGCTCAAAGATGTACAGCGACAGTGAATGGGTGCAACGTCTCAGCAACAGATAAGGTCATTTAGGGACGGTGGTCAAATATGTAAATGCCAGGAAGATTTACTGTTAAAATGTGAATGTTAACCCTTACACCGCTATCTTAATTTTTTGTCGTCTGCTGCTTATTTTCTAGTTTCCATTTTTATCATCAAAAACATGCTTTAGAATAATTTACAACATGATTTTCAGCACTTCAGAATCATTTCCATTCGAATGATTCTGAAGTGCTGTCAAACCATGTTTTCATAGAGAAATAAGGCAAGATATAAAGCAACAGGAGACGACAATTGTTGTGTGTAGCGGTCTAATGGTTAAGAATGAATTCATCATTAACTCTTTCTTTTTTTTCTTATTTTCTCTGTATAAATAGATAAATATGTCTTAGAGTTTCTATTAGAATTGAGTCCTCGGGGAGTTCTCTGGGACTCAATTCTAATGAAATTCAAAGACATAGTCATACTATTTACAGGAAGAAATAAAAGAATAAAAACCGCTATTTTTTATCTATTTATAGCCCACAAGTTTCCCAGCATGCAAAGAGTTAAGATATGTGACTCTCATCCAAACAAATAGAACAGATAACTAGGCTGATGTGATATAGTATTTCACCCTCACACTCCCACATGGGGAACAGATGATGAGGTTTCGATTGATTGATACAATGGACTATTACATCCTGAATAAGCTTAGCAGAGAGCACTTTAACCCTCAGAATGTGGGAACGGGAAATTGCCGTCTGCTCTTGTACCATCTTTTGCTATTTTTCTCAATAAAAACATGCTTCAGCAACTCTTTAGAATCAGTTCATTGGAAGTGCTGCCACACAAAAGGCGCCATATACATAACCCAGCATATTTCCTGAAGGTACTACCAATATGCGACTGTAACTGGGGAAATGGGGCTTATGAGAGTTTTTATGGGATTTTTGACTAGTGTAGCTCCTGATCAAGTCACACACTCCTGTAGTCTGATAATAATTTATATTGCTTGTTAGAAGCACAATGGGTGTTTCATTGATGGAAGGGCGAACAGTGCAGATCCTGATCACAGACAGCGTGGTAGCTGCACGTTTTCCACTTTCTAGGCAACAAGCTGACCTATATCGCTACACCAGTTGACGGTAAAAAATTGTGGAATAACGTTTGCATTTCGCGCACTAAAATATGGCAATAATCTGCAGAGCATTGACTTTCATAGTTCGCTATATTGTTATTGAGAGACAACTACAATATGAGAGAGAAATATCAATAAATTCACCTAATAAAGTGTGTATTAGGTCACTCTCCACGGAGTAGGAAGTAAATAAAGAACACTTCAAACGCAAATTTGGAAATACTACTCCGCCATAACGCTTATGTACTCAACTGTGTGGATGCACAGGTAGATCTGGATCTACACTGGTCACAGAACCCATAAACTCCATTTCCCCAGTCACAGCCACATATAAGGTTTGGACTAGTTTGCAGAGCTATGGAAGAAATGTTGTTCAATATTGTGATGGAATGAGTGTGGAGGTGCAACTATGGCAGTTGGCAATAACGGGTCATGGTTCACATACCACATCTGCCAGTGGGCGCGAAATGATCAATCTCATACTCAATAAAAACTAGATTGGTCAGTATTAAAGCGAGGCTTACGGAATACCCCCCGCGTGGGCCCAGGTACCCCTAAAATATGTAAAAATTTCCAAGTGTGTGGGCTTGTGACCTTGACTCTGGGATTAGCGCGAGCGGCATGAACGTGAATTTGTCACAGGGTGGTAGAGGTCCATTGGAGCAATGAGTGTGTGAAATGTGAAGCAGATCCGAGCAAGGAAATAGAAGATATAACCGATTTCTCTGATGTTAAGTTTTGTAAAGAGACTACCGTATAACCTCGAATTAACGCCCCCGGAGGCTTACATTTTACAAAAGTGGGGGGGGGGGGGGGGAAGGGGGGGGGGGGGGGGGGTAGGGTGGGGGGGGGGGGGGTGGCGTTTATTAGCCAGAAATAAGGATTTAAATGGATTTAAGGATTATTTGTGTTTGAAATTGGTGGCTGGTCATTGGTAATTTTTTTAATTTTTTTTAATTTTAATTTTTGGGGGGGGAGGTTTATTTGGGGGGGGAGGGGGGGTCACAGCATATGAAATATTAAGAATTTTCAATGAAAGAAATAGAAGTTATAACATATTTCTCTGATGTTAAGTTTTGTAAAGAGACTAAGTATGTGACCTTGACCTTGGGATCAGCGGGGGTTGGACAGTCGTAGATTTGTCACAGTATGATAGTACAACCTTAGAGGAATGCACAAGTGAAATAATAAGAATTTTCAAAGAAGGAAATAGAAGCTATAACATATTTCTCTGATGTCAAGTTTTGTAAAGAGACTAAGTATTTGACCTTGACCTTGGGATCTGCGGGGGTTGGACGGTCGTGGATTTGGCACAGCATGGTAGTAGAGCCTTACAGGAATGCATGTGTGAAATATTAAGCATTTTAGATGAAGGAAATAGAAGTTATAACAATATTTCTCTGATGTTACGTTTACGGACTAAGTATTTGACCTTGACCTTGGGATCTGCGGGGGTTGGACGGTCGTGGATTTGGCACAGCATGGTAGTAGAGCCTTACAGGAATGCATGTGTGAAATATCAAGCATTTTAGACGAAGGAAATAGAAGTTATAACAATATTTCTCTGATGTTAAGTTTACGGACGCACGGACGCACGGACGCACGGACACACGGACGCACGGACGCACGGACGGACAACCTGACTCCAGTATACCCCCCACAACTCGTTGCGGGGGGTAAAAATAGGTAATGTACAATTGACCTTGAAAATTCACATCCAAGGATGTCTAAATTGTTAGCAATTGGTGTTTTTTTACATATCCTGTATTATACGATGTCTATAGAAGTTGAGAAAACCCTTTTATCTCCAAAGAGCTACAAAATTAATGACCTCAAAGTGAACCAAAATAAACAGTATATTATATACTGTAAAGATTCTAATAGACGCCCATGCTCTAATAGACGTCCACCCCCCACTTTTTACGTTGAAAATGACAAATTCTTTGGCTGATTTTCAGGAAATTAGTGCCTCTAATAAACGCCCAGTACTAACTTGAAACAAAATAGGAGCTAATTGTCCAACTAGATTTCTTTTCTTGCCAGTATTTCGAAGGCAACTTCCTTGAAAATCTGGGAAAAAACAACATAATTGCTACTTTCGCTTTCAAAAGAGGAAGGGAAATTCGACTGTTTCAGGTGTCACAGTAAATTCCTCATCGGCAGTAGTTATTTGCACGGACACAGGCAATCAGAATTTACAAGGTTACGGAGATGCCATTTTCAAAGGATCTCAAACCAATCTCATATAATATGGGTGAAATTGACATCATGTTGGATTGTTGGCCGATATTTCCTAGGAGATGAGCAAAAATAAATATGGCTTGTTCTGGAAATTAATCGCACTGATACGGACCGAAACGTCCACGGGCCGAAACGTCCATGGTCCGAAACGGTGAGTCCGAAACGTCCGTAGGCATATGTCTGATCAGCATTAAAGATTGACGCTGTCTTGACATATACATTACCTGTATTTTAACATTTTTACCGACTGTACCATCTTTACGTTACATGTACTAGTCAAAACAACTAACAAACAAGCTACTTATAATAATTCATGCAACCAAAATATACACAGAGACATAGATCAGAAATGTCTTAAAATGTGAGGATGTGAGGTGGGGTATTATAACAAAGGAGCCAATAGTATAAAACTGACATTAACCCACGGAACAAAACAAAAACCATCGCCTGCTGCCGTTTCATATAAGTTTTGTGGGGTTTTATTTTGCAATAAACACATGATTTGGCAGCTTATAAGAATCATATCCATTGGAAATTGATTCTAATGTACTGCCAATTATGTTTTTGTTGATAACAAGAGACAAGGCAAAGTCACGAAGGCCGGGTTTTATTCAAGGCATAGACAATTGGATAACAGATAATTTGCTATTGATATTATTATGACCACGATTGAAATTGCAACTGTCAGTGGCCTGAGATGGCAAAATAAGCCAGTGTATGAGAAAACCTACATGCAATTGCAGGCGGGCATATCTGTATTAGTACAAGATTAAATATGGGCCGCCAAGAGGAGATGTCATCGGAAATTTTTGAAAATGAATAGGCTTCTTTGCGTGGACAAGCTGTGCCTGCCTGTCGCCCTTCCGCCACCCACCTAATGCAAGGTGAATTTTTTCAAATGGGAAATATTTGGTTTCTCCCTTTCCAATTCCAGCGGTAAGTACTGTGATTTGGTGAGTGGATAACGAGCATTAACCCTTTCAGCACCGCAGACCAGTATAGTGGTATTGGCAAACAGTGTAGATCCAGATGAGCCGGCTCGTGACGAGCCGTCTCATCAGGATCTGCACTTTTTGCAAGTAATTTTCATATTTTCGAGAACAAAAACACCCCTTTTCATAAATGGACTAGTCTAAAAATCATTTTGTGATCATTGGATTGGTTGCAAAATTAACATATCAAATCCCATTCCAGTTACTTATGGGTGAAATCTGTAGATATAAGGTGCAGTGCCAGGCATATTCTATTCATTCAATTTGATATTGGCTACTGTTGACAGAGGTGAAAGCATGTTGGGGATGATTTTATCACAAGAGGAATTCAGCATAGAGATGATGAGTAAGGAGCAGAGAGATAAGCTACATGGCTGACAGACAAGGCCCTAAACACATCAGACGGGAAAACACTCGGAACAGCCAACACAGTGTTGGAGTAAATCCACTCCGACAACAAACAACAGCAGGTGAGTGGCCCCAGTACTACACAACACAGTACACTTGACCCTTAGCCGGTAGATCGCTACACACAACAATTGTCGTCTGCTGTTGCTTTTATATTTTTGTTTTATTTCTCAATAAAAACATGGTTTGACGGCACTTCAGAATCATTTCCAATGGAAATGATTCTGAAGTGCTGTCAATGCATGTTGTAAATTATTCTAAAGTGCTGTCAAAGCATGTTTTTGATGATAAAAACGGAAAATAGAAAATAAACAGCAGACGACAAAAAATTAAGATGGCAGTGAAAGGGTTAATCCGAACAATGCCAAGTTCAATTTTGTCGTCTGCTGTTTATTTTCTCATCAAAAAGATACTTCAACCACACTTTAGAATCATTACCATTTTGTTGTCTGCTGTTTATTTTCCATTTTTCTCATAACATGTTTTGACAACACTTTGCAATCATTTTATTTGCAAAAATACTCCCTATGATACAGTACTTAAATAACGTTTTAGTCAGTCAGTTGCTGCCTACCCACTTTTGGCCATTAAACACATTAAATCTAATTACTTTTTCATCAATAACAAAAAAGTCACCCTCTCTAAGTTTATTTATTCGATGAAATTCCATAAAATATTGATTTTATTGAGAAAAAAAATAAGTCTAAGACAATAGTGTTCAATAATCATGTTTCTCAACGAAAATGTGAAAGGGTTTAACATTCCAGCAACAGCTTAGGTCATATACAAGTGGGTCCTCGGTTTCAAGTCTTATCAAAAGATGAAAATACTGTGAAAGTAGTTGTTCATGCCTACGGTAGGCATCGAACCCACAACCATTAATGAAGCCTAATGCTCTACCAGTCTAATATGCTTCTAAAACGATTGTGATTAGTAACTAGATTAAACACCACAGGCCTACATAAGTGGCATTGGCAAACAGTGTAGATCCAGATGAGCCGGCTCGTGACGCGCCGTCTCATCAAGATCTGCACTTTTTGTAAGCAATTTTCATATTTTTGAGAACAAAAACACCCCGTTTTCATAAATGGATTAATCATGTTGTGACCATTGGATTGGTTGCAAAATTAACGTATCAAATTCCATTCCAGTTACTTAGGGGTGAAAGGGTTAGTCAGTAAGCAAGGGCTTACAGAACACTTGGGCCCTGATGCCAATTTTTCTAGTCCTTCACCTTGACGTAGGCATATGCATGTGACGTAGATTTGTCACAGAATGATGGGAGGATCACGATGTGAATGCATGTGACATCAGGGTAGTCATGCAACATAAACATTGTACAGTGGCACCTCTCTAAACCGGACACAGAGAAAAGTTAGTTGTGCTTAATTTTGATAGTGTTCATTGTCATTTATCTCCGATGACAATGCCTGTTCATGATCACAAAGCACACAGGCGTGTCTTGAAGTAGTCATCTGCCTGTTTTACAGTATCATCCTTGCCGGTGACATCCTTAAACCGGACACCCTGGGGAGCTATAGAATATCATGCTAGCGTCTTTTGAAATTTATCAGTCTCGTCTTGGGAGCGGTAGGAATTACTTGGCCTGCTCAGAATTCCTATGTGATTTCTAACCTCACATCACCTCTCTCTGTACTCTCTATTAAATTGCAGTATATGAGCTAGTGACAGTGAGTGCAATATCCTCTCACTTCCACCAGCCACTGTGATTATACAAATTGTAATGGATGGCGGGATAGAACATACTCTGGCATAGTAATGAACTCGGAGTGTTTTTATAGCTTTCCATAGTATACACCATGCTCTGACAATTAACTTGTTCATCACTAGACATCAATCTTTATGTTTTCAAACAGTGTAGATCAATGTGAACTGGCCCGTAAGAAGCCCACACATATTAACCCTTTCAACACCACGGGCCTGTATAGTGAGTGGTATTGGCAAAAAGTGTAGATCCAGATGAGCCGAGCTGTCTCATCAGGATCTGCACCTTTTTTTGCAAGTAATTTTCATATTTATAAGAACAAAAACACCACAAATGGACTAGTCTGAAAATCGTTTTGTGACGGTAGTCGGTTGGATTGGTTGAAAAATTAACATATCTAAATCAATTCCAGTTACTTTGGGGTGAAAGGGTTAAACCTTTTCTGGGAATGGGAATGGTATGAAAATGTGTTACTATAGGTGTGAATGTTAGGGAATGTTACTGTAGTTCGGGACCACTGTAGTTCGGGACCACTGTAGTTAGGAACTACTGTAGTTCATGACCACTGTAGTTAGGGACTACTGTAGTTCGTGACCACTGTAGTTAGGGACTACTGTAGCTATGGACCACTGTAGTTAGGGACTACTGTAGCTATGGACCACTGTAGAAGACATGTACCATCCCACCATCTCGTAAGGTCAACAAAGTAATAACTACAAGAATGTAGATGCTCTGGTGAACTACAGTGGAACCTCTCTAAACCGGACACAGAGAAAGGTTAATTGTCCTTAATTTTGATAGGTTTAATTACCCTTTATCTCCGATGTTAATTACCCTTTATCTCCGATGTTAAAGGTACATGCCCACTCAGTAGGCACAAAATGTTCTTTATATGAGACATCCATCTGAGACATGTTCTGGCAAAATAAACAGTCATTCACCATTACACCACGTATTGATTGGCATTATTATACATTTTATATCAGACGTAACTATCCACAATGATATCAGGGGCGATAACCGTGTTTCCTTAAATTGTTAACAGACATTACTATTTATACTCTGTATTTATTTTTTGATGAGCAATTATCATACTTTATAAACTGTTGAAAATAATATTTTTTCAGGTGACGCATTTAATTAGTATAAATAATTACTGTCTGTTTCACGAAAGCTGCCCAAATTTTACGGCCATATAAACAATTCAAAAACCATATTTTTTTTCGATAATATTAAATTAAAGGAAAATTTAAGAATGAGCCTTCTTTTTATTTCGTGAAATTTGGTCAAATATTGATTTTATTACAAACAAGAAACGAGGCAAAGCCACGAAGGCCAGGTTTTTTCCAAGCATAGACACATGGATAACATAATTATACCCACTTTTTGTAGACTAGATGGCCGTGGCCTGCATGTCGCGTCGCGCCTTGGGGCGAGGCATGGACACTAAACAAGAGGGCCATGATGGCCCTAATTCGCTCACCTGACTCCATGAACACCAGAGGAGAATGTGACATTGAGTTCATGTGTTTTAAAAAAATTGTGCTATTTTTAGATGGCGGTCATCTTGGATTAAGCAATGACTCTCATTTTACCAAATCTGAAAATGCTTCACCCAAGGATCTTAACTTACTATGAAGTTTGGCCATCATCGGCCATGTGGTTTCTGAGAAAAAGACGTCCAAAATCTCGAATAAATGACCTTTTGGCGGCCATCATGGATGACATAATCATCCGATTCCAACAAATATTGCACCAGAGCAATCGCCTCATCGATACCTTCAATTTGATATATGACATTAGCATATTCGGTCAAAAATAAAATTTGACCCCACGGGCCACGCCCATTTTTTACCCCGGGGTAACCATTTTAACAACTTTGAAAGAGCATTGTACATAGATAATTCCTAAAAAAGTTTCGTTGAAATCCAGCTAGCGGTTCATGAGAAGATTTTTTAAGAATTTATGCTATTTTTAGACGGCGGCCATCTTGGATTAGCGATAACCTCCATTTTAACACATCTGAAAATGCTTCACCCATGGACCATAACTTTTAAGTTTGGCTACCATGGGCCAAGCGGTTCATGTGAAGAAGAATTTTGAAATCTCTAATAAAAGAACAACCTTTTGACCTTTTGGCGGCCATCTTGGATGGCCTAACCATCCGACTTCGACAAAAAATGCACCAGAGTGATCGCCTCGTTGATATCTTCAATTTGATATATGGCAAGACCATATTCGGTCAAAAATAAAATTTGACCCCAATACGACCCCACGGGCCACACCCATTTTTGACCCCGGGGTTATCATTTTAACAACTTTGAAAGAGCATTGTACATCGATCATTCCTACCACGTTTCGTCGAAATCCGGCTAGCGGTTCATGAGAAGAAGATTTTTTAAGAATTTATGCTATTTTTAGACGGCGGCCATCTTGGATTAGCGATGACCTCCATTTTAACAAATCTGAAAATGAAAAGGCTTCACCCATGGACCATAACTCTTAAGTTTGGCTACCATGGGCCAAGCGGTTCATGTGAAGAAGAATTTTGAAATCTCTAATAAAAGAACGACCTTTTGACCTTTCGGCGGCCATCTTGGATGACCTAACCATCCGATTTCGGTCAAAAATAAAATTTGACCCCACGGGCCACGCCCATTTTTTACCCCAGGGTCACCATTTTAACAACTTTGAAAGAGCATTGTACATCGATCAGTCCTACCAAGTTTTGTCGAAATCCGGTTGGCGGTTCTTGAGAAGAAGATTTTTGAAGAATTTGTGCTATTTTTAGACGGCGGCCATCTAGGATTACGTAATGATGTAATTTTAACAATTTTTTAATCCCCCTACCTAAGGACCATGACCATGAAGTTTGGTGACTATAGGCCCAATGGTTACCGAGGAGAAGACGTTTGAAAATGTTCATGGACGATGACGACGACTACGACGACGACGACGGACAACGGACGACGGACACATTGCGGTAACAATAGCTCACATGAGCTTTGCTCAGGTGAGCTAAAAAAGAGATATAGTATATGGAAAAACTTTAACAGGACACACGGACGGACGTTCTTACATTACTATACTTATGTGGCTTATCACATGTTAAATATTAGCCACATAAAACGATTTTTAGCCACATAAAACAATTTTTTAGGTGGCTAATTGTAACCAACCCTATCCTTTAACAAGTCCATAACCCTGTGGGGCTAGCCACATAAGTACCCTAATGTGTGCCCGGACGGACGGACGGACGGACGGACGTATGCCAAAATGCCGACTATATCGCACTTTCCGCAAGCGGGCGCGACAATGATGATAAACACCCATGTGAAGTATCAAGGTAATGGGTGAAGCAGTTGCAGAGATATAGTACCCAAAAAATCAAAGTAATTTGACCTTGACATTGGGCACAGGGGCCGCATGGTTGGGGGGTAGAATGAAAATATGGATGATGATAAACACCCATGTAAAGTTTCAAGGTAATGGGCGAAGTAGTTGCAGAGATGTAGTATAACGAAAAACTTTAACCAAAAAACTTTAACCAGACGTACGTTAAAAAGTTAACGTTGAAAATGGCTAAGTCAATTACGTAGAAATAATAGGGTGAAGGTAAAAAAAAATGGTCACATGTTGGATAGTTGTATGTGGTGGGCACCCCTTGGTTATGAAGCTGTGAAAGTTTGGTGGTCCTAGGTGGTAGAGTACCAAAGAAATGGACTTAAACACGAAAACTTAACATTGTAAAGTCGAAAAGTTAACATTGACTGCGCGGAAAAAATGGGTCCAGTTCAAAACAAGAAACGAGGCAAAGCCACTAAGCCACATAGACACTTGGATAACATAATTATACCCACTTTTTGTAGACTAGATGGCCGTGGCCTGCATGTCGCGCCTTGGGGCGAGGCATGGACACTAAAAAAATAGATATAGTAGATGGAAAAACTTTAACAAAAAAACTTTAACCGGACACGGACGTACGGACAGAAGGACGGACGTATGCCAAAATGCATAAAATGCGCTTTCCGCAAGCGGGTGCGACAATGATGATAAACACCCATGTGAAGTATCAAGGAATAATGGGTGAAGCAGTTGCAGAGATATAGTACACTAAAAAACTTTAACAAAAAAATTCAAAGTAATTTGACCTTGACATTGTGCACAGGGGCCACACGGTGGGGGTTAGAATGAAAATATGGATGATGATAAACACCCATGTGAAGTTTCAAGGTAATGGGCGAAGCAGTTGCAGAGATATAGTATAACGAAAAAGTTTTAACCAAAAAACTTTAACCAGACGTAAGTTAAAAAGTTAACGTTTAAAATGGCTAAGTAGAAATAATAGGTGAAGGTAAAAAAATGGTCACATGTTGGATAGTTGTATGTGGTAGGCAACCCTTGGTTATGAAGCTGTGAAAGTTTGGTGGTCCTAGGTGGTACAGTACCAAAGAAATGGACTTAAACACGAAAACTTAACATTGTAAACGCGAAAAGTTAACATTGAAAACGGCTAAGTGGACTGCGTGGAAAAAATGGGTCAAGTTAAAAACAAGAAACGAAGCAAAGCCACGAAGGCCAGGTTTTTTCCAAGCATAGACACTTGGACAACATAATTATACCCACTTTTTGTAGACTAGATGGCCGTTGCCTGCATGTCGCGCCTTGGGGCGAGGCATGGACACCAAATAAAATAGATATAGTAGATGGAAAAACTTATAACCAAAAAACTTTAACCGGACACACGGACGAACGGACGGACGTATGCCAAAATGCCGACGATATCGCGCTTTCCGCAAGCAGGTGTGACAATGATGATAAACACCCATGTGAAGTATCAAGGTATTGGGTGAAGCAGTTGCAGAGATATAGTACACGATCTTTAACAAAAAAATTCAAAGTAATTTGAACTTGACATAGGGCACAGGATCGCGCTTTCCGCAAGCAGGTGCGACAATGATGATAAACACCCATGTGAAGTATCAAGGTTATTGGTGAAGCAGTTGCAGAGATATAGTACACGAAAAAACTTTAACAAAAAAATCAAAGTAATTTGACCTTGACATTGGGCACAGGATCGCGCTTTCCGCAAGCAGGTGCAACAATGATGATAAACACCCATGTGAAGTATCAAGGTATTGGGTGAAGCAGTTGCAGAGATATAGTACACGAAAAAACTTTAACAAAGAAAATCAAAGTAATTTGACCTTGACATTGGGGCACAGGATCGCGCTTTCCGCAAGCAGGTGCAACAATGATGATAAACACCCATGTGAAGTATCAAGGTATTGGGTGAAGCAGTTGCAGAGATATAGTACACGAAAAAACCTTAACAAAAAAATTCAAAGTAATTTGACCTTGACATTGGGCAAAGGATCGCGCTTTCAGCAAGCAGGTGCGACAATGATGATAAACACCCATGTGAAGTATCAAGGTATTGGGTGAAGCAGTTGCAGAGATATAGTATAAAAACTTTAAAAAAAAAATTCAAAGTAATTTGACCTTGAAATTGGGCACAGGATCGCGCTTTCCGCAAGCAGGTGCGACAATGATGATAAACACCCATGTGAAGTATCAAGGTATTGGGTGAAGCAGTTGCAGAGATATAGTACACGAAATAACTTTAACAAAAAAATTCAAAGTAATTTGACCTTGACATTGGGCACAGGGGCCGCACGGTTGGGGGTTAGAATGAAAATATGGATGATGATAAATACCCATGTGAAGTTTCAAGGTAATGGGCGAAGCAGTTGCAGAGATATAGTATAACAAAAAAGTTTTAACCAAAAAACTCTAACCAGACGTAAGTTAAAAAGTTAACGTTTAAAATGGCTAAGTCAATTACGTAGAAATAATAGGTGAAGGTAAAAAAATGGTCACATGTTGGATAGTTGTATGTGGTAGGCACCCCTTGGAGCTGTGAAAGTTTGGTGGTCCTAGGTGGTACAGTACCAAAGAAATGGACTTAAACACGAAAACTTAACATTGTAAACACGAAAACTTAACATTGAAAATGGCTAAGTCGACTGCGCGGAGTGAGTGAGTGAATAGGGTTTAACGTCCGCTTTTCTGACATAGAGGTACAAGCCTCAGGGAGTCTACACGCAGACGGGTCAACGGGGTCGTGTCCCGTATCCACCTGTCCGAGGGGGGTAAATCCCAACTTCAGAACTCAATATTTACAATCAAAATATATATTCAGTCCTGAAATTAGAACAACCTGATCTGGTGCCAGGCCCTCGCCACACCAGCATCATTTATCCCATCCCCTAAAAGTAATAGGATTAGCACTAATCTTACTTTTATATATGGGGCATAGCCCGACTCAACTCTCACATACAAGAAAGCCAAAAATGTACACGAGGGCCAAATCCGGTATAGTGGGTTCCGGAAAGTATGAACACAATCGTAGTCGCCTTTTACGACAAGCAATGGCTACTGCAGCACTATTCTCAGGATCAGTTGATCCCGCCCCGGTGCCTGCACGGGGCGTTCGACTGCGCGGAAAAAATGGGTCAAGTTAAAAAAAAGAGTAACATGTTGGATAGTGATATGTGGTGGGCACCCCTTGATTATGAAGCTGTGAAAGTTTGGTGGTCCTAGGTGGTACAGTACGAAAGAATTGGACTTAAACACGAAAACTTAACATTGTAAACGCGAAAACTTAACATTGAAAATGGCTAAGTCGACTACGCGGAAAAAATGGGTCAAGATAAAAAAAAAGTAATATGTTGGATAGTGATATGTGGTGGGCACCCCTTGATTATGAAGCTGTGAAAGTTTGGTGGTCCTAGGTGGTACAGTAACAAAGAAATGGACTCAAACATGAAAACTTAACATTGATTGTGGACGCCGCCGCCCGCCCGCCCGCCCGGCTTTCGCCAATCCAATAGCCTGGATTTTTTTTCAAAAAACCTGGCTAAAAATTAATTTGTCTATGGGAATTTAACATGGGGGGAAAAGGAGTGAGAGGAGTTGTGGGAGGAGAGAAAAATTTTGGAAATTGACTCCGAAACCTAGCTAGATAGCTTGGAAATGATCTAACTAAGAAAACAAAAGTTAAATTTTAAAAATCGGTCAAGTATTTCTGAAATTCTAAAAAATTTCCCCATGTTAAATCCCCATAGACATCTTCACGGAACTCCGTGAAGATGTCTATGGGGATTTAACATGGGGAAAATTTGTTTTCGCAATAAAATCAATATTTGACCAAATTTCACAAAATAAAAAGAAGGCTCATTCTTAAATTTTCCTTTAATTTAATATTATCGAAAAAAATATGGTTTTTGAATTGTTTATATGGCCGTAAAATTTGGGCAGCTTTCGTGAAACAGACTATAGTGCAGTGCCTTAATGCAGCTACGCGCCTGCAGAGTGATTGCCTTGTTGATACCTTCAATTTGATATATGACATGACCATATTCGGTCAAAAATAAAATTTGACCCCAATTTGACCCCACGGGCCACGCCATTTTAACAACTTCGAAAGAGCATTGTACTTCGATCATTCCTACCAAGTTTTGTCGAAATCCGGTTGGCGGTTCTTGAAAAGAAGATTTTTGAAGAATTTGTGCTATTTTTAGATGGCGGCCATCTTGGATTACGTAATGATGTAATTTGAAAAATTTTGTAATCCCCCTACCTAAGGACCATGACCATGAAGTTTGTTGACTATAGGCCCAATGGTTACCGAGGAGAAGACGTTTGAAAATGTTCACGGACGACGACGACGGACACATTTCGGTAACAATAGCTCACATGAGCTTCGCTCAGGTGAGCTAAAAATACCATGACTCATTTGCATATGAAAATAGCCGGATACCAACGCGCGTCACTATCAGTAAAATAAATATTACTAAATGATTATACCACTCGTAATCTTGAGAACTGGTGACACAATTACGCACTTAATTAATTCCTATAAAGAACATTTTTTTGCCTACTGAGTGGGCATGTACTTTTACTGTGTGTGTTCCATGGAAAACTTGTTGATAGGTTCATGGCAATTAAACATTCACATTTGTTAAATATTCATTATTATGTTTATTAGAACTTAATTACAGGATATCTAAACATTAACAATATTACTCACAAATTTACAACATTTACTGTGAAACCCATAATAAACTAATTAGTCCCTCGCATTTTCATCATATCATATGATGCTTGCATCAATGTGATGTTATGTCTCAGATATGACGAGAAGACATTTGTGGCATCGCGGTTGGGGCTATGTCTATAGTGTAGGGTAGCAGAATCAGCTGAACTGTTTACATCTCACCTAGCAAATCTACTTTACAAAATATTCCAGCAATCTCACCGTTTTAATTGCATTCCAATGATCTCATTATTGTACCACTAATCAACAACCGTATTCCCACAACAGATAAATGTGGAACATAAATGTTTAACTTGTTACTCATTTAGTAATGTGGATATTGGGTGGGCACTAAAATATATCCAACAGAAGGCAACATCAATGTCACAGTAGGACGATGAAAAAAAACATCCATATTGTTTTAGGTAGAAACGTGATGTTTCTTTCATTCTATGTGACACACATGTTTTTTGAAAACAGCATAGCTAGACCATGGCAGCCTCTATAAAACAACGACATGCATAGCTATAACATGTGGTCGGATTAGCTCAGTAGGTAGAGTATCGGACTGTGGATCGGGAGACCCTGGGTTCGATTCACACCTCGACCCGCTGCAAATGGCCGATTCGGCGTGTCCTTGGGCAAGACAACTACACACAAGCCTAGTCCTATCAGATGGGGACTTAAATAGTCGGTCCCGACATGCATTGTCATCGAGCCAGTGCCATTGCTAAATCAAAGCATTTAGATTTATAGCTATAAGAGCCAAATTTTCATTTAATAATAAAGATTTCAGAAAATACAACATAGGTAACTTGAAGGTTGTATAAATGTTGTCTTCTGTTGTTTATTTTGTTTTTATTTTCCATTTCTCACATTGAAAACATGTTTTGGCAGCACTTGAGAATTGTCTCCAATGGTGACAATTCTTATGTGCTGCCAAAATATGAAAAACAGCAGACGACAATAATTGGTCCGTGGCTTTTAAGGGTTAACATATAGTGCAAGTATGGTGGCAGAAAAGTGTAATGGTATTGAAGATAGAATGTCTGCTAAAAACTTAGTAAATTAAACGAAAGTAGGTCACAGTTACCCAACGGTTGTGTTTTCCACATCGATGGTATGATGAGAATGTATGGAAGGCTGCAGTAAGACCATGTTGAAAATGGAAGGCTGACCAAAAACTTAAACCAAGGGATATGACATTAAGTAAATGTCCCTTGAAGGTTAAACATCTGTGGTTAGTGAGGCACGACACTGTGTCATGTTATTGCTCAAGTGTGTTGACTGCAGGTATAATACCATTGAAGATAGGTCAATCAATGACTTGGTAAACGAGGCAAAAGCAGGTCAAGGTTACTAGAAGGTCATGAATTTAACAGTGGTTTGAGATGCAAACCACTGACCCATGTTATTGTGCAAGTATATGTATGGTAGCTGTACTTCTAATTTTATTAACCCTTACACAGCTATATTATTTTTTGTCGTCTGCTGTTTATTTCCTATTTTCCATTTTTATCACCAAAAACATGCTTTGACAGCACTTTAGAATCATTTGCGACATGCTTTGACAACACTTTAGAATAATGGAAATGATTCTAAAGTGCTGTTAAACCATGTGTTTATTGAGATATAAGGCTAGTTATAAAGCAACAGCAGACAACAATTGTTGTGTAAGGGTTAAAGGTAAGAGGTTGACCAAAAAAATTAACAAGACAATGTTGCCAACGTCAGTGAGAAAAGAAACTCCATAGTGTTTGTATAGTCAAGCTACAAACTACTAGGGATAAAAAACAAAATACTTGTGCATACATTTATGTACTGTGGCACGTTTGGAGAGGCATAGGCATAAACGCTAGATCACAAAAACTCGCTGTAAATCGGTTTACCATCAAGTGCCAAGGATTCCGAGTCAGCCCCAATATTAAGATGGTTTTGTGAGTGTTTGATATCAAAACAATATGTGCCACACCACAGGGTTACAGAGCCTGTGTGTTCTATCCTGGTATAAGCGCAGTGTGCCCCCACCAGTCGGCACTTGCTCGTACTGGTTGGTCACAGTGTATTGATGGCTGAATAAAATGTTATCGGCTGCTGTATATTTTCTTCATTAAAATCATTGGATAATTGAATGACTAAGAAGAATAACCAGAGGGGTCAGATAAGCAGTATGCTTAAAATATGACTTGAAGATTCAGGTAACAAAGAGCATCAACAGCCAAGGTACATATATCCAGACTACTGTACAATCCTTGAAAATTTAGCCACCTAACCCTTCCAATGCTGAAGTAATTTTTGTTGTCTGCTATTTATTTTTCCATTTTTTTTATCAAAAACATGGTTTGACAGCATTTTAGAATCATTTCCATTGGAAATGATTCTAAAGTGCTGTCAAACAATGTTTTATTGAGAAATAAGACAAAATGTAATATAACAGCAGACGACAATTTACGTTTCTCGCATTTTAAAGGTTAGCAGTTTATTAGCAAGATTGTGACATACAGAGTGTGATCAAATAAACCATTACAGATGCAGGGAGGCACTGGTCTACACTGTCAACAAACGGACAAGAGCCATCTCACAGAAGCGCATGTTACCTAGCCAGCAATCTGGAGCAGCAAGACTGGCTGTAGAGTAAATCACAAGCCCAGCTGTTAACATTCCCACAACAAATGGCTGAACCAGTAAATAAAACTTCAAGTTATTAATATTAACCCTTTCACCCCTAAGTAACTGGAATGGAATTTGATATGTTAATTTTGCAACCAATCCAATGGTCACAAAATGATTTTCAGACTAGTCCATTTATGAAAAGTTGTTTTTTCTTTGAAACATTTCACTGGAATGGAAGGTTATTTTATGTTTATGTTTTTCCTAAGGATGAGCCAATATAAGCTGTACTTGACGTATGCAATTAAGAAGTTATGCATCGTTGTTCAAACACTTTTGACCCACAACATTCAGACCATTCTCAAATTTATTTGTGACATGTACACAGGACAGGCTTGCATAGTATAATAAATATGGTATACTCAGTCATTCTACAAATGATCGCCCAAAAATATTGAATTTAAGGACGACTTCAATTTGGCAGAAGTATATCACGATATGTAAGCAAGTCACTGAGGAGGAAGTGTGTATCCGTGTCTAGTTGGCTCAGTCTGTAGAGCGTTGATACCTAAACCAGGAGTCCTGGGTTCGAATCACGAGCTGGATGAGCATTTTTATTGCCCTGCCTGGCCCTAAAGCACTGAGCCGATCTGGGGGCTGTAATTCACTAAACTTTGTACGATTAAAATCTTTGTATGTGCAAATTTAGTATCGTCCGTAAAGTTCAATTGATGGATTTACATTTATTGAGCATACGCTGCTAATGCAGCCTATGCTCAATAAATGTAAATCCAATAATTGTTTACAAGAAAACATTGTTAATGTGAAATGTACAGACTATCATAATTTTCCACTTACAAACATTTTAGTCGTACAAAGTTTAGTGAAACGCCCCCTGACCGTCGGGCAGTAATAAATGCAAGAAAGAGTGATGGCGGGAGTGCTAACACTATTGGCAACTATTGGCAACAGCTATCTGGTTTTCTCATTTCTGCCTATATCCTTCAACAGCAGTGTGTTCTTTAAATAAAATACAAATAGGAAACTATAGCATACACGTTTGAAGAAAAACATCCAGGTATGTTAGACTTTCTTCATGATAAAATCATTCCTGAACAGTCAAGTGAAGCACAGATACATATTGCACATAAACAATTTGTAGTCGAGAGACATTTAATAAAGGTGAAAATGTATATTAACCCTTAAACCGCTATCTTAATTTTTGTGGTCTGCCGTTTATTTTCTATTTTACATTTTTATCATCAAAAACATGCTTTTATAGCATTTTTTAATAATTTACAATATGCTTTGACAGCACTTCAGAATCATTTCCATTGGAAATGATTCTTCTGAAGTGCTGTCAAAACATGCTTTACCGCTACTCACAACAATTATCGTCTGCTGTTGCTTTTATATCTTGCCTTATTTCTCAATAAAAACATGGTTTGACAGCACTTCAGAATCATTCCAATGGAAATGATTCTGAAGTGCTGTCAAAGCATGTTGTAAATTATTCTAAAGTGCTGTCAAAGCTTGTTTTTGATGATAAAAATGGAAAATAGAAAATAAACAGCAGACAACAACAAAATTAAGATAGCAAAAATAGGATGAATCATCGTATATTTTACTTTTTTGCCACTTAGGTAAAACCAGTATTCACAAAGTCCACATTCTATGACATGTATCCACTGCTCAAATATTACAGCAATCCTCGTTATATTGATAGTAACTGGAACACTTGGCAAACTCATCGGCTTATAGGTTTCCACATTCACCATATCCTGATCAGCACAGGAATATGTGGATCTACACTGGTCGCAAAACCCATAAATCCAATTTCTCCTGTCACAGCCACAAATAAGTATACAGTCCCATGCAACCTTCAAAACGTCATCAGCTGTCTGACAAGGACTGACCAGCATTCCAGGGAATGGTGACATTTTACATGAAATATACTTGCATGATATCATCATCATCAGATATTGATAGGACTCTCATCTGCCCACTGAACTGTCCCTACAAAGGTTGACTATGATACAGCAAAGAGTTCACATGCTATTGCCCTATATAACATACTGCCTCAGTTTTCAAACAAGCATAACAAAAAAGAAGGAAGATATAATATATAGATATATATAATTACTTTACCAATAACAGACAATGTTCACAGAGAGACCATCACCATAGGACTCTCTATCCTCATGTTTGCAACCAGTGTGGATCCAGATGAGCTGGCTCATAATGAGCCAGCTCATCAGGATCTGCACTATCTATGGATATTTGAAACCATTTGCGAAAGGGTTATTACTGTAGACATACATACCAGTAGGGGAAGCAGTATTCTGTACGAGACAAGCCATATCTGTGGGGCAGTGGTGCGGGGCGTGGGACTCGTGTCAATGCTGCGCCCACACACACCTGTAGGCGCGACTAGCCTGGTCCATGATCTCACTATAACCACAATCCAGCAGTGCTAATTCCAGGATGTCAACCAATCACAGAGCAACACTAATTCCAGGCGATGTCAACCAATCATAGAGCAGCTTGAATTCCAGGTGATGTCAACCAATCACAGAGCAGCATGCATTCCAGGTGATGTCAACCACCCACAGAGCAGTACAAATTCCAGCGATGTCAACCAATCACAGTGCAGCAGAAATTCCAGGCGATGTCAACCAATCATAGAGCAGCAGAAATTCCAGGTGATGTCAAGCAATCATCAAATAGAACAAATTCCAGATGTCAACCAATCACAGAGCAACGCTAATTCCATGTGATGTCAACCAATCATAGAGCAGTTTGAATTCCAGATGATGTCGGCCAATCACAGAGCAGCATGAATTCCAGATGATGTCAGCCAATCACAGAGCAGCACAAATTCCAGGTGATATCAACCAATCACAGAGCAACACAAATTCCAGGTGATGTCAGCCAATCACAGAGAAGCACACATTCCAGGTGATGTCAACCAATTACAGAGCAGCACACATTCCAGGTGATGTCAACCAATTACAGAGCAGCACACATCCCAAGTGATGTCAACCAATCACAGAGCGACACAAATTCCAATGACACATACTATATCTTCCACAGAGTCATCAACATCTAGACGACATTATCATTGTTTGCATTAAAATTCCGAATTCACTAGGAATTCTATATTTTGTGATATAACTGCATGTTGCTGCATGTTTATGAATCATCCTGCACAGACCTGGTAGTCCAGAGATCCACGGTGCAGGTGGACGGACAGCAGTGAACCACAAACCACTCAGGTACAAGGCTACCCGACAGTGGGCCGAAGAACTGTGGTGGCTGCAATCCAATATACTCCCAGCTCAGCAGTTTTACCTCACTGTGTCATTCTGCTACAGGAATACAGGTATACCATGCCTGGTGGTTATAGCAGGCATCACGGTGCCAACTGAACTCCACAGCTCGCCAGGTACCGCGGCACACAGGTAACCACCTCGCTACCCATTACCGGGGAGCTAACTATACTGTGCAGCACATAGGTAACAACTACACTGTTACCTATGTCCTCTAAAGCTGACATTGCTTCTGGATCTGTGTACATTAGTATTGACTGTGACACATCAGCTCATCATGGCAAACATTTGTGGCAAATCCTTCGAAAATTCATTTATTGGTTTAGATGATATATGACGGAAATATCTCGTACAAATTGTTTACCTTTGACCTCTCAACATGACCTTGACCTTGGAGGTAGGTACGTGGGCATTGAATGAATCGTCTAATCATGGCAAACATTTGTGGCATATCGTTTGTGAAACTTTTAAACCATAATAGCTGGAGACTTCAAATTTGGTATGACCCTTCCTTATGGTGAATAGATGCACAAGGTGAATTTCAATTTTTAATTTTATTTCCAGCTCATGGATTATCTCCCGGTTTCGGACTATGAAATTTGGAAGAAAAGTCGGTTTATTGCGATGGCGCGCCATTGACATTCTAGTCAAGTGACCGGAGAAACGGGAGTGAGGTGGGGTGGTGGCACCGCAGTCCACACACGCATGTACGATAGAAACTAGGCGGCCACTACCAGCATATCACACCCGCCGAGGTATTTGATGGTCCCAGTATGTATGTATCTGGTTAGAGCAATCAGATTGGGGAGATATTGGGTACTTAAACTTTCACGCCAAAAACGTTAACGTAAATTTGACATTGACCTTGGGTATGGAGACTGCATGGGTGCGCTATAGAATGAAAATATGGATGGTGATAAAGAAGTATATGAAGGTTCAAGTCAATTGGACTTAGGGTTGTGGATATATTGTAGATATATTGGATATATTGGATATACTCTAGACCTATGAGTGGGCTATAGAATGAAAATATGCATGCTGATATAAAGAGGTTATGAAGTTTCAAGTCAATCAGATTTCTCAGGTTGTTGAGATGGTTGGCACTTAAAAATCTTTAAAGCAAATGCCGGACACACGGACGCACGTCAAAAGTGGCGACTATATCACGCCAACCACAAGCGGACGTGATAAAAACTATGTAAACCGAACACCCCGAAAACCTCAACATGTTTAATTTCACTGTAATTTATTCTGGCTGATATCATGTCTGATTGCAAAGCACAGAAGCATGTCTTGGGGCGTTCACGGTGCCTGAATTACAGTGGAATCTCGGTACACCAGACACCCTGGGCAGCTCCACTGTGGACTGGTCAGTGATGCACTGTCCACCTCATAAACACAGAGATCTCCCAACGCTGGATATATTGGATATACTCTAGACCTATGAGTGGGCTATAGAATGAAAATATGCATGCTGATATAAAGAGGTTATGAAGTTTCAAGTCAATCAGATTTCTCAGGTTGTTGAGATGGTTGGCACTTAAAAATCTTTAAAGCAAATGCCGGACACACGGACGCACGTCAAAAGCGGCGACTATATCACGCCAACCACAAGCGGACGTGATAAAAACTATGTAAACCGAACACCCCGAAAACCTCAACATGTTTAATTTCACTGTAATTTATTCTGGCTGATATCATGTCTGATTGCAAAGCACAGAAGCATGTCTTGGGGCGTTCACGGTGCCTGAATTACAGTGGAATCTCGGTACACCAGACACCCTGGGCAGCTCCACTGTGGACTGGTCAGTGATGCACTGTCCACCTCACAAACACAGAGATCTCCCAACGCCTGAAGGATGGATCCTCAAAGGGAGCAACACGAGTTATGATGCAATGTTGTTCATGGAAAATGTTTAATGTCGCCAAAATGACACCGACCATATTGGGTAAGGTAAATGTTATCAAAAGAATGCGAATGTAATTGATGACTAATTGGTTACGACCAGTTGCAATTCAGATGATAGTGACCAGATTCTGATGAAAGGAAAATAGCGATTGTGGTGCTGTAAATCAACATGGTCGCTGTGGTCGCTGTTCACATACAAAAATGCCATGTGGGAATGAAAATAGCTGGTCGCTGGTCGCAGTTCGGGGGTGGTCGTTATTCCAAGGTCTTATAAAGAACAAAATTGGACGGGGGGTTTTTAACTGGCCGTTGTGGACAGGTGGTCGCTATTCCCAGGTGGTCGTTAACACAGGTTCGACTGTATCTGTATAGCGGGCACTCGTAATTTTTAGAACTGGTGGAATAGTTACACAATTATACAGTTATTTAATTCCTATAAAGAAGTTTGTGCCTACTGAGTGGGCATGTACCTTTAAGAACATTTTAGTCGTACAAAGTTTAGTGAAACGGCCCCCTGGTTTTACTACTATTGTGTCTGGCCAGTCAGTCTATTTCCAGGTTTGAGAACAGCATAAGTTTTCACTTTGGAAGGTTTATGTGAGGTTATTGGTTGATGTCATGAAGATACAAACACAAGTGGCTAGCAAATGAGCCAGTAACTCAACTAACATGGCAACAACCTACAACTCGTGTTTGCTGTCAGCATAGAACCATCTGTTTATAATCAGTGGACAACATTTGGGAGCGATATCCAGTAGTGATGGAAGCAAGGTCACCCATGTCTGCAGAATGGTAGGCCTATTTGCTCAATGAAATATCAGTAGGTCTCAACACACCATGCTGTGACAATAAGGTCATCGATTTTAATTCCTTGAAGTTTAGATAATATTAACATTTTTTATGGTAAAAAAAGATGATAAAATTGTTTACTTCTCCATAAAAGTATATATTGCTACCACTCATTTGAACAGTCTCGTTGAGACGGTTCAGATGAGTGGTAACACCATATACTTTTGAACAGAAAGAGAAAATGTCGAAAAAACATTCTCCAAATTTTGAGATCAGTAACACTAGTATAGTTTGGCCTGAGCAAAGGTACCTTAAACGTGGGCGACTACTGTCTGTTCCACGTTTTGCTGCCAACGAACATTTGGCCATTAAACACATTAAATATAAAAAATATTTAAAAGTAAGTACTTTTTCATCAATAATAAAAAAGTCACTCTCCCCACAAAAAAATCCATCAAATATTGATTTTATTGCGAAAAAACGATTTTCCTATGGGAATTTAACATGGGGAGTCAATTTCCAAAATTTTTCGTTTTTTGATCCTGAAGGATAAAAAAACAAAACTTTTTGGAAATCGACTCTGAAACCTGGCGATATAGCTTGAAAATGATGTAACTAAGAAAACAAACGTTAGATTTTGAAAATCGGTCCACAAATAAAAACAAGAGGGCCATGATGGCCCTAATTCGCTCACCTGACTCCATGAACACCAGACCAGAGGAGAATGTGACATTGAGTTTGTGTTTTAAAAAAATTGTGCTATTTTTAGATTGCGGTCATCTTGGATTAAGCGATGACTCTCATTTTACAAAATCTGAAAATGCTTCACCCAGCATCGGCCATGTGGTTCCTGAGAAAAAGACATTAAAAATCTTGAATAAATGGACCTTTTGGTGGCCATCATGGATGACATAATCATCCGATTCCGACAAATATTGCACCAGAGTGATCGCCTCATTGATACCTTCAATTTGATATATGACATGACCATATTCAGACAAAAATAAAATTTGACCCCAATTTGACCCCACGGGCCACGCCCATTTTTGACCCCGGGGTCACCATTTTAACAACTTTCAAAGAGCAATGTACATCGATCATTCCTACCAAGTTTCGTCGAAATCCGGCTAGCGGTTCATGAGAAGAAGATTTTTTAAGAATTTATGCTATTTTTAGACGGCGGCCATCTTGGATTAGCGATGACCTCCATTTTAACAAATCTGAAAAGGCTTCACCCATGGACCATAACTTTTAAGTTAGGCTACCATGGGCCAAGAGATTCATGTGAAGAAGAATTTTGAAATCTCTAATAAAAGAACGACCTTTTGACATTTCGGCGGCCATCTTGGATGACATAACAATCCGATTTCGACAAAACATGTACCAGAGTGATCGCCTAATTGATACCTTCGATTTGATATATAACATGACCATATTCGATCAAAAATAAAATTTGACCCCATGGGCCACGCCCATTTTTGACCCCTTTTTGGGGGGCGGGGTCACCATTTTAAACAACTTTGAAAGAGCATTGTACATCGATCATTCCTACCAAGTTTCGTCGAAATCCGGCTAGCGGTTCATGAGAAGAAGATTTTTTAAGAATTTATGCTATTTTTAGACGGCGGCCATCTTGGATTAGCGATGACCTCCATTTTAACAAATCTGAAAAGGCTTCACCCATGGACCATAACTTTTAAGTTTGGCTACCATGGGCCAAGCGGTTCATGTGAAGAAGAATTTTTGAATTCTCTAATAAAAGAATCGACCTTTTGACCTTTCGGCGGCCATCTTGGATGACATAACAATCCGATTTCGACAGTAAAATGCACCAGAGTGATCGCATCATTGATACCTTCAATTTGATATGACATACCTAATTCGGTCAAAAATAAAAATTTGACACAGGCCACGCCCATTTTTGACCCCGGGGTCACCTTTTAACAACTTTGAAAGAGCAATGTACATCGATCTTCCTACCAAGTTTCGTCGAAATCCGGAAGGGTTCATGAGAATTTTTTAAGAATTTGCATTTTAAGACGGCGGCCATATTGGATTGCGATGACCTCCATTTTAACATGAAAAGGCTTCACCATGGACCATCTTTTAAGTTTGGCTACCATGGGCCAACGGTTCATGTGAAGAAGAAATTTTGAAATCTCTAATAAAAAGAACGACCTTTTGCCCTTTCGGCGGCCACTTGGATACACAATCCGATTTCACAAAAAATGCACCAGAGATCGCCTCATTGATACCTTCAATTTGATATAATGACCTCATCAAAAATAAAATTTGACCCCAATTTGACCCCAGGGCCACGCCCATTTTTGACCCCAGGGTCACCATTTTAACAACTTTGAAAGAGCAATGTACATCGATCATTCCTACAAAGTTTTGTCGAAATCCGGTTGGCGGTTCTTGAGAAGAAGATTTTTTAAGAATTTGTGCTATTTTTAGACGGCGGCCATCTTGGATTACGTAATGACGTCATTTTAACAATTTTGTAATCCCCCTACCTAAGGACCATGACCATGAAGTTTGGTGACTATAGACCCAATGGTTACCGAGGAGAAGACGTTTGAAAATGTTCACGGACGACGGACGACGACGACGGACGAGGGACACATTGCGGTAACAATAGCTCACATGAGCTTCGCTCAGATGAGCTAAATATATTTAAAAAAATCTATTTTTAGCCCCCATGCTAAATTCCTATACGAAAATCGGTTTTTCGCAATAAAATCAATATTTGATGGAATTTCGTAAAAAAAAATTTTTCGGGGAGGGTGACTTTTTTGTTATTGATAAAAAAGTACTTACTTTTAAATATTTTTTAGATTTAATGTGTTTAATAGCCAAAAGTTTGTCGGCAGCAAAACGTGGAACAGACAGTAGTGTTTTCACCAGACCAGCCTACACATCTGTGCAGTGATCAGGTCCCATGCTGGTCGCCATTCAGGTCTCTACAAATTCCTAATTTTGCACTCGTCCAGCTTGCACTGTCATCAAATTACAACTCGTCCAGATCTAAAATTCATTAGCCAATACATTTTGTCGGCCATTTACACACAATGTTACAGGTGTGAAGCTGTGCACACAGAGGGGCAGGGAGTGGAAGGAGGGAGCACAATCAATCAGTGCCAGCCCCCCATTATCTCAGCAGTCAATGATCAACATGGAATTCCTGATGCTGCCAACTTCACTCCATCCACAGCCATACAGTTGACCAAGTGCACACACAGGTGAACGACGCGTGGCCTTGTCAAAAGTGAATAAAGGGACACCAAACATGTATTAAAAACCAGAGCTCCAGATAAGGTGCGTATTTGCGTAAATACCCAATTAAAATTGGAAAAAAAACAATTGAAATCAGAAGTAGTGAGTATCAAAAAGCAATGCAAACATTTTGGTATCTTTATCTTTAACTATAGCATATTTTCTTATTTTTCCAAGAAAAAACATCTTGGTATTTCATTAGAATTGTCTCCAATGAGACAATTCTAATGAAATACCAAGAGACAATTCTAATGAAATACCAAGATGTGTTTTCATTTAGAAGCAAACTATTCAATAAGTGCGGTCTGCGGATGTGTAAACAGTAGTGTGATTCTATTTTACACAATTAAAATTTTGAAATACCCAATTGCTTCAGAAATGATGGAGTGACAATACTCAATTACTAATTCCTTATCTGGAGCCCTGAAAAACAATAATTTATAATCAAATGAGCCTCCCACTGCAACGTACATGTAATGCTGGCATATTATGTTCGATATGCGACTGTGAATGGAGAATGGGGCTTATGGGTTTACTCCAGTCACAGCCACAGATACCGGTATATTTGTTGAAAATGTATACACAGATTCTCAGCCAATCTATTGAAGTATAACATGCATGTGCACTTTGCCCTTTGAACAAGTTACGAGGGAGTTAGATCAAGAACTTCCACACACAGCAGATAATTCGCAAATGGTGTAAAATCTGGGGATATTGAAGCAAAAACATGTGTCATATTTAGACACCATAGGCGATCTAAATGTACCATAATATGTGAATTTCATGCAAGTAAAACACACAAGTTATAGAATTACACACCACTGGTTTCATTCATACACGGTTGGGTCAGGAAGCCAGAAACTGATGGTTCAAAGCCACAGCTGATTTAGCACGTCCAAGTTTATTGTTGCGGTACACTATCTATGCATCAAATTATTTTCCAGGAACACAATGTAAGAATGTACTCGAGATATAGGGCAGAGCTCTCGATAAGCTTTGTGTCTAAACAGCATTTTACTTCCTGATTTCAAATTGAATATGAATTTTATTTTTCAAAATGGGCTAGTGAATTATACCTGTTTCTGATTTGTGGCTGTGACTGGAGAAACGGGGCTGATGGGTTTTGCAACCGGTGTAGATCCAGATCAGCCTGTGCATCTGCACAGGCTAATCAGGATCTGCATTGTTCACCATTCCATCAATGAAACACCCGGCATGCTTCTATCATGGAGCATAGATCATTATCATAGTACAGGAGTGTCCTAATTGATCAGGAGTTACACTGGTCACAAACCCCATAAGCCCCATTTCTCCAGTCACAGCCACACTTAAACGAAATGATATCCTTTGTTATACCACAGCTTTTATGCTGTTCAGAGCTAGAATTTAACAGATTTTAGTTACTAACCAGCAGGATCAGTGCAGGGCATGATCATTCTTAACCCTCAGACTGCTATTCACAACAATTGCCGCCTGCTGTTGCTTTTCTATCTTTCCTTATTTCTCAATAAACAAGAGTTGTCAGAAGACAACGAAGCTCGCTTGACCTTGGGTTAAGGGGCGTGCGGTGGACCTTGACATTGGGGTCAGTGGTGCAAGGTGGGTTGTGGGTTTGCTATTGCATAATATAGCATATTAAGATGAATGCATGTATGCAATATCAATGCGCTCCCTGAAAACAGAAGTAAAGCAAAATTTAACCCAATTTTAAGTTTACGACCTTGACCTTGGGGTATGGGTTGGGTGGTGGGTTGTGGATTTGCTACAGCATGATAGAGGGTCATCTGACGAATGCATGTATGAAATATCAAGGCGTTCCATGAAAGGAAACAGATGTTATAAGACATTTACCCCAACGTTAAGTTTATGAATGTGCTATGTTTGTGACCTTGACCTTGGGGAAAGAGGTGGGGGTGGGTCATGGAATTGCTATAGCACGATAGAGTATCATCAGATGAATGCATGTATGAAATATCAAGGCATTACCCTGTAAAAAAACAGAAGTTATAAAAAGACATTTACTCCAACGTTAAGTTTATGATGTTGATCTTGGGGTAAGGGGTGGGGGGGGGGGGTGGTCATGGATTTGCTGTAGCACAAGAGGATCATCAGATGAATGCATGTATGAAATATCAAACTGTTCCCTGTAAAGAAACAGAAGTTACACAACATGAAATATCAAGGCGTTTCAAGAAAGGAAACAGATGTTATAAGACATTTACCCCAACGTTAAGTTTATGAATGTGCTAGGTTTGTGACCTTGACCTTGGGGTAAGGGTTGGGTGGTGAGTCGTGGATTTGCTACAGCATGATAGAGGGTCATTTGAGGAATGCATGTATGAAATATCAAGGCGTTCCATGAAAGGAAACAGATGTTATAAGAAATTTACCCAACGTTAAGTTTATGAATGTGCTAGGTTTGTGACCTTGACCTTGGGATAAGGGTTGGGTGGTGGGTCATGGATTTGCTACAGCATGATAGAGGGTCATCTGAGGAATACATGTATGAAATAACAAGGTGTTCCATGAAAGGAAACATTAGTTATAAGACAGTTACCCCAACGTTAAGTTTGTGGACGACGCCGACGACGCCGGGGGTATGCCATAAGCTCTTTTGCACTAGGTGCAGGGGAGCTAAAAACATGGTTTGACAGCACTTCAGAATCGTTGGAAATGATTCTGAAGTGCTGTCAAACCATGTTGTAAATTATTCTAAAGTGATGTCAAAGCATGTTTTTGATGATAAAAATGGAAAATATAAAATAAACAGCAGACGACAAAAAATTAAGAAAGAGGTCTAAGGGTTAAAATTTTCACTTGTCCTAACTGATTGAAATGGCAAAAATAAGTATTTTACATACAAACATTTGTTATTTCAACTCGTCCTGCGGGCATTCCCGCTCATCAGGACGAGCGGACGAGTGGAATTTTCGTGCCCTGCAGTAGGTTCTGAAATCTACTGGTCCTGCAGGAATTCTACTGGTCTGACAATTAAGCAAACTAAAAACATTAAAATATGCCATATTTAAAGGTACATGCCCACTCAGTAGGCACAAAATGTTCTTTATAGGAATTAAATACTGTAATCGTCCATTTAAACGCTCCGGGGGCATTGCATTTTCGAAAAGGGGGGCGTCTAAATGAGCGTGCTATAAAATAACTCAAAATACGAGTGCACTTGCTGTGTTGTAAACAACTGGGAGTAAGATTGCTAATTATTATAACATCCCCTAGCTGTAAACACACATTTCATTAGATCTACAAAAATTGTCAATCAACTCAGGCTGAAGTCTCGAGGGACAAAGTCCCATCGGGCCGAATTGTCATACATATGTTGATACATATCTTCCCCAGTATTATCTGGGACCAGTACTAGATCCTAGGTAATACACTCAAGTACATTTCATTGCAATTCCACGTTAACGGTTACCGGTCATAACGAATACACATCGAATCGCGTGAGCGGAAGTGCAGTTTAAAAGGGTATGAGAGTTACCGCAATTATTGATTGTATGTGAGGATTACCGCTTCCGGATTATTTGTTCATGTTAAGTTTTACCGATTTGAAACCAACTTTTGGGAAATTTTACCAGACTTGAGCATCTATGTTAATGGTAAGTGGGAAAAATGCCAGGGGGCGTTTAAATGGGCAGGGGCGTTTAAATGGACGATTACGGTAAGTGTATAATTCCACTAGTTCTAAAGATTACGAGTCGCTGCTATACAGGTATATTCATTACATATTACTGATAGTGATGCACGTTGGTATCAGGCTATTTTCATATGCATGACATTTTTTAATTATTTATACTATTTAAATGAAAAGTCATGCAGAGCATGATGTTATTAGCCGATCAAATCAGGGTAAAGTGCATCGAACATATGTAGGTGTCTCTGGTAACATTGTCAATGGTAAACTATTTTCGACCACAGTTCTGTACCCAGCATTGACATTTTTCTCGATTTTGTGCAGGTTTTGGAAACCCGTTCCCAAATCCATCCAATAGCAGCAATGCCATAGCAGCAATGTTTTGTTGTCACCATTATGTTGCGAAATATTCCAGCGTAACACCTGTACTGTATGCTCTATTTATCTACAAATTACACTCCGCAATACACAAAGTTGTAGTCACTGTGTGTGTGTTTGTCCGAATTTTCCTGTGGCAGCATGCGAGTGGGCGGAGCTACCAGGGCTATATATATCTAGCGGTTACAGTGTCATCTAAAAATAGACGCAAGCTCCTGCGTATTCAGGCACATGCCCAGATTGGCCTAATGTGCCCCATCCGTGATTTTTTGCGCGATGTCGGGCGCAAGACAATCAATAATTTGCGGCATTGACAATAATTAAGGGGGATTGCCGCAATCGCGCTTGCTGGATGCATCCCTGCCATCCCTGCATGATACGTAAACAAATCAAAGTTGGCTATGAAGGGCAATTGTTCGTTTTGATTGGTGGAAAATTTTGTGAATATTAACTAGCGTCAAATGACGCGCATACGCGATCCAATGGGATAAACCCGAGATGATGGGATAAACCCGAAAATGCTGGGGTTACTAGTAAGGAGATTTTGAGCAGAGGTCGATTATAAATTAGCCGAATAAACACATTTTACGCGATTATACGTGGCTGAAACTTGTTCTGTTTAATAAATAAAAGCTTTAAATTGCCCAATAATCGGCGTATGTTGGCGTATATGGCCATTAGAGCCAACTATGGACTTCAACAACAATAACTTCCGGGTTAAATCTCTTCAGGCGTTCAGCTCATTAAGTATTCAAAATTGTGTTATTTGGCTATAAGTAAAGTTTTAAACGGAGATAATTGCCAAAAATGCAAACTTTATCGGTTGATGCAATTTGAAAGTGATACAGAAAAATTCGCGTTCGTAGATTACCGAATAGCGGAGAAAAGGGTTGCTACAAACTTTTTCAGAATTCGATGGATAACCAACATATTAGCCGATCTATAAATAGATCGGCTAATAATGAGTCATCTGAAAAAATAATATTTTCGACAGATTATAAAGTATGATAAATGCGCATCAAAAAATAAATACAGAGTATAAATAGTAATGTCCGCATTTTAAGGAAACACTGTTATCGCTCCTGATATCAGTGTGGAAAGCTACGTCTGACATAAAATGTATAATAATGCCAATGAATGCGTGGGGTAATGGTGAATGAATGTTTATTTTGCCAGAAAATGTCTCAGATGATGTCTCTGATATAAAGAACATTATATTATGAGTGGGCATGTACCTTTAAAGCTTGAAATTTGTACTGCCAAAAACGAAAGTAGGTTTCTTATCTGCATCATGTGAATCACTACTTGCATATTCTATGCACCATGAACATGGGATTTTGTGACTATGTTATCATATACCAGCCATTCACGATCTTGTTTCCAAGACATTAGGCATATATACTCAATAAATGTAAATCCAATAATTGTTTACAAGAAAACATTGTGAATGTGGAATTTACAGACTATTATAATATTGCACTTACGAACATTTTAGTGAAACGGTCCCCGGAAACGTATGTTTTCATTTTTCTTTGTCATATACTTTTTTCTGATCTTTTTAGGACATTTGTGGCAAAATTATTATAATTTATTAGGAAATTTGAGCTTAAATTGTTTACTGGTCCTGTGGTAGAACTACTGGCCTCGCACCACAGGATCAGTGTTAATTTCGAGCCCTGCTGTTAGCTGTACTACCCAATCACTGGGTTGGATACAGCATTTTTTCAAATATTTTTAAACTTTTTTTACAGCAGTTCACTCCTCATTTTGAAAGTCCACGAGTATTTTAAATTATTGTAGGTATTTTGTACTCTCACTTTTGAAAATCAATGCATGTTCATTTAAAAAAAGAAATCAGAAAAACTTCAACGACAACAAACTTTAAGGAAAGATTCTAAGTCATTTGACCTTGACATTTAGCACAGGGGCCGCATGGGTGGCCTATAGAATGTAAATATGGATGATGACAAATAAGTATATGCAGTTTCAAGCCAATCTGACTTACGGTAACAGAGATAGTTGGTAGCCAAAAACGTTAACGTAAATCTTGGACGAACAGCGTGGCCACTATATGTACCCAAAAATGTTTTATGGAATAATTCCAGCACAAAAATATTTACACAATTCCCTAACATTTGATTGGCCCGTAGCAAGTCTCTGTCCAAAATTTATATCCCAGTAAACTCCCACGCCAAACTACTTTCCGTAACCGTGAGGCGCAGTTAAAATAATTCTTAATAAAACGGAAAATAAACACATTTTCTTGATGTATTTATTTCAAATGCTGGAATTATAAGGAATGAATGGCCTTTTTGTGGAATTTATCGGGGATATAAACTTGGAAAAGTTGCGGGAATACTGGACAAGGCCTTCCGGCCTTCGTCCAGTATTCCCGCGACTTTTCCAAGTTTATGCCCCGATAAATTCCACAAAAAGACCATTCATTCCTATAATAAATACAAGAAATTTGAATACACGCCTCACCTGGAGCTCTGTATGGGCAGAACTGGTTACTTCATCATACATTCTTAATGGAGAAGGGACGTCAACCCTTATATTGTGGGAAACATAAACAAGGTGATCGTTGTGGAGTTTCACCCACTACCAATGGGTCAAGTTTACTCGAATGACCCAGGATGGCTATCAATGTGTCAAGGTCACCAAAATGTCCCAGGATGGTTAGGTATCAATGTACATGTAAGCAAGCTACTGATGCAGCTTGGCGAAGATCTGACTAACGTATGAGGAGGTTTAGATGCACAATTTAGATGTATGTCCAAGTTTTGATGAACATGACTTATATTTCAAGGAAAGTAGTTCAGGTCAGGGGGCCATTTCACTAAACTTTGTACGACTAAAATGTGTTAGCAAGTGCAAAATTATGATAGTCTGTAAATTTTTCATTAACAATGTTTTCTTGTAAACAAGTATTGGATTTACATTTATTGAGCATAGGCTGCATATGCATGCAGCCTATGCTCAATAAATGTAAATCCATCAATTGAAATTTACAGACGATCCTAAATTTGCACTTACGAATATTTTAGTCGTACAAAGTTTAGTGAAACGGCCCCCAGGTGATTAGGTTTCAATGTAAGGAAGCTACTGATGAAGTTTGCCGAAGATCCGACTAACATACATGTACGAGGAGATATGTGAAATTTGGACGTACATGTATGTCCAAAGTTTTGATGGACTTGACCTATATTTCGAGAAAAGTAGGTCTAGGTCACTGAATCACCCAGGGTGATTAGCTATCAATGTAAAGAAGCTACTGATAAAGTTTGGCAACCATCTAACTTTATGAGGAGATATGCGAAATTTGGATGTGCATCAAGTTTTGATGGACGTGACCTATATTTCATGCAAAGTAGTTCAAGGTCACATGAATGAAGTGTGCTTAGGTATCAATATGATGAAGTTTGTCGAATATGTAACCAACAGATCAGGATATTCAACATTTGAACATACATCCAATTTGAATTATTATACTGAATTTATTACATTATCACAGCCATTAAATGGCTGTGATAATGTAATAAATTCAGTATAATAAAAATTAATAAATTTTGACCTCAGTCACCTTGACAAGGTCACCTGAATAAATACACTGGGTGGATAGCCATCAATGTAAGGAAATGAAA